>PQXI01000077.1:0-154121 GCA_004786145.1 Botrytis paeoniae
CACCCACCCCAACTCCAATCCAGAATCTCTTTTATGAATACAAAAAGAAGAATTCTATTCATTATAGGTGAAAAATTGTTATATGTTCATATCTATCTATCTATCTATCTATCTACTTATCTACTTATTTATCTGTTTATTTATTTATCTATCTACATAATATTTATCTATTACTTCCCCCCCTCCTCGCGAATATACACACATACACATACACACACACTCTCTCTTCCCTCTCTCTTCCCATTTGCCGTCCTTCCTCCCTCCCCATTTTTTCCTTTTTCCTTTTTCTATTCCCTCTTCTCTTTTCTATTTCATTCCCATAATCAATACCACACCACCCCCTTCAAGCAGATCCTAGAGATCTATATTATCAAACTCATACCATACATACACACACACACACAAACCATCCACAAACTTATTCTTTTGCAATCAAAAACAATCAAAAACATTTCCAACATTCAGTAATATGGAAGCGAGCAAGCAAGTAAGTAAGTAATTGTTATTCATCCCTACTCCATCCACACATCCCATCCACATACATCCATCTCCTACCTACATCCCCCAAAATTCTACCCTCAAGCACCCATCGCAATCGCATATGAATTTCCGCTCCGCACACACATCCACAAATACACGCTCTAACTACTCCTTTTCTCTCTCTCTCCCCAAACCCTTCCTCAAACTGTATATTCATAAAGGAAGAAACTAGCTCACGGAACATTACAATGCCACGCAGCCATACATATCATGCCATTGAGACAAGATTGAAAAAAAAAGTAAAATAAAAAAAAGAATATCTCAAATTTCTTATTATGAATCTCTGAATCTTCATGCCAACGCACGCCCAAACGCCTCATGCAATGCGAAAGAATCCCCGAAATGCAACCAACAAACTAAATAGTATGTTGGTATTGGTGTTAGATTTCAATTGTCTTCATCGCAGATTCATCATCAGCAGGGGTTTCTTTCTCAGAAGTTCCTGATACTAATCCCAATCCTGTAACTTTTTCACCTGCCTTTTCATTTTCTTTGTTCTCGTTGGGTGATTCTGATTCTATAAATGGTCGGTCCGAAGATTTGTTTTCTTCACTTGGTCTTGGGGTTTGAACATCGACAAGTTTCGTAGCGGGAATATCTATGGTGCTGACCTTCATTCCTGATCCGGAACCTTCTTCAGCAACTTGAGCTAAAGGACTTGATTTTCCATAACCAGGACGATTTGGACTTGGAATTGGTGAGGCTCCTGAGAAACGCTGCATAGAACGTCCGCGTGGCTCACCGATTTCAGCAGCTGGACTAGCGTAAGGAGATCCAGCGGGTGATCCTCCATTGCCATTGACAGGTGGCGCCGATCTTCTTCGCCCATTTTTGCGACCATACTTCTGATCCATTCTCCATCTTAAAATATCAAAGTAACCAGGTTCGACTTTTCCTGACTTGAATTCCTTCAATTTTAGCTCATTGGTTTCTTCATCCACAAACCATTTACCACTGCTGAGATCATCTGCGACAGTAGCCAAGAAAGCAGACCACGATCGTGCGACGACATATTTGCAATCGTAGTCCCGACCAAATAGAATAACTTGTCCCCATTTACCAGCTGGTCCTGGTGCCAAATCAACTGCCAAGTTGTTTCCACCCCAATCTCGAACGAGTGGAATCCAAGCGGGATGAGCGTAAACCTTTTGAATGGCATTAGGAGGTTGAGAATCCTGGCGGGCCAATAAATCTTGTCTCCAGTAGGGATTTTGTGCATTTGCAGGTTGCTTCGATGAAGAAGATGAGCTACCACCTAGCGCCTTGGGGGGGATTGAAGGTCTATAAGAAGATGATTCTGTAAGATATTCCTGGTTGACCTTTTTCCAGTTTTCCCACTCTTGTACAATTTCCTCACAATCAAGCAACATGGAGCCAAAAATAATTCCCGTAGGCAGACCACCACGTTCTTGTCCATCGTGAAGCTGCATCGATTCTCGAACTTCCATTGGAAGGGAACAGTCCAATTGATGCTCTAATTCATTCAAATCATTATTTGTGCATCCCTCGCAGAGTTGATCGAACAATTCTTCAAAATTATCCTCGGCCCATCTATCGATTCTCTTCCAAGAGTGTCCAACTGGTGGTGGTGGCGGAAGACCCTCTTGGAAAGCTTGCAATTGAATTTCTCCTGGTGTAACATTCTCAAAATTTTCTTGCGTAGATTGTCGCTGAAGCGTAGAGGATCTCATTCCTGGTGAATATGGGGATTGTGGACCTGGACTTGCAGGAGGAGCAAATGGTGAACCTGGATAAGCATTGCCATTGAGTGCAGATGTAGATTGTCGACCAGAATCTTCGAAATAGGGGGAATTCAAATCTGCGCGTGATTCTGAAGCTGTTGTTGCAACTGATGTTAAAGGTTCATGTCGACTTTGTGCGAGAGGAACATGTCCGCCAGTTCTATATGGAGAATCATACGACGAGTCTGTTTATTTGATTATTTTGGTTAGAAGAGGGATTAAAGTTTCTCGGGGAGTTTTGGTATCAACATACGACGATCATAACTGGTCATAGTATGCCAGAAAGATTTAAAGGCAGAGCCCAATGGGCTAAAGGTATAACAGTTAGCATCATTCGCAGAATTAATTGAAGTAAATCGAATTGGAGGTGATAGATAACCTTGATAACAGAGGGTTCAGACAAAAAGGGGAATCTTGAATGATAACTTACTTTCCTGCCATGACTGGCGATTATTCAAGTATTGTTGTAAATACTTATTTAAATAATTAGATGGAACTTTCACAGTTTTGATAGCTGTTGATGAGGAATTTCCAGAAGATGTTTGACGTGTGTAGGTAGGTAGGTGGTTATTTGTTTTGTTTTGTTTGTTGTTGATATTGAGGTTATGCGCCGTATCGAGAGACGAGTGAGGAGAGATAATTCTGGAGATTTGGTTCTATTAAGGAGATGGAGATGGAGATGGGGATGGAGTTGTAGTTGGAGTTGAATTGAATTGATAGGTAGGTAGGGAGGTTGGAAGATTGAAAGACTGAAAGACTGGGAGACTGGAAGACTGGAAGACTGGAAGACTGGGTGATTGAGTGATGAGTGAGTGGTGGTGAGTGGTAAATAGTAAATAATAAAAGGTAAGTGGTAAGTAAGTGGTAAAGTCGTGAAAAAGATTTATCAAATCGCGGTTTGATTTGATTACTTATTGCAACTTATCACACTTATTACACTTATTACACTTATTACACTTATTACCTAGTACATACACTACAGTCTGCACCTAAAATCTTTGCCCTGAATTTGGTGTATGGTAAGTTTACTACTTCCTTCCCTGAAACCCGCCCTTGGTCCTCCTTGGTCCTCCTGGTCTCCTGTCCTGGTCTCCTGGTCTGGGTGGTAAGTGAGTTTATCAATCAATCCCATCAATCAGTCATCCAATCCTAACGTCAAGAGAGGTGACTAGCCGAAATTTGGGTGGGACCCTTGAAAAAAAAGCCTATAGTGAGCGAGCGCGATAAGTAAAGAGATTTGAGATGGGAGAGAGGAAAAAGGAGAGAAGATGTGGTGACTAGATATTTATTGGTACTGATATGTATGATTGGTACTGATATGTATGATTGGTACTGATATGTATGTATGTGTGTGTATGTGTAGGTGTAGGTGTAGGTGTGTATGAAGAATTAAGGAGGACTAGCAGAACTATCGAGGGGACCTAGAAGAAGGAGTCGAAGAACCAGAAGAACTAGAAGAAATCTTGTACTGTACTGTACTTCTCCTTTTTATCTCATGATTCTCATCCATTCAACATTTATAGAGAACATTTAAGTACCTAATATATAAAAAGCCGGAGCACTCGACAGTAGTGAATCATTTGTTTGAATTGTGGCTTATTTCATGCATGTTTGGGGTATAAATGTATTAAATACTATATATGGAGAAGTAAAATAAATAGATATTTATTATCGTTTCAAAAGGAGTCAACAGGGGATGATAGCAGAAAAAACTACCTACCTTCCTGCCGTACATACAATACTTTGTTCTATGACGACGGGAACAGAGGCAAAAAAGAAAAGAGTGCATTCAGTCTATAGACAATACTAGATACTATGTATGCGGTATCTGAGATTCTCAGTAGATCAAGATAACGATGTTGGCGATATCCCATATGCATCAAGTCATGATACAATATGATAACTGCAGATTGCTACTCTTATGAGATTGGCTTAATCGCATTGTATCTGATGTCTGAATCGTTCTATCAAAATAGACAGAAAACCAACATTAACTCTGATGGATTATACCTTCAAGTCAAAATACAGTCAGCTAGCCTATATCTAGTATTCGGTATTCTATAATTGAACTTTTGATTCACATGCAACGCTTCGCCACGAGTTTAACACATACATGCAAACTAATCGAGTACTGCTGAGGATATATATCATGGTAAATACCAATCAATTACATATCATACCATGAAATCCTTCAAATCCACATTGGTCCAACAGTCTTACTCTCACTCTGCCCCCAATCCCCCCCAGAATCCATTCTAGATGTCCATTTCATCTTTCCATCAAATTTCGCTTGCATCACTCCCTGAACCCCCTAAATCCCCGAGTATCGTTATGGGGGTTTCCCTTTGAGTCTCCACCGCTAATTCATTCTTTCCCACTTGCATGACATCTCTGGAAAAGGGGAAGTCTATATAAGTTGACCAGGATTATCATTATCAGAGGGGTAACCTCAACATATCAATCTTAAAATCTCATCATAGACTGAACATTTTACAGAGTACCTCGAGAGTACATACTTGTGCTTGGCGAAGGGCATATCAGGATTCAGATATTTACCCGTCATCAAAAACAAAAATTCGAGGTATCACAAAACCGTTGATCAATATTAACCTTAACTTCTAGTCATACCATACATACATTGGCTGCGAAACAAGAAAAGAGATGACTTCTTCAGGGCTGAGAATTTACGACTAAAAGACATACTACCAACGGTTGGCGGCGTAGCAACACACGTACACATATTTTGAGGCCTTGGTCCTCACTATCCCTCGCCACACGCTACAAAGATTTACAGAATATTCATCTTGTTATGTATCTCTTCAAGTTAATTTCATCCAAGGTCAAAATTAACCTCGTGTGGCTTCGTTTCAAATCTTATAACCATACATTAGCTTCCTATAAACCTGCATCTTGCGCTCCCCGTGCAACGGAACAAGCATAATCAGGCATTTGATATCATCTTATCCAATAATCTAGTCGCGATCAATCATTCCTCTAGCTCCTCGAAAACTTGGCGAGTCGACCTCCGAAACGACCGTGGGGTTACACGGGATGATTGGTTTTGGCTGGGGATTATATTGATCGTTAGGAAATAAACTCATTAAGGCGCCAGGAGGCGCATGGCAAGTTGTTTGGAGGGGAAGCTGGAGAGGGCTGATGAGGCTGGTGGGATAAGTCATGTGGTGATGGCTTTTGATGTCACAGTTGTTTCATGGCTAAATCGGTTTATTGGATGGAAGAGGTATTTTCACAATCGAAAGTTTCAAGGCTGTGGGAAAGGGAAGACATGTCCTTGACATGCAATGCGGTTATTGAGCTTTTATCTTTTTATAGCGAGCGTTGGGTATTGAGTTGAATTGGACTCGTCTATCTTTTAGGTATATTCAACACAAACCTGTAGATACTTTTCTTAAATAGCAATCATATTAAGAATTCGAGATTCGAGTGAACATTAGATTCGCCACAATATCTCATAATCAAGAGCTCAGCATGAATACCCAACAAAACTAGAATGACAACCCCAATCCAAGCATATCTCTATCATGGCACGTGATTATCACACTCTTATAAATGTAAGCGCGCGGCGGTAGCGGGCTTGGCTGAAGCTATCATTGCGCAAGCTTGATTGTGATTCAAACAGCTACCTAGCTAATCATATCGCAACACCAACAACAATATCCATCTACAAATTTGAAACGAGTTGCGCCATCAGTCGAGACATATTGTTCGACAAGAAGTAATTACCAAATTGAGCGCCAAAGAATAAATTTAGGAAAGGCTGAGCGAAAGTCAAGAAAGCAACGGTCAAGGAGCAGATAATTGGAATCGCAAAGCAACAATGTCAGAAGAACGTCTTTGGAAATTCAGAAAGCCGGAATGGATGAATAGTGCCACGGCGAAGGGTGCTGGTGTTTATGCTGCAGGAGCTTTGGTATGATGGCCTTACAATCTCATGCTTTGTGCGATTCTACGGAAAGCTCGATAATCTGCGATTAATTTGTGTTTCAAGTATCTCGACTAACACATCTGCAAATAGTTCTCTCTCTCATTCTTCATCCTTCTCGATGCGGCTCTTTGGTCCAAGTCTGCCCTCAATGGGTCTGACCCTCCAATTCATATCACATTTATCGATTGGCTCCCACTCATCTTCTCTTCTCTCGGCATGCTCATTATCAACTCAATCGAAAAGTCCCGACTCTCCGCGGATTCCTTCTCTTATAGCGGAAGTGGTGTCGCTTGGAAAGCAAGAGTAGTTTTGTTCTTAGGGTTTGCTAGTTTGGCTGGAGGATTGGCTGGAGGTATTACTGTGTTGGTTTTGAAGTATGTGGTGCCTGGTGCACAATGGCCTACTTTGGGAATGGGTGTTGCAAATGTAGGAGCAAATGCTGGGGTTATGTTGAGGTAAGTTCTATATTTTAGTCTGGTTGGAAGCAAGGGTCTTGTGGCGGAATGATGAGCAGATGAAGGCTAACATCATTCAGTTCGGTGGTCCTTTGGATCTCGCAAAACATTGAGGATGAGTACTCCTATAACCTTGCTCTTTAAGGGAACCTATCATGTGCGAAGGTTTTGGCATAGATTGATGAGATGTGTAAGGTTAGGAAACGCGGGAACATGATGGTATATGGGTATGAAGAATGAACGGACAAGGAAGGGGCATGATGGAGAATGATCAAATGCTTTTAGAGCATCACTTGTAGTTTAAGGGGTATGGGAATCTGTTAGCGATATAATCTTGAATTTCTATCTGGTGTTAGTGACAACATTCTGACTTCTTGGAGAATATGTGACCATTGCTTCGACGTTCCCGCATGATGGATACAATTGATCTTTCCAATTAACGAGATCTGTCTCCGCATTGAAGACAAATACTGTTTTGTCAACACCTAGATACAGACATGCCATAACGATTTAAAAGCTTCCCATAGGTAGATTTAAGAAAGTATGGGGATTTCCCGAGCTAGAAGTAGCTCTAACGAATCGGCAGCCGAGAAACACTTCGAAAAAAAATAGCTCATCTTGAAGCTTTATGCACATCATTCATCATTATTCTACTTTCAATTGAATGATTTGTCCTCAATAATATTTTTCTTTCCTACACAAACATAGGTATTCAATTGATGGCTTCATAATATTTTATTCAAGAATATATCTTTATGTTTGATAATTGAAGAACCTAAAATCTTCTGGGAGTGTCCATCCCAATTAAGATCTTATCATTTTAATAAGGGCGAACCAAAGAGCTGAGAGCTCAAACAAAAATGGTGAAGACTGTAGATCCAAAGCCAGCACCTGGCGCCTATGATTCGCTCGCAGCACAATATGCGAGAGCGAAAGCGCGCAAGGAAGCTCAGGAACAGGCACTTAGAGAGGGGAAGAAGCTGGATAAGGATGGTAATATAATACAACCTAAAGTACCAAAAGTACCCAGGAAGAAGGATAAGAAGGATGAGCTGAACGAGGCAAAGAGAGATAAATGGAGAAGGGAGTGGTGGGCAGTTGGAGGATGGTGGGCTTGGCTGGCGTAAGTTTCTTTTGAGGCGAGCTGTGGAGGGGCATTGTGCTAATATATTTAATGAATAGAGTTATGCACGCCGTGGGAATCTATTACTTCACAAAGGGTTTCTTACTCACACGACTGGTTCTGGAACAATCATCTACCTGCGCCGAACCACCAATTGCGAGAACTGTTGATTATAAAGGAGCCGGTACACCGGAAGGAGGATGTTGGCATCCAAAGACATTCGACAGGGCTGTGGTAGTAATTGTGGATGCGTTACGCTACGATTTCACGGTACCATTCGCTGGTGACGACTCACAGGCCTTTCACAATGCGTTACCATTCTTGTACGAGACTGCGCGCAGAGAACCAAATAAGGCTTTCTTATTGCCTTTCATCGCGGATCCACCTACAACTACATTGCAAAGATTAAAGGGGCTTACAACCGGAACACTCCCTACATTTGTGGATGCGGGTTCGAACTTTGCAGGTACCGCTATTGAAGAGGATAATCTTTTGGGTCAATTGAAGGATGCTGGCAAGAAAATTGTACATCTGGGTGATGATACATGGACTGCGCTGTTTCCTGGATACTTTGAACCGAATATCAGTCGTGCATATGATTCTCTCAATGTTTGGGATTTGCACACCGTTGATAATGGGGTTACAGAGCATATCATGCCATTACTCGCAAAAGAGAAGAAAGCTGAATGGGACGTTATGTTTGCCCACTACTTGGGTGTGGACCATGCGGGCCACAGATATGGACCAAATCATCCGGCTATGACGAGCAAGTTACAACAAATGGATATTATGATCCGAGGACTCGTCGAGAAGCTTGATGATGATACTTTATTGGTCATCATGGGCGACCATGGCATGGATGGTAAAGGTGATCATGGTGGAGAAAGCGACGATGAAGTTGAAGCTGCATTGTGGATGTATTCTAAGAAAGGAATATTCGGTCGCACAGATCCAGCTTTTGCATCGCCTCCACAAAATGCAAAGACACGACCAGTCAATCAAATCGACTTGGTACCTACACTTGCACTGCTTTTGGGCTTGCCAATTCCTTTCAACAATCTTGGAAAGCCTATCGAAGAAGCTTTTGCAGGCAAGAAAGGCAATGCCTGGGAAAATTTGGCAAACGTGGCTAGAATGACAGCTGCTGGTATCAAGAGATACCAAGCTGCATACTTTGATGCTAGAGGTATCGAGGAGAGCACCATTGATGGCTCTCCATCTGCTCTTTGGTTGTCAGCCGAAAAAATTATCAGTTCTAAATCAGCTCAAAAGTCTACTGAAGTTTATCATGCATTTGCCGCCTATCAAACAGAGACTTTGCGAATTTGTCGAGATCTCTGGGCACGATTTGATGTTCCTAGTATGATTTTAGGTATTTGTATTCTTGCTGCTAGCGTATTAACTTTGGTATTGTATGCCAATGGTAATGCTAGTGATGGCAATGAACCTGAATCAGCAGATCTTGACGAAGCTCAAGCCAAATTGGAACTCGAAGCTTATGCAAAGGGCGAGAGAGATATTGGAGATGAGGAAATTAATCCAAACTTGCTTTTGTCGATTTCTCTAGCCTCTGCTGTTGGTGCTGCTGTAGGACTGGCTCTCTGGACTATGAAAGCCACCATTTTGGAAGATGTCATTGAAGGACAAATTATAGAGTTGTGTCTGAATGGTGCTGTCATCGGTGGACTCATTGGAGCTCTCCTGTCGTTGATGAATATTGGTAATCCCTTCCCAAAAACATTCTGGGGTTGGATGGCAACCGTCTTCACAATTAGTCAGTCTATTGGCTTTGCATCGAATTCCTATACTATCTGGGAAGACTCCATATTGTTGTTTTTCATTACAACTTTCGGAGTAGCTGGTGTTGTTTCTTCGCTTAGGCAATCGGAAGTACGCAGTCGCACTTTGGGAGTGTATCACTCTCTTGTGTTTATGGGTCTTGCTTGGGTTGCTTCGTACTCTAAGTTGTGCAGAGAAGAACAGATGCCTTACTGTAGATCTACATACTATGCCTCTGCCACATCGTCAACTTCTGCTCCTTGGCAATTACTCATTCCATTCTTTTTCGCAATCTCCTTACCTGCATTCATCAAAGCTTACTATGCAACTAGTCTTTCCTATGAAGGGTTTGCACCAGTCTGGATTGATGGAGCTTTTAGATTCGGGCTCTTCCTCATTGCTATCTTCTGGACTTTAGATGCCGCTGATGATGGAAATTGGTTCCCTGACTTCTATGAAGGTGCCTTGAAAGCTATTCGAGTACCAATTGCTCAGACAGTTCTTGCCATGGTCGTCGGTGCTGGTTCTGTTGCGTTCTATCTTGCACCACCTTGTATTGCCATTGGTACTGTCTCGATTGGTGATCTTTTACCCGCTGGAGCCCCTAAACAACAAGGTACACGGGTTATGATTCTTGGCTATGGCAATACTCATGGTGCTCGATACTTCCTTCTCGTTACCAATGTGCTTCTAGCAGTACTAATGGTTCAAAAGCCTGTGGGATTCGGTGCTCTTTCTTTCATGTCTCTCCAAATTCTTTCTCTAGTAGAATTCCTCGATCTCAATTCCTTGATCAATTCTCCTATTGGACCAATTATGCTCGCCATCCTCGGCTCCTTCCACTTCTTTAAAACTGGTCACCAAGCTACTCTCTCTTCTATCCAATGGGAATCCGCTTTTATTCCTCTCCACACAATCCGCTACCCATGGTCTCCATTACTCGTCGCTCTCAATTCATTCGGTCCTCAAATCCTCGCCGCAACCGCAGTTCCCCTCATCGTCTTCTGGAAACAACAACCAAAGAAGAAGGGACTCTTGAAAACAGTCACCGCTGCTTTGGCATGGCATATTCTCTACTATGCAGTCATGGCATTGGCTACTACAGTGTGGGCAGGTTGGTTGAGAAGACATCTCATGTTGTATCGCATCTTTAGCCCGAAATTCATGATGGCGGGTGCGGTGCTTGGAGTGGTTGATTTAATCACTTTGACGGTTGTGTTGGTGGGGATTAGGTGGAATGTTGCGGGTGTATTGAATGTTTTTGGTTGGCCTTGAGGGGGAGGTTGGATTCGAAGAGGGGAATGGATGGGATCAGAATTTTCAATGTAGTGTAGAGATAGTGGGGAGTAGGAAATTTGTAGAGGGATGGGTGGATGGATATGATGAATGGGTGTTTTTGAATAGCATAGCGTTGGTATGATATGGTATTATGGCTGGGTGTAGGGTAAATGGAAAATCCATCAGAATTAGAATAATATATTTATTTATCAGTTATCACTCGGGTATTTGAATGAATGAGTGAGTTGAGGGGATGGTCTAGGAAGTGGAGGATTGCTTGGTTAACACCATGCTTTCTATTTTTCTCCTCACTGCTGTCTATATTGTTCGTTGCCGCATACTGACAATCACATGAGAGTGCTGAGATGAAAACCAATATCAAAAACCGTACATACTGAGGTAGTAGATATTCACTTTATCTACGGTCTCATACCGCAATTGACCTTGAGAGATACTTTTCAACGACGCTTTCCTTTATTTGGACAAATATTCACTTAATTTCTATATCGTCGCATCTTTTTCGCGGAATCCCTTCCGTGTAAACAAAAAAGTTAGGAAAGCTTTCAGATGATTTAAATTTGGGAGTACATCATTTTACGGTCGAAATACCCGAAACTTTTATTTGGGTGTCAGGAAAGGTTGAGGAATCCATTTCTGTTTTCGGACTAAAAATCGGGCGTCAATTGCGAAAGTTAAAGGGTCCAACAGATGTGCAACATAAGTTTGGAGGTACGGTATCATGTGATTTGGAACCAATTGAAATTTGATCCGAGTTGATACGGCGCGATACGGTTTTGTCGCGAATAGCTAAGTGTATAGTATACTAGGTAGCTTTTACATTATTTTATTTTATTTCATAAACAACAATAATCTCCGTGCATTGTATTGGTCTATTTATTTGAGAAAGAATTAGAATTCTAAGATTTATTCAAGATGTCGGATTTACCAAGAAGAAGACAACGACCCGATAGTACCAAAATGTGGGAGGAAAGCGAAAGTCGTGGTTCTGCTCGAGACCGAGATGAGACAAATGATCGAGGAGATCGACGCGATGAGAGAAATCGCAATCATAATCGCAGTCGCAGAGATAGAAGCAGGTCGCCGCGCGATTCGAGAGATCATAGGCGCAGTTCGTACAGAGATCGAGAGAGGGAACGAGACCGCGGTGGAAGGAGAGATGAATATCGGGATGGGCGAGGTAGTGACAGGAATAGGGATTATCGGGAAAGAGATGATGAGAGATCGGATAAGAGAGATGGCCATCGAAGAGATGTGCCTGATAGGACTAGAGGTGAGCTTATGCCAAATGCGCTTTCGCAGACGGTGTTTGCATTGAGAGGTAGATCTAACGTTGAACAAGATGAGACTCGACAAACTCGAGGAATTGATGAGGATAGAAATGGGAGAAAAGGTATGTTTTCACCTGATCCAGAGCAGGATGAAACATTTGTACTTGCGATCAGAATACTGTCTAACACGCATCAAGACAATGAGCGATCAGGAGAGAAATCAAATGAACGAGCAAGATCTAGGAGTCCGCGGCGCGATGATGAGCGAGATTATAAAGAAGATAGAGGTATCGGGAAGACACGAAATAGCGAATATATAGACGACGCTCCACAACCAGTAAGCTTCAGTATTGGGGCCAGTCATACAAATACAGCTACAGCTCAAGATCACGATCGGATGGATGTTGATGGTGGAAACAAGAGGGCGTCACGGCATAAGAAGAAGATTGAGGAGGAGGAAGAGGAAGAAGAGGACGATGATATTGTGGTTGAGGATGATGGAATGGCAGCCATGCAGGCAATGATGGGTTTTGGGGGATTCGCAACGACGCAAAATAAACAGGTAGCAGGAAATAATGTTAGTGCTGTGAGGAAGGAAAAGAAGACACAGTATCGTCAATACATGAATCGGGTTGGAGGATTTAATAGACCTCTGAGTCCGAGTAGGGATTAAATGAGGAGCAAAGGAGTGTAAGAATAGGCCATGGCAAATAGGCCAGATGAGGGGTTACATATTGAGAGAGGGGAAGGCTGTATGAATTTGTAGATTTGTGGATTGAAGATTGGCAAATTGGTATAATACATGACCACATGATATCCGGGGAGTTATCAACCTTGTTTGTTAGCACTTTTTGAGCGTTTCCCCATACCTAGATAGTTGAGAGGATAAATACTCAGGAACACTTTCCCGATTACCGGAAACATAATTCATTTATCCGTAACTTTCGGCCCGCGTCTCTATCCGTGCTTTGAATATTTGGACCAATAATCATATGGAATCATGAAGCCTTCCCTGCAGCCTCGCGCCACAGGCTGATCGCAACGCAATCTATCCACAAATTCGCAACGGTGTTCTTTGGGTATCAAGTCCTATGATTTCTCTCATAAAACCCATTTTCCTTTCTTCACAATAAGTTAAGTATCCAGATTGAAAGTTCTGGATCTTAAACTTTTTTTTCTTCAATTTGGGGAAAAATATGACGCCTGTAACATTGCGGCCAGTAACAGCTCTGGTAGCAGTACTTTCGCTGTTTGGCACTTCTGTCCACGCGGCTGAGAAACAAGATGTGGGAATTGTGACGACGGAAATTGCGAGAGAACAGAATAGTAGTTTACTATGGGGTGCTTATAAACCGAATTTGTATTTTGGGGTTCGTCCGAGGATTCCTAAAAGTTTTACGGGAGGCTTGATGTGGGCGAAGGTGGATAATTTCGTGAATGTGCAACATAGTAAGTTTTGTGTTTTATGAAAGGTTTGGAGGATGGGAGTTTTGGTGTTGTTGCTGTAATGATGAGGAGGAAGATTGGGGAATCCTGGCTAATTGTATAATTTATAGACTTTAGACATACTTGCGAGCAAGGTGATGGTATGAGAGGTTATGGATGGGAGGAATTCGATGCTCGCAATGGTGGAAAACAAACTATGTACGATGAGAGCAATGGTATTGATATCAGCACTTTCTTTGTCAAGTCTCCTGGGGGTAAACATGGCGGAAACTGGGCTACGAGAGTGAGGGGTAAAGTTAGGGATGGGTCGCCTGCAGATTTAAAGACAACGATGATTTTCTACGCTTCTCTTGAAGGATTGGGAAGTTTGACGGTTGCGAATGAGCAGGATGATCTGGGGTTTGAGGGAGAAGTCAATTTCAATGGTGATTCGGATGGATTGGGCGAATATAAGATTACGGTTACTCCTGGTCGGGGTTATCATCCTGCTTCGGATCATCCGTCTTATAAGGAGAAGCCATTGGATAGGACTTTTGTTCATTCTCTTACAATTGATGAGAAGTTACT
Organism: Botrytis paeoniae; assembly: GCA_004786145.1. NCBI lineage: Eukaryota > Fungi > Ascomycota > Leotiomycetes > Helotiales > Sclerotiniaceae > Botrytis > Botrytis paeoniae. Next base: position 14,166 of record PQXI01000077.1, read on the forward strand.
TTGGGCTGCCAAACCCCATTTGTTCGGCAAGTTGAAGGAGCAAATCGATGAATATCTTGGAACTTATGGAGAAGATAATGCTCCTCCTCCATATCAGATCTATACCATCTCACACGCACCAGACGAAGGAAACTTCCATTTGGTTCAAAAAGTCTTTGAGGGAGATTTTGAATTCGATATCATTTTCAACAGTGCCTCGGCGGAGAAGGAACTTTCTAGTCAAGAAATCTCGAGATTGATTGGCGAAAACAGTGTATCCTTCTACAACAGATTCATCTCTACGTTTGATCTCCAACCACCTTTTGATATTGAGAGTCTTCAAAGATTTTCGAGTAAAATGTTCTCAAACTTGATTGGTGGTCTTGGATATTTCCATGGAGATTCGGTGGTTGATCGTTCATATGCTGAGGAGTATGAGGAGAGTAACGAGGGTTTTTGGGAAGAAGCCGCAGCAGCAAGAGGACGAAGACAAGAAAAGCTGGAAGGTCCATCTGAACTTTTCACTACCGTTCCATCTCGACCATTTTTCCCTAGAGGATTTCTCTGGGATGAAGGATTCCACCTTCTTCCGATTGCCGACTGGGATATCGATCTTACTCTCGAAGTTGTCAGAAGCTGGTTCAATCTTATGGATGAAGATGGATGGATTGGTAGAGAACAAATTCTTGGTGCTGAAGCTCGCAGCAAGGTTCCTGTCGAATTCCAAACACAATATCCTCATTATGCCAATCCACCCACGCTATTTTTCATCATCGATGCTTTTATTAGCAAGCTTGGTGCACTCAATGGTACTTCGCCAGAAGCAAAGGAGCAACTTAGCCAAGAACCTTCAATCTACTCGGCATATTTGAAGAATCCAGAAGCTGGTCTTCAATATCTCAATGAGCTCTATCCTAAGCTTAAGAAGCATTATTACTGGTTCCGTAAAACTCAAGCCGGAGATTTGAAATCTTATGATCGTGATGCATTTAGTTCCAAGGAAGGTTATAGATGGAGAGGTCGAACACCACAACATATTCTTACTAGTGGTCTCGATGATTATCCTCGTCCTCAACCACCTCACCCAGGAGAGTTACATGTTGATTTGATGTCCTGGATGGGTATGATGACTAAATCGCTCAAGAACATTGCTGGTCTCCTCGGTATGACAGATGACGTTGCCGAGTTAGCTACCATTGAAATAGCTATTCACCACAACATTGATGATTTACATTGGAGCGAAAAGGAAAAATGTTATTGCGACGCTACAATTGATGATTACGAAGAACATCAATTGGTTTGTCATAAGGGATATGTTTCTCTCTTCCCTTTCTTGACAGGTCTCATTGATAAGGATAGTGATAAATTGGGTCACATTCTTAATTTGTTGGGCGATGAAGGGGAATTGTGGAGTGAACATGGTATTAGATCTTTGAGTAAGAAAGATTCGTTCTATGGAACAGATGAAAATTACTGGAGAGGTCCTATTTGGATGAATATGAATTTCTTGGCCGTTTCTCAATTACTTGTAAGTTCCCCCTTTCGGATCATTCTTTAGCCGAAAATGCTAATCCTTTCATAGAAATATGCAGAAACCCCTGGTCCCCACCAAGAAAAATCTAAAGATCTCTATACGAAACTTAGATTGAATCTTATCAAGACGGTCTATGATAGTTGGCAAGAAACAGGATTCGCGTGGGAACAATATAATCCTGAAACGGGAGTGGGACAGAGAACCCAACATTTTACAGGGTGGACGAGTTTGGTGGTTAAGATTATGGGGATGCCGGATTTGAGTGGGGGGGCTTTTGAGGCAGAGAAGGGGGGGAAGGCCAAGGATGAGTTGTGAGGGGAGGAGTGTTTTGGGGGGATGGGAGATAGAGAGGTGGAGGGTAGATGGAAACTTGTGAAATAGAAGAGTGGTGGAGGAAATGAGAATGGAAATTAAAAGGAATATGATATGATATGATATGATGATCTTTGGGATGGTGTCATGATGATGCAGATGCATACAAATGACGTGTATGTATGTATGTATATAGTATAGTATAGTATAGTATAGTATAGTACAGTATATTTATTATCTTACATACCTAGGTAAGTAGTGAATCAAAGAAAAAGTTTACTAGGTATGGAGATTGAATTTTGAGGATTTTGATATATATCATCTGAAAGAATTCGATAAATGCGACCACATACATATTTCAATTAAAACAACCAAATCAAGGTCTATCTGATCATTGCTAGCGCGAAAGGGAGCATTAATTACATCATTTACAGTTTTTAGACTCATGTCATCTAACATGCAATAAAGCATATCGATAAAGTGATATCAGTACCAGTCATGATGTATGGCTATTTCTTCTTGTCAAGTGGCATGTGATATTTAGAGACTCAAAATACTAGCTAGAAATGGGGCCGGGGCTCTGATGTGTTCTGTGAAAAATAATGCACTGGCCAAGCTTATCTTGAGTCTAAGCTATGCAGGACAGATGATAAATTAATAGGATGAAAGAATCTGTATTGCTGGATCTCATTGAGGCTGTCATTTCTCTTAAGTTTCGCTTGTGGGGAAACGATCTTTGATTGTGCATCAGACTGACTTCAACTTTCCAGTTCGTTTACTATCACTGTTCTCGCCGATTACAGATAAATGAAATACTAAAGAACAAAACATTGGCACAGAAGCTTCCATCCGAATTCTTCCTATATGGTAGATTTCCCGTGCGACCAACGCCCCTCATTGTATATCTCGGGACTCGAATAAGAGGTGAGTTCCAAAGAATCATTCTCAATTTTGCATGAGATGTATGTCTGTAGCCCAGTGGCGGCTTCTAGACGACGGTAAGTGCACATTCGATCCAACATAGCCATGAAATCCCTTGCACTCTGGTCTTGTGAACCTCCACGTTTGTTGAAGAATGTTTGCAGCCCTTTAGCAACAGAGAGATCATTCTTTGCGTAATGTTTTACTGGAAGATAAATCTTTGTGGTTACTTTAGAACTATCAGGACGAACTTCAAATTAATAGAGGATTCTTGAAGTAATATGCGCTTTGTAGGGAAGATGCCCGGCTTGATCCTGATCGCTACAACTGAAGACCAGATCCCACAACATTCGAAGCTCTTCTAGACAGTTTGCAATTTTAGACTTCTCAAATACACTCATAATTTTCATAACGCTTGCTAGACTTATGTTTGGACACCTAGCATATATCTTCATACGCGATTGGTGGGGCGCAACGCAATCAAAGGCAATCATGAATGGGTCAAGTCGTAGTGACTTACTCTTCAGATCTCAAGCTCGAACCAAGCCTTGAAGAGATGACCATTTCAATTCGTAGACGAAGGCGGCTAGAGACTCAAGAACAATAGCAGATTCGGTTCGAGATATTTCCATTGCTCTTGTAAACGGCATCATGTACAGCTTGACAACAGGCATCTTATCTCTCATTTCAAATGCCATGAATAAACTTGAACGGGTTGTTGTGGATCAAAACGGGATATAAAATCTTCAGAAAGAACATCTTCTGAGGGAGTGAAATCCTTAAGAAGACGGTGGAACCATTGTATATTAATCTCCAGTACATCGACTTCAAGGCGGTTAACAAGATCAATAATAGCTTTCTGATTCCATGGATTGGTAACCATGCCAGATCGCTTGTTAATGGCTTCAATATTAAAGCACACTCTTCTATCAACATCTCCTTGTGCATTTCCCCAGTTCCAGCTAAATTCAATAGAACTGAAATCATCAGTTATATAGCTTTTCCATTGAGGGGGCTGGTTTGCCTTTATCGGAAATGGATCGAGATTGGGAACAACGTATGTGTGGTAGAACATCATAACGGAAGTCTGCTGGCGCAAGTCGTATTTTCCAGACACAAGCAAACTCCATAGGGGTTCACTTGTAGCATTCCACCAAAGGAGAGCATCGGGAGACAAGTGTTGATCTGAAGGTGTGGAGGAGGCTAGCGCAATGTCATGGGTTACTGAGCTACTCAGTTGCTGAATATCCTGTCATTGTACGAGTATATTAGTATCGAATTTGTAAAACCAAGCAGAGCTAGGACTAACCGAGATACAGTCCATAATGAGGTAAATTTTCAAGGCTTGTCGGTTGCTATAGAATCTGTAGAGATCAATCTAGCTTCCGAAAAATGATTGAGTGTGAGAATTCTGTGTGAATGGTATGAAATAGAATCATAATACACTTCATCCATGGAGATATTGACGTCAAACCACCGGAAAAGAAGCTATAAGATACAGTGAACAAAATCATGCTGACAGTGCTGTGAATAGTTATCCAGGTGAAAGCTAAGATTCCACTTAGGAGAATGCAAATTATGTCCATGTTAAATGGGCCATAGGTGCCGGCGAAGTGAGTTGGGATCTATAGTTTCATTAGGAACCAGGCATTGATAAAGATGTAAATGAGGGGAAATATACGATTCGCCCAAAGAAAGACCCGACGTTGAGTAAAGGGAGAAGATAAGGAACAAGGTTGCCTCCCACTATATTGGTGTCGAGAGCATATGATTGAACATAGAAAGGCGGGATATAAGCGCCCATAAACACTAGAAAGAAGAAAATAACAGTAACCAAGAACGGCGGTTCTTTTCAGGCTTTTGTATCAAATATCTTTCTGACTGCAGACGGAGGAGTCCACACACGCATTCCGAGTACAGGAATTGTAGCGGCTAAAAGAATGATAAAACCAATAACGCGGATCGCCCACTCAAAACCAATTCTTGGTTGCAACTGATTTGAAGACTAGACTACACCTCCTGCAAATTATATGTGTCAACGTTGGATATAGGGCCACTATATTTCTCACACGTACCTATAACACTACCAGAAACTGCAACTCGTAAAGCCAATGCTTGTTTCTTGTCAAAATAAGTTGGAAGCACAGCAATGCTGGGAATAAATAAAAAACCACTGCCTATGCCGAACATGACCCCTTGAGCTAGTATGAAATGCCAATATTCAGAGCTTATACTGGTCAACATTATGCCGAGCACACACAAAAAGCTTCCTATCCAAATAAGAGACCTTAAATATCCATGATCGAAGACTAGACCAGTAACTATGGAGAATCCGAAAAAATAAATTGCTTGGATGAACACAATCCAAAAGATCTGAGACGAAGTCCATGGAGGATAGTCAGTCTCGTAGTATACTTGAAAAGAACCTAAAGGCTTCAGTAAAGATTTATTGAATAGTGCAGTGCTCAGAAGTTACCAAATGAGCTCAGAAGGCCCCAAGACAGGAAGAATAGAGAAAATGAGCTTGCGCATTGCACCTAAGCAACGAAGCCTCCATCTGGGGCCGATATATTAGTGGCTGATCTTGGTTCAACTAGAATTTTGATTTTGACTGTGATGGTTGAATAGAAAGGACAATTTTGCAAATTCCTAAAATTTTAATGTGGCAGAAATATAGAGCATCTATCCGTCTACCTCGAGGTATCGTAAGTCTTACCGAGAATATTTGTCTGACTTGTGACCTCTTCCTCGTACCAAAAGTGACTCTATCATTGCATTCTTAAATGCAAATGTATGTGATTGTTTTGGAAGCATGGAGAGTGCATTAAGCAGTTATCATCCAACATTTAACGGACAGCATGCCTTAACTAGTCGGTACGTAGTAGCAGTGCTTACTGTGAATTTCTTGTCATCTCCTCTCCATCTCCTCTTCATCTCCTCTCCATCTCCATCTCACTTCAAATCCAACCCTCTAACCCTCCAACCTTCAAATCCTCCAACCCTCCAACCTTCAAAATCACTGTACCAATACCAATACCAATACCAATCAACTCTCAACTTAAGTAATCATAATCATCATCTTGATAGAATACACATATGTGTCAACGCAAACAACCTAGTAAACATCAATGGAGAAGTTGATAGTATAATACAACCGTATAAAGTATACAACAGTCAGTGAACGAAAAGATGGACAGATACATAAGTACTTGACATATCCAATGACTTGCTCTATGAAGCTTCGTATATGAAGCAATTCTCATCTTTGTGTAGCTTTTATGAATTATATCAACCTGCCTGACTGTATTCAAAATCCAAAATGCATGAAGTTACACTGTGGAGACCGCTTTGAAGTACAGCAAATAATGCACAAACAGTATCTTCAAAGACGAAAAATGTTGAATTCGTAACTGGCCGAATCAGATGAAACTAAAGAAAGTTCATTGATTCAAGGTGTGATTGCTTCGGTTATTAATCTTTTAAGCTTGGAGGTTGTTTGAACAACAACCAGAGAAATAACCACTCGGACTCCTCCGACCTCACAACCCTCAAAAACTCCTCCTTTGCACTTGCTACCTACCATTATAACTATGGGCAGAACGAAATCAATACCTATTGATGTTAGGAATTTGAATGGTATAAATGAGGCTCGAATAATTTCTTCCACAAACTTCATCGGTACTAATGCTCAGGAGGACCGCGCGATCAGATGCATAAGAGAGGCTCCATTTGTCACCTTCAGCAACAGCGGAACCATAAACGACATCTACGAAGTTCACAGAAAAGCTCAAGCTAGCGACTGTATCAATTTCAGGACGAAATGGACTTCACAGGCCTTACTTCGAGAGGAAGAAAGCTGGATTGCCCATCAGTATGCAGATGGGGTTCCTGGAAATAAACAAATGATGAAAGACATCGCTCAAGAGGATAGAGTTCGCGCGCAACAAGAAGAAATCATCCGAAAATACGTGGAACCAAGTAAAAAATTCATACCGCGCCCTAATCGCATTACAGATAAGACACGACGTCGCCCAAAACAACTAGAGCTTCCGCCAGTCGTTGATGGTATCAATTGGCTTGCGGATCGGCTGAAAGAGAGGACAGTCAACGACCAGATATCCTTTCTAAGTCACTGGCAGAATGATTCTTACCAATGTGCCGAGTCAAGAGGCAGAGTCAGAAATCTTTCGACAGAGTATGCATTTGAGGCGCCTATGGAAGATCTCGATGACGATGAACCATACTCTTCGGGAGGAAGTGACTATCATTTAGCATCTTCTCCAAAGCAGCGCACGCCTGCAACATCACATCGAGCTTGTATCAATTGTTATGAGTGGCACCATGGGTGTGACAGAAGTTTGCCTAGTTGCTCTTCCTGCAGCGCAATTCATGCATACTGCGCCTATCCCAATGTAAGTCCCCCCGGGTTAGATCACCGCGATTTGACAGCTAATATGTTCTTTGAAGGTTACTAGTAGAGTATCTCCAAAGAAGCGAAAGAAGTGGTAGTTGGATATGTTTGTATGGGTGACAAGCATCAAATTGGTTTCGTTAGCTAAAGGGATCTTCGGGGGCGGCTAGATTGCTTGTAGTATGTGTAGATATCAGATAATTATGGAGAAGGGAGGAGCGGTGGACAAGTCATATTGCGCATAATCTTAAGCAAAAGTTCTCGTCTCCGAAGAGAACAGCTTATACGATATTCAGCGTATCGAGTACTTCACTGGTAGCTACTCACAATGGAGGAACATGTCCAGTAGCGTGCACACATAGTAGTAAAATCTGAAGTAAATCATTCAACCTCATCATATCATTGCACTACCTACTTATAATGTTTCCTGTGATATAGTCATACGAAGACCAGATATTAGGCCCTAGGGAGTAAGAAGCTCGTCTAGTCTGTGAATTGAAGATCACAAGTGAGATTACAGACTAGGTGAACAGACCACTCGCGATGTCATGAATCTTGAACATTAATAGGACTTCGAAATGTTGACGTACATATAGCTATACAATCGCTGTGTTGATATCCAAAGTAATGAGGTTGAGTGACTTAGAGTGAAGTTAAGAATCTAGCCTCGGGATGTGCCGCTCATAGGGGACCTTGAATCATTTACCAATCATGCAAAATAGTCACCGTATAACAGGGGATCTGGTATCCTCGTCGTCTCAATGTAAAGATATAGCTTTAACACAAATTCATTATTCGTCATATTTTACTGTTCTTTGGTCCTACAAATTCTCGGATATTTAATTTATTATTTCTAACAGTCATGAATTTCAGCTCAAGCCGGTAGTAACATTATCATATCACGGATTCGAGCTCTACCTAGCTAGGCGCATCGCATCCAAATGTTCTCACAATGCTCGATCAGCTGTCGCCCGTTGCTCCTGCGAGAGTACGAGTTGTGCTGTTACCAATTGGGCAAATCAAACGCGCAAGATTTCTGAGCTTTGTAGAAAGGTTGCAACCTCAGAATGTTGTACGTTTGGGGGATATCAGTCCAGATGGACGTCCCAATAGAAGTGAGAATTAAACTCTCCTTAATGCGCATTTGGCAGCGTTGACAATTGGCAGATATGTTCTCCCCATTAGCCTTTCCTTTGGGGATGATTGTTTATGATCTCACGACACATTATCCACCCCCTACCCACCTCGCGTTATCTCCCTTTGAATTATACAGAGAGCCGCTCGTTATTATAGCACTTGCAGATGGTGCCGAGCTTGAGCATACATCTTATAAAGGGGTTTCGAGGAAGAGTCCCAATGGCACTGGGGTATCGCGGCTAGATCAAAATGTGCGGAACTTATACCAAGATTTGGAAGATTTGAGAGATAGATACCCCAAGGCGCTGGTCCACCAAGTATTATTGTTCGACCATATACATGAGAAGTCTGCTACAGCCTTGCCAGAAGGCCTAGTCGCTATACCACCGCCTGCTGACTGCGGTTTAACGACAATGAAGACTGTTATGTGCGACATATCTGCCTTGTTGCTTGCGGAGATGACGACACTTGCAAGGTCACTTCAAGCCTTGCCTACAATTGAGTCACCAGCCCAATCAGGAAATAGGCCGTTCAATGGAGGATCTTGGGGCGGAGGTTCACCCGATGGATCCTCAAGACGGAACTCTCAATTTGCACCCCCTCAACAAGACTCCAGATCTTCTTCTCCCGCCAGCGCCGTTGATCGTGTAAACTATCGAATGTCGATGCCAGTAATTCGATCGGCACCTTCGGATTCTGGCACATCTTCACCACTAGGTCGCTCTGGCAGTCCTGCAACCGGTCTCCGCTCTGACTCGCCACCAACCTTTGATAATATAATTGGGGATACTGGGCTTACAACGAAAAATTTACCTTCTCGACTCGGAACTCCGAGTAGCAAGGGGGTCAGAGATAGTAGCAGGGACAGAGTGTCAATTATAGGATTCGGATCAGGAAGCACTAGTGAAAGGTCAAGAAACAAAGGGAAAAGTCGTGTTGGCATTGTCATTGGTTCGATGTATATGTGCGCAGGGCGGTGGAGTGATGCATTACGCGAGCTTGTCGAAAGTGCCGCTATTGCGAAAGCAAATCTTGATCATTTATGGCATGCAAAGGCACTTGATAACATTCTTGTGAGTATGCTCATGCTCGCCTGGACTGGCTTGGACTTTCAAATTCCACAAATCTGTTATGTATCCGCAGAAAAGGCTCCGTCCCTAACGTCAGCTCTGGAGCCAAGAAGTCCCGCAAGCAACCGTTTAGTCTCGCTACAGAATCTGGCTGTTTTGCTTCCAGAGCTGTTGGATAGAATCTTAAATCTCTATACTCGTGCTGCGAATAATAATGGGGAGGCTATGCCACAACATCCATTTTCCGAAACTGTCATTCGCTATGCAAAACTTTCTTCAGCTATACACACAGGCGGTGGTCAATTAAATGACGAAGTTTTACAACTAGTTGTTCTCGGAACCCCCTTTCAAAAAGCCCCCAATCTCGCAACGCCTCGTTTGAACATACAGCCCACCCGTGGGGAGATCCTCAAAACCATACTAAGAGCATTTCCTGTGTATTCATCGTCTGAAAATATTGTTGTTGTGGATCGAATAATAATATTGAGCGGCATAGCTTCGGTTCTAGGATCAATGGGGTATAATAGGAAAAAGGCCATGGTAATCCGTGAATTGGTTTCAGTGTTAATTCCAGCCCTCGTCCAAGCTCGCCTTAGAGGAGCAGCCGAAATGGGAGTTCATCCAGCTGCAGGATTGGCAGCGCTAAGTGCGAACGGAAATACTAACGGTGCTGGAGCTCTTGAACTTGGTGAAGGTGACATGGAGAACGGTGTAGACTCATTTCTCTCGTTACTAGGTCAAACTTATGGAGTTGTAGCCTCTAGAGCTCCTGCTGAAGAAGCATTCGATGATTCAGATGAAGCGACTATTCTTAGGATACTTGAAAATTCTTCGATCCGCTCTTTCGGGAGCCAAGCCTTGAAAATGGAGGTTCTGAGATCTTGTATCAATCTTTCTGAAGCATTGCCGGATTTCCAAGGCGTTTTAAAGTTCACTGCAGATTTATTAAGAACTGCCGGTAGTGGTGTAGCGCCGGGTCCACGGAGTGAAGATGCATCTCCCAATATGAGTCGCGAGGAACAGATTCGATTAATGACTAATATTACTCGCACGCTGGGAGCTGCTAGGAATTTGGGGGTTCATGAACTTTCGGCAGAGTATTGGGATGAATTTCTGGTTCGAGGCGTTGAGCTTGAGCCTCTACCTCAATCGAGAACCCCAATTCCTCATACACGCGGAGAACTCCCTGATGGAGAGAATATCGCTACAGCGAGAGAGATAAATCCTTTCATATACAATCCTTTCTTACGTCCACTAAATGCCTCCATTGTTGATCATATCATGGTTGCTGGTGAGGGGGCTGTTTTCAAGGTTACTTTGCAAAACCCATATGAGTTTGATGTGGAAATAGAAAGTATCAAACTCGATGCTGATGGGGCGGGCTTTGAATCTGCCGTACAAAAGACTGTTATTGGACCTTACAGAACACAAATTCTTACCATATTAGGGACACCTAAAGACCCAGGGTCCTTTAAAATCACCGGATGCATTATAAAAGTAAGGGGATGCCGAGAACGGCGATTCCCTATATTTTCGGATTCATGGTCACCACAAGGCGATGTCAAAATTAAGTCTATTGGCGTGGCAAAGATATTCGGGCAGAAGTCTCGCCCTACAAGTTTTGGCTCTACATCATCAAGTGTAGTACCTTGGGGCGTCATACCTCCTCTGCCAACTACCGTGGGATTGAATGTCATTGACAAACAACCTATAGTAGCAATAAAGTCTACTAATCTATCACAATCTGCTTTGATGGTATTAGAAGGGGAACGCCAAAGGTTCTCTATCACTTTAGAAAACCTTTCAAAGGATACACCCGTAGATCTACTATTATTTTCCTTCAAAGATTCTACTCAAGCGCCACTACAAACAGCAATGAGTAATCGTGAAGCATCACCAGCAGAGCTATATGAGTACGAATTAATTCTGGCACGCAAACAAGCACTTCGATATATTCCAAACCCTGATCAGAAGCCATACATCGAACCTGGTGGAAAGGCCACTTTTGAATTAGAAATACTGGGAAAACCTGGTCTAACAAGTGCTACTGTCCACGTGGACTATGCTCATCTTGGTATTCCTCAGTCAGAGGTTGAAAATGGGTTTCATACTCGTCAAGTGAGTCTGCCACTTACAATAACTGTAAATGCAAGTATAGAGCTGGCACGAATGGATGTTATGCCATTTACCGGAAACTTACCCCTGTCTTTGTGGTCTAAGATCGATGGTACTGTTGCGGCTGAGGATTTTACACCGCAAGATCATTGTTTACTAATTCTTGATCTTCGAAATGCTTGGCCAAGCAGTATCCATGTCTCGATCGACATTGAGAAAGGAGGCAAGATTGAAGAAGAAGTGGTCCCGGGTAATACGTCCCGCATCATGTTTCCTATTCCTCGGATATATTTGGAAAATCCAACTGCCTCTATCCCAGCTCTTGATCCCTCGCGACAACGACAGTTTGTCGTAAGCGCAGGCCGAATATCCGCAGATTCAGAACGAGCTACCCGGGAAGCATTCTGGTACCGTGAAGAAATTCTTAAAATTCTGAAAGGGACCTGGGAGACACGCTCTGGCGTCCGTCGCAAAGGAAATATAGAATTACGCGGCCTTCGTCTCAGCCAACGTGTTATCGACGCTATCAGAATTGAGGATATTTCAATTGATATCTTAATCAATGACAAGTCGGGTCCAAAACACGACGTTCATACCGATACATTCTCTTCGATTACTGTTCGCATCAGCAACCGATCGTCTAACCCCATCCATCCACTTCTTCGTCTTCAACCATCTATTCGTAATCATTCACTCACTCAAACTCTCGATCTGTCCAAGAAATTTGTTTGGAACGGTGTGCTGCAACAGACTCTCCCACAAGTTCCTGGGAACGAACAAATCGAAGTTAATATCGGCATGACGCCGCTTTGTAGGGGCGAGTTTGAACTCAGTGCTTCAGTCGAAGAAGTGAGATTAGTTGAGGCACCGAAAGAAGAAGTCACAATTAAAGAAGGTGGAAGAGCCAGAGCTGATACGAAGAATCTGATGGATGCTATGTTGGGGGCTAAGGAGAGGAGGATCTGGCATTCGAGAGAACCTTGTTTGCTTGTTGTGAGGGATGAGAATGATACTGAAGATGAGGAACAAGGAGATGCTGATGATCAAGATAAAGATGATGATAAAGTTGAAAGTGCTCAAGATGATTAGAGAAATAAATTAAGAGCAAAGGAGTCTAATTGTATTATCGTACTCATGTCTATAGATTTGCGATTTGCTGTGTATAAGATTAAGCGTGCATTTGGAATTGGAGTTGTAGTGGAGAGGAGAGGAGATGAAAATATGGGATGGAAACGCAGTGATGAGTATTCAATGGAGGTTGGCTTTTTGAATATTTAGGTATGCATTTCATGGTTGGGGGTATAGAAGGAGAGATAAAATGAATGTTGGAGAGGTGAGGGGGAAAGAGGAAAGGGAATAATATAGATAGGATGAGGATGAGGATGAGGATGAGATACCTTAAATGATGTTCATGATTCACTTTACTCTCCAAGGCTCTGTTTGATATCAATTTCTGTTCTCGGAAGGCTTTCCAAGAGTTTGAGCGACCTTTATTCACGGAAGTAAGCCTGTCCATCAGATCGATCAGCTTTTCATATGCTGTAGTAGACATTTATCAGCACAAACAAGAAAGCAACTTATCATCATTATTCGATATTATACCGTGCTCATACCTGAAACCCATACTTTTATAACTATCTTTGTCAACGAAGACACATTCTAGATTCTAGTCGTAGCCAAAGCCCTCTAATCCGGCATGCAATAAAGCAATCATACAATAAATTCCGACCCTCCCATTTTATAACACCAGAAAACCATGTAGAGCTATATACACGAAATTAAGCTTATTGTCCACAAGAAATTCCTCAATATCATCATCTATTTTCGACACTCTAGATAGCCCCATGTCGTGTGACACTTCCCTGACTTCTGAGACCGCCCCTGGTAGGTTCTTCCGGCGCTTTAAAATTACCCTCCACCAAACTCTTAAGCTTGTTTGCCATAAGTTGATATTTCTCCTTCGGCTTATAATCGATTGCAGGGACAAAGTCGGCAAAGCCGGTTCGGAATTCTAATTTTCTCACATTCTTCAGATGTTCCAAAGGTTTGAAAATGCCGCAATCCATGAATACATCTGTGGCGGCCTTGTTAGCCTCAAGATCCGCCTTGCTTTGTTTGTCCTCCATTTCATTCAATGCATCTTCATCATCTGAATCAATTGATTCAGCGTCTAGACGTGTCTCGGCCGTGACTTCGACAATTACGTTGATGGTGAGCTTATTGACGACTGGGGATTTAGATAAGACCTTGACAAAGTCCTTGACAAAGGTCAAATTGCTTATGCAGTTGCGAAATCTGGTTTCATCTTCAGAATCAAATTTCCCAGTTTCGATGTCCAAAAATAATGTGACGTTCTCGGTATGTTCTTCTTCCAATGCACAATCGAAGAGAACCTTTTGAAATTTTGCGACCATGTGAGGCTCCACCCATCCACCCAAGTCCTCTTGATCGTACTGTATGGTGCCATTTGGTAGTTTTTTCGCGACAGCTGTGAGAGGGTTGTGCCTCCAAGGGTTCTTACCATACATGTTACCCAATTCAAAAATCTTATTGTTGAAAAAGAAAAGGTCATTGCAACAGATGACGACAGTGGCTTCAGTAAAGAACATGGAAGAGGCCTCTTCGTATATTTGTTTGTTGACCCGCATGATCTCAGGCCACATGCGGTACTTTACTGCGAAGTCGCTTCCATCGGAGCTTGTAGAGTCCGTTTCCCACTTCCCTCCGTCCTTTGTTCTTGTGGCCGTTCCTCCATCTTCTAAGTTCACAACTTCAACATCGTCGGGTGCAGGTATTGCCGGATCGACTTCATTGAGAATCAATTCTGCTTCGGGATTCGACGGGAACTCTGGATCATCATCCGTTTCGATCGTGCCTTGTTGCTTCGCCATTGACCACAATAAAGTTCCCAGCCCATCGATGCCCCCGGGTCCATCGTACTCTATCTCCATATCTGAATTATCGCCATCAAATGAGATCGTGTCTTCGTCAGTCCAATCATCCGATGATGAACTATTGCCAGAACTTGAATGACCACTCCTTCGCTTGACAAAAACGTATTTCATGGAAAGAATCAGGTATCGATATATCTCTAGTCGAATTTCTACAGTTTTTATTAATCAAAGTATCAAAGATAAGCATGTCGAGATATTACCTTTCGGAAGAGAGAGAAGCATAGATGGCACATCTGGTGTTGGGACTGCTGCAGGATGGTTTGCATAAGCTTGAACCTCTGGTGGTGGAGGCATTCGATTTCCAGTTTCTCGAACGTAACGGTTAAACTCTTCTTTCTGATCACTAGATAATTTGCCTATTTCAGCTTGAGAATCATCGGAATCGTTGTTGGCCATTTTCGAGCACTAGGAAGATGTTTGGTTGTGAAAAATTTGGAGCTTGTAGATTGGAGATTGAAAATGATTTATGACCTCAATAAAATTCTAGATTATCGCGGGGTACCTTAGACTAACCCGATTCAGCAACGCGTCAAATTAGTTGTGGATAGACGAAAGGGGAAATGGAAGAGGCCGCTTGAGGGTCAGGAGTTGAGAAGTATTTTATATGAGAGCAGCGATAAATGTCTCTACTTTGAATCTAATTATGCTATTACTTGTGGTAGTCTGCAATTAAGTCTTGTATTATAGAACTAGTTAAGAAAGGAGATCTAGATTCTCGATGATAATTGCCAATTTCATGTAAAATCCCATACTCTCCAATTCCATCCTAAGTCCATACGCCTAGGATGGAACACACATTGGCTGTCATTTCATACATCAGCTTAACATGTACAGTCAGTACGAAGTCACATTTGTTCTCATGCTTTTGAAGGAAGAATGAAGTCATTGTGTCGAGTGATATATCATGGACATGATCCCATCTCGTAACCCCTTTTCTGGAGAATGAGAATGAAATGATATGATGATCTAGACACTCAATGTTGAGTCTGAGGACAACATTGATTTGCTAAGAAGATAAGTTTGACTGAGTTTCAGGTATACCATGATATTTGAGATGCAATGGGGAACTTCTTACATGGATATCGAACGTGAAATCGATTATAGACATGATTTCGCAAATTCACTCCACATCATTCTTTCAGCACATACTAGGTATCTACCATTACCATCAGAGTAAAAGGAAAAAGCAGAAATCAACCTCATCATTTCAATCTTCCTCATCAGCTTCCGTCCAGATACCTCCCTCGACCACTCCAAACTCTTTACCCAACCTCCCATGCACAAGCCTTACCCTCGGACAACACCAATCTGGTTTCTCTCTTCTCATCTCCTTTAACTCCTTCATGATAGTACTCAAGTAATGTCCTTCTGGCTGCCAAGAATTCAGATCCTCTCCTAGAGCCTCCAATTCTAATTCTTGTAACCCCCCCATCTTTGATATTGCTTCCAAATTGTAGTGACCAAAATATGCCCCGTCCGAAACCACCAACTCCATTTTTCTTATCCCGTCGCGTTCTTCTCCACCTAAGTAAGGGATAATCCCATCCGCAAGTTTTATGATGTCGGTGGTAAAGTTTATGTAGATGTAGGATGGGGAATACTGCGTACGAAAGAGAGGTTTATAGTGGGCGAGGGCCTCGGCGCGAGTTTCCTGGCAGATGTGTAGTAGGGAAGGGATGGGAGTTGGTGATTTGAAAGACTTTAGGTAGCGGCGGCGGGTTGAGATAATAGTGGCCTTTTCGCAATTTATTTGGACGGTGCGGGTTTCATTGAGGATCATGCCATAGATCTTAAGACGGAGTTCATAGGGAAGAGAGGAGAAGAATTGGAATTGAGTTATGGGAGACGTTACCATTGTGGCAATGCTCTGGTGTCAAATTCGAGTTTTGAGAGAAATCAATCGTAATTGAATGTATGGCTTTCCTTTTTGTTATTCAATGTGAGAGCTTTAAGCCAGTTGTAGTTGGAGTACATCTGAGCTCGTGGATCCCCTCACGACTGGGTATCGGATAGGCACACCCCTGGTGTACCCAGTTATTTTGGTGGATATTTCGAATGTTGGATATTTCGGATATTTGAGTATCCAACGGATCTCCTTAAATATCTAGGTTGTTACTTCTTTTAGTCAAATTGCATCAACATACATAATCGCAAAATATGACGTTTATGTAATAATTGTGAGATTCATGTAACATAGTTTATCATCGGGTCGCCAATATCACCGGGTCGCCACTTTTTTCATTATTCAATCACTTCAATTTCGTATTATTTAACAACTACTTAATCAATTGATTGAAACTATTAAGGATCTAATAATCTAGGGTCTATTATACTATTTTGATAAGTTTTTGAATTATGACCAGTTTTTCCATATATATTATAGCATCGATTAGAAGATGCTTCCCTATTAGAATTCCCCCTCTTTTCATACTTATCGTATTGAATCTGAATATCAATCTCTTGTTGAAATAATATATCAAGAGCCTCTTATCCAGTAAGTACTCCCCCTTAACATAATTGAATCTTTTTTGTGTGTCGATATTTGCTTAATACTTCATTTGCCTTTCGAAGTACACGGTTTTCTGTATTCAGAAGTGTATTCTCATAAGCTAATCTTTTTATATCTTTAGCTAGAGTTAGTATGGTTTTGAATATAGGTGTAGGAGAGCTTGATTAATATTGATCTATTTAAGATTTTATTAAAGTTGATTGAGAAAGAGCTTCAATTGGATTGTAAGGGGTTTGAGAGATTCAAGAATCTAAATCGAAAGGGGGGAAAATAGATATATAAATTCGAATATCTAATTTTGAGAGTACAGCTTTAGGATTAAATGGTATTAATTCAGTTCCCCGAAACTCAGCTTTTATATTTTGAGATGTAATTGATTATTGATATATAGCTTTGAAAGCTATAAAGAATTCAATCTTAGAGATATAATTGATATATGCCTTGATAAATTCATCAATTTGACTACCATACAAGTATTTCAGAACACTAAAACATCCAATATCGAATGATTGAGTTAAATGATTAGAATGTACTAATAGCTTTATACATATTATATCATTTACTTTACAATATAATTGAAAAGATATTGATTCATAACTTTTGTATCCATCCAGCACTAACATTCGATATTTGCCCTTTCTTCGATAAATAATATATTTGTCGAAATACTTTAATCATTCTAATCCTATCTTGTTATTTGTTCATTTATTGGAAATAGGTTTAATAGCCCAATCTGCAGGAAGATTGGTTTCGGTGTATCAATTCGAAAAGTGAACTTATTCTTGAATTATCAGAAATGGAGGTATAATTTCACCCTCTTTATTATCACATATAATTGCTATAGCCCATTCTCGATTATCTGGCTGTATTGCCTTACTTCTGCTATTTCATTCAGTACTAATTACAACTATACAGACAACTATAATTCTCATTATAAAGCCTGTTTCATCGAAATTATAGAAATCGCAGTCTTGAATATCATATTTCGCTTGCATATTCACTACCACTTGAAACCACCTTTCAATAAGCTTAGAATCTTTGTAAAGAGCTTTTTGAAAGTTATAAATGCAATTAAAATGTGTCTTTAATTCTATATAACACTTTATAAATCGATGAACCTAGAGTTTTCCAATCTTCTTTATTTCTTACAACTTAAGAATATGATTCACTATATCTTCTATATCATTCAATTTAGGTGCAAACCCTTTATTATCTATATCAATTATATACTAAAGAAGCACTTTCTCTTCTAATTCAATTATTTTATGCCTATTTGCTTAAGTTTCCATTTAATTGTTTTAATTGTTGATTCTATTATATAATATAGATCAAGGTATTAAATAGACTTTCATAGTTTTTGTAATTATTAAATTTTTAGATTTTCGAATAGCTTTAATAGTTAAGATAATTCAGGCTTCTTTTGGTTATATTTCCATAATAATTTATTGAGATATCGCGAATTAGAATTGAAGTAGTTGAATAATGAAAAAAGTGGCGACCCGGTGATATTGGCGACCCGATGATAAACCACGTTATTGATAGTAAGAAAACATCGTTCCCATAAAGAAATATTGATATTCAACTATAACTTGCTCTGCATTTTGGGACTGATAATGAAGAGAGGCCTGGGGATATAAGCGCGAATGCTTGTCACTGATACTTCTAAACACATTGAAAAGTTTAACATCCTTCATCCTTTCCTTTACTCTTGTTCATTCTATCCTTTACTTTTTCACTTTTCATCAAAGCTAAATACTTAAATGTGACCGCTTCGAAATGACTCACAGCACTTGATGTTCTAGCTGAGTGCCTCTACATTTACTCAGGGGTAAGAAATGATGCCGGGTCTCACGAAAGGGTCGCATCGTACAAGGTGGCTAAAACAAACATCAAATGAAACCGTTTCCCATGACATTGTTACCTGGTTAAGATGCCATGCATTCTGCCCTCGGGGACGGGCAATGGTCACAGGCATCATTGCGAGGATGGTACCACATTATGCAACCTAAATACGTAGTGGTTGTTGCCCTTAACCAGACTGTCGGGTCCCCTCCAACGTCTGAAGCTCCTTGAAAGTTGCAGAGATTATTTGCAGCTCACTCCTTTTCCTCATATATTCAGTTTGATTGTTTCGCGGCTTGTCGTCTATGCTTTTCATACTGTATCAACTTATGTGAGGTCTAAATTTCTTCAATATTATATGAATAGTTATTTTGGTAAGTATAGGGTGGGTAAGAGAGAGATATCCAGACGAGTATAATTTCAAGCTTCACAGCCTTGTCTAGAGACTTCCGACAACTAATTCTCTATACTGTAATGTAAGTAAATCCTCTTACATGGTTCAATTTGTATATAAGGGATGCTATAATTATACAAAAGGAATTATACTCAGTGCAGATCTCTCAATGTCAAGCCCGGGGCCTAGACCTCGATCTTCATTTCTACTCGGGTCCCCAACTTCCACTTTTTTCAAAATTTCTATAAGACGGAACACTTTCGACAATAATCAATCGACATATTTTGCTCTCACGTAGAACTAGATATAGCTAGCTGAGGAGAGCATACGACGTTTTATGAGCAATGGTTCGTCAATTCCGAAGGCATGTTCTAGTTTTGAGCCGTTACAGCCGAGGAAGCTCCCCGCATATTAGACGATTTCGTAAGCAAATACGGTGCATCAAGGCGGATTATAGGCAGCTTCATCATCTCTCCAATCTCTTCAAAGAAGAGTTATCAGCTAGATGGATAGGGCGATTCAAAGTCTCGAACATCTTCAATTGTCAGTCTACCGGGTACTTTGCTTGGCATGCCGAGAATATGGCGACGGATAATACAACGTTGTCCGAGATGTCCAGAGCTCAACTCCACAGTCCGACTTATAAAAGGACTTGGGCGGCACTTTTTTCACTACTCGAAGAATATCTTGGGTCGTCTAAACCTTCTAGGCTGTTTGATAATACTTTCGAAATTCCATTCGTTTGGTTAGTCGAGGCTATTTGGTATATTTCGATTATCTGATTATCTGGGATATTTTCGTGTGTCAAACATACTCGATTCTCGCAAGACTCGAAAACTAGATCCGAACATCTGATGGTATCCAGTACTTCGGAGTCACTGAAACGGAGGTTGCGCCGTCGAAGGATCCATGTTCCAGTCGAGGAGAGGGAAGAAAGACGGATGCGTGTCCTGGAGTAACTTCCTTCGAGTACTAGTTATGAGCGCAAATCCATTGCACACGTCACAGCGAGAGCGAAGTTTAACGATCAGCCTATGCCTAACAGTAAACATCTTCACATCACATCGACAACAAATCATGGCAATCTGGTGAGTTCATTATCAGGAAGAGTTGCTATCGACGCTGGAGATCCTTCAAGTGTTAAGCCACCAATGACAGATAAATGCGATGGAAGTTTATGCAAGTGTCTTGAAGCTACTTGTTTACAAAGGTGCTAAAGTGGACCCAAAGATGATGCGATTTCGAGCAACGCCGATGGGTCAGATAAAGACAATCAAGCAGCAGTAGCTTGAATTGGTATGACCCCAATTCTAGAAGCTGTATGAGGCTGCTGATAATACCTGTGGCTAGGGTGGGAGCACTATCGAGAGCTTCACATGCTTGAAAAGCCTCACTATCCAAGTCGCATTCAGTCAGAAGTGCATATGTAAGTGTACCGAACAGTTGACATGAATACGTCACAACCCACAGCCTGCGATTCTGTTGCCACAATTTACAGCCTCAGAACTCCGTGCCTGCTACCTTGGTGCTAGAGCCATCGAAATTGCAAGAAGGATTTGGATTGACACGATGATCACTGGATAGTTAGTCGTCATTCGACACTACACCTGCGATGATGACGTTACTCAGTATTTCCGCCGGCAAAATTTCTGTGGAACTCCAAGCGATGACACCCGACACATTCAGCATGAAATCTGAAATCAAACTACTTTTCATGGCACAATTTCTCTATGATCCACTCTCCCAATCATGCCACTTCGATAAGAAACTTCCAGTTGTGGAGCCAAGTGCGCTAATGTTTTCTGCAGCATCGTTTTTGTCCAAGGTGTACGAGCCGCCCAATGGGAAACCTGGATATGCCTCCATGCGCTATACTAAATCGGTCATTCCGGAGCTAATCAAGGTACCAAAGTCACTTCTAAATTATTCAGTAGTGTATTCTGGCCCTACAATTTATTGTCAAAATATCCAGATCTTGCTAGCAATTGCTTCAAAACTAAACATGGGTTTACAATCCACGTATACCTTCGGAGAATATCTAGGTATTCATTGAATTACCAGATTTATCGCACTCGCTACACCAGAGGCTTTTCCTAATCAAAAATTCCTGTATACCAAAAACAGAATCCACTAATGTTCGATTCTACCATATCGAAATTGTTCTTCAGCACCCCGCATTACATTAGTGGTTCTGCAAACTAGGGCTTAGATGATTACCAATAATTCCTGATTGGAAATCATGTCAACAAGCCTTTCCTATCCCCAGCTGATACTAAAAGTAGGCCAGCGATACCAAGATTATCCATTGTGTTAAGGCTTAGTTTGCCATACTTTAGCCTAGTAGGCCCGCGTAGATTCATTTTTTTATACTAAAGGTGTTTCTGGCCACCCACCGCTGGGACTTTGACTTCGGTTGGATATAATGATTTTGGCCTATTCTCTTCTCTTATTTCCTACATTCTCATTCGTCCCTCTTCGTCGGCATTCGCTCTTCAAGTCATCCTCCGACCGTATTTCGGTCATAAACGGGAGGATCCTCTTTTGCTCCATGTTGCCGATGAAGGTGTGCGCAGTCCATGGGTTATAAGCTGGTCCGCAAGGCAGTCTTTCCTTAGAGACACAGGGAACATCATAACCTGGGTTTCATAGGGCACAACGGCTTGCAGACCGAGCCGGTATTCCATCTAGTTCTTAGCCCTCCTAAGCCGTGTTTTCAACTTTAGCACAGCTGGGAAATAATACCTATTCCATATCAGGAATTTCTATTAGGACTTTTCTTTATACAACTTCCTATTTTGGTCTTCTGACTAATGCAGAGAGACAAAGGAGCAGAAGCTAGTATCAAGACCCTCTACCAGGGTCACTGTCCAAGAAGTGGAGGTCGATCACGTGTAAATACCGTCTGTGCATGCATATGCAACTTATGCAGGTGTCGTTGGCCCCACACCGCCTCCCCTCCTCTCAATCCTACCCAAACACGAGGCTGGGTTAGATCCATGGCCAGCATGCTGGGCCGATTCGATTTGAATGCCCCTGCTTACCACAGTATGCGGTGCTGCAGATTGTTGACCATCACCTTCTTCCTCTCATCATCCCCTTGTTTAAATAGTCGCCATTGCCAAGTCAAGTTCCGCAACTTCCACTTGCTATCCCCACTTCAAAGAAATAGCGGGGCCGTGGGGGTAGCCCAAGAGTTGGAGAAACATTAAGAATAATGGGGGAGCGAAAGCGATAAACTTTAATTTACTATGTGGGCAGGACATGAGGATAGGTAATGAAAGCATTTCACGTGAAAATAAAAATAGGTAACAATGCGACAAAATGAAACTCCCACTGATCTACAAGAAAATAGCCCAAATTGTAGAGCAGAGTCAAATATCCAGGGTGCAACAAAGATGACAGTCACTTTGAGACATTTACGTTCTATCCCTCCCGCTTATCCGTTAATCCAAATGATGCCGAGGCGTACTGCGGGAAGCACAGAAGCTTAATTTTCTTCAATCTCTTGTCTGTTGATCTGACGCAAACGCTCCTTCCGATTGGTAGCCAATGGCGGGCTAAGCTAAATGAGTGAGTTTTCTCGGTTGATACTAATAGAATCCTTCTCCTTAGCGATAACGTTAATTCGTGAATAGACCTCTGAACGCCACCTGCATCATTTTTGCAGTATTATTCTCACAAGCACCGCTGTTGGTAATTTTGAACGAAGGGTTTTTGTGATCTGTCGAATGAAATATACTGTTGTGGTTGATTTGATGGAGGTAGATGAGGGCTCAATTAGATACAAAAATATAATTAGAATAGAAGTAAACCTTTTGAGGATTTGCTAAGGTCTGGCTTAGTTGGTACATGATGATAGCGTCGCTAATGGCACTTTTGATATCGATACTTGAACTCAATCTCACGGGTGGGAGAACGAACCATGCGAATGTGCAAAACTCTAGAACCTCTTTCCTCCTGCCCCTGTGAAATCATTCTGTCTGTCAGACAACGGGTTAATCAAAGTAGTACGCATACTTTACGGAAAGTGGGATACGGCGGTTGAAGAAGCGCCAGTGACTGCCTCAGGCAAGTCTACTAGCTCAACCTGCAATCCATGGATTCCGATCCTCTTGGCCCACTGCAGCGACCCTTGAAAAGGATTGATTACGGACAATCACGCAGCCAAGATAAGGAGACGCGGAGAAACTCAATTTGGCATGTCGTCGAAGAATGATTGGAACATGAAGATGACATATCGCGCGTTACCGATTGATAACTCGAGGTGATTTACAACCATACGAACAGTAGTCGTTCGAGGGTGGTTTGATTTGCAGCTGACGTGTGCTTATATTTGTGGTCACTTTTCACGTAAGACGCAATGATGTCTGCAGAAAGTTATAGTGTCGGCTTGTGTTACGGGTGGTGTCGTTTAGAGCCCCGTCAAACTATCGCTATCTGAGTCAAATGCAATATGCGGGTTTCAAGGTCATTTCGACTTCCAAAATGTTGAAGCAGGGAAAGCGTTATTCTCGCATGAATCCTTGTGATAGGTCGATACTTGGCTGTGTTACGAAGCGAGAGAACCTCTGAGTAATATGCTTAGGGAGAACTAGCTGCCGCTTGCAGTGCTGACACGAAGTGAAGTCAAAACTCTTGACCAATGGCATTCGTAATTTAAGCTTACATTGGAATGGCGCTAGATATTTAATTTTTGACTACAAGAAAGCTAGAGCCATTATATCTATCTTTATATCTATCTGAAGAGAATCTACCAAAGCCAATTGAATCAGATCAAGATAGTCTTCAAATATCACAAAATGTCGAGCCATCAGAAAAGGGTATATATGAAGACATTCATGTTTTTCACTATACCACATTGCCGCTAACTGAGCGAATAGAAACAAAGTCACTCTGAAGACTCTATTTCAGATCAGGCATGCACTCGCTGCCGTGAGCGCAAGATTCGTTGTAGCCGGGAGCTCCCACAATGCAATAATTGCGAACAAGACGATAGCGTGACATGCATTTACCAAAACCCCACCAAGAGAGTGAATCACCTGAAGTCACTGTGAGTTAATTCATTGCATTCAATAAGATAGAAATATGTCTAATTAGTGTCCAGATTTGACAGCGTAAATGGGGTCAAAGAGCGCCTGATCAACATAGAATCGCATCTCGGCCGCCTATCTAACAACATCGCACAGAATACAGATCAGGATAACTCTTGCTCTAACTCATCGACCCGACAAGCGTCCAGGGGTGGAAGCTTCGACGGGGAAGATGATGAAGATTGTCCGGCGAGCCCTTCCCCATACAGCGACGACTACGCCGACTTTCACGTCTTTTATAACCAGGCGGATAGAATCGATTATTATCACGGCCCGCTGTCGCTATTTGTTCTCTGCAAGCAATTCCGATCTTGTGCCGTTTCTGCAAACGATGCTGAATGCAATACTCCTATACAAGACATGCTGCAAAATTTGTGCGAAAGGGCCGGTGTAGTTGAACCATTCCCACCTTTTGGAAGCCAACCCGTCATCAACCTCCTACCAAAACAACAGTTCACCACCATTATTGGTCATTTCTTTCAGCATCTTGACTGTGCAACCGATATTTTTGTAAAGAGCAATCTCCTTGCCCAGGTCGAACGAATATACTCGCATAATCCTGAGCCTGGGGATGATGTATGGGCCATTTGTTTTCAGGCCATTACAGTGCTTGTTTGGGGTATGGAGATTTCTGCCCAATCAGGCAACGGTCTATTTGGCGACTTCGCACGTTCATTCCTTCCGAGTCGAGCTGCGCTGGTCAATTCTCGATTACTGACCACGCCCAGACTTATCAACGTTCAGACTCTGATACTTCTAGTATGTACAGGTTTAATTTCATGTTGTTAGTTATCTCACTAGCGAGCTAACCATTTGTCTAGAGCGTCGCAGCACAACAATTTGACCCGCCAGGGTGGGCTGAGCTTATTTTTACCAACGCTTGTGGGCTTGCAAGAACCATGGGACTCAACCGAACACAAATCTTTCCCGATGAAACCAATACATATGATACATTGGAACGAGCAAAAGTCATACAGTCGCTATACGTCCGGGACAAAAGCTTGTGCACTACTCGAGGTTCTGTCTCCTGGCTGCCGACCCATGATTGCAACATTGCTCCCCAACTAGACGCCGCAATAGCGCGCCAAGTGCCCTATTCGGACACACTGCAAATAGCAATGATCCAAGATGATGTTTATCGCTTAACACACACTGCCCAATTTCGGACAATTAAGTCAAAGAAATCACAAGCTTCCAAATTATTGCGATCCATCGAGCGCCAACTGGACCAATACACACAAACTTTTAGCATTCTTAATTACAAAGCTTCCTCTTATAGCCCCCGCCGTTCCATGTTGACGTTGGAGTTCTTGGCTACCCGTATACTTGCTTTACAGCACGGATCTGGGCAAAAACATGCCGAGCAATTACGTTCCGATGCAAGAGCCAGTTGCCTCTTATTGCTGATAGCAAACGGAGTTCAAGACCCCCAGATTGTCGATACTTTCAACGCTCTAGCCTGTCAGAAGACCGCCACTCCTAATCGGGACGAGAAGCTATCCACCATTGAAGCGAACACAGTCTCTTTTGCCAGTATACTCGACGCCTTCTCACTGCCAGCATTTTTCATACTACTGAAAGACCTACTACGGTCCTCAGATAATGACCACGGGTCTAATTCCGATCTCGACTTATTGCGCAGAGTATCTGCCTGCTATATAAATAGCACAGAGCGGATGCAATCTAATAGCTATCATGTCAAAGTCGCGTGGACATTCGAGCAGCTACTTATAATAATTAATCTGATAAAGCATCCCGACCAGCATCAACCAATATCCATGCCTTCA
Source organism: Botrytis paeoniae (assembly GCA_004786145.1). NCBI lineage: Eukaryota > Fungi > Ascomycota > Leotiomycetes > Helotiales > Sclerotiniaceae > Botrytis > Botrytis paeoniae. Next base: position 40,221 of record PQXI01000077.1, read on the forward strand.
ACAGCATCCATGTCTGATATGGTAATGTCTCTCAATACCGAAACCGAAGATTTCTTCAAGATCTCCCCACCAGGCTCAATAGGAGATGGATCAATTTTCTCTTTCTCACCACAACCTGCTGCGAGCACACCTTTCTCTTGGGATATCGGCTCACCTCTCCCATCGTCGTTGGGACCATATACACCTTTTGGCTCGGCAAATTCAGCAGATGCTTCAGATGCTGGTATATCAGATCTACTCAACCAGTTGAGACAAAGTGGTGCTAACGGTAGCCCAGAGCAAGCTATAACATGGCCTGAACTGGCACCTGAGCTTCCTAGGAAGCGTTTGCGGACTCATGAAGAGCCAAGTATTTCAACAGAGAAGAATGGGTCGATTCATATGACTTTTAATCCTCAAGGCAAGAAGTTTTCTTCGACCAATGTAGTTTAGAAATATAATACAAATTGATCCAAATATGTCTCTGCCGAACACAAAGCGAAGCTTCAGCCACAAGAGTAGTTTCGCTACCTAGAACTACTAATAGCCTAGCCCCCTACTTTCCATCACTGGTATCCTGCGGCAAGAACTTTAGAACATCTAGCATTGCATCTTGACAGACTCGGAATTCGGCACATGAATTTCCAACTTTTGATAGATGCGCTCAACTCAGATGTGAGCTTTGTGTAAATTGAAACTCGTGTATAGAAACTCCAAAATGTCCAAAAATAGCGGCTTTGAGAATAGCTGTGCAGCCCGGCCGGCCGAAGCGGGGAATTAGCCGAAAAGTGGACGGCCGAGCCCCGATTCGTATTATAATGTCAGACTCGTGTTGAATCTCCAACGTATTCAAGAATACATATAGCATCATCGAGAGCTCATGCTCTGATAGCTAACTCCACAAGAAATACCACGTGAATATTCAGCATGTCTTCTATCAAAGAGCTCAGCGAAAGAATCGCCAGCAACTCAGCTATTGTCGAGAAATGGCTGGCCGGCAAGAATGTCAGAGTGTCTTTCGATCAGGATGCGGAGGATGAATTTCCGGACACTGATGGTGAACCTGAGATTGAAGCAGCACGGATGGCGGTTATAGATGACACGAGTGCGCTTCACGACTTGTTTCTTGGTCCACGAGAGGTTCTGGCTCGGGTCTGGGGTGCTGTAAGTAAAATTGTGAATGATATGAAGCATTGCATGCTAAGATATGTGTCTAGGCTCTTGACAATGCTGCTCAACAGGTTATCTATAACTTCAACATTCTCCCTGCAATTCCACTAGATGGTGGAGCCACTTATGCGGAAATATCTGCAAAGATTGGTTTGTCCGAGAGAAAAGTCAAAACAGTTGTGCGTAAAGCAATGTTAAATCGGATGCTGCGAGAAGATGTTCCGGACCATGTTGTTCATACCGCCTCGTCAGCTCTGTTATTGCGCAATCATAACATGATGAATTACTACGGCTTCTTCGTTGAGCAGATGTTTCCTGCCAGTGCAAAACTAGCCGAAGCGCTGGAGAAATATAAAGACAGCACCGCTGCACAAGATACCGCATTTGGTCTTGCCTTTAGCACGAAAGATGGCTTATTCAAATACCTCGAGCAAAGCCCAGAGTTGATGGCTCGATTCGTCGGTGCGATGGAGGGTGTTAACAAGGATCCTAGCCAGAGTCAAAAGCACGTTATTACGGGATATCCGTGGGCAGAGCTTGGAGAGGCTACCGTTGTCGATGTAAGTTTGACTTGCGTCTTTGTTCCCGCCCTGGAAAGCTAACTCAAATTCATGTAGGTTGGTGGCTCATCCGGGTTCTTGAGTGTGGAACTTGCAAAAAATTACCCGAAGCTGAAATTTGTGGTAGAAGACTACAAAAAGAATGTTGAGCAAGGAGCTGCACAGTTGTCATCTGAATTGACCAACCGAGTCAAGTTTGTGCCGCATAACTTCTTTGATCCTCAGCCGGTAACGGGCGCAGAAGTCTATGTTTTGCGTCATATCTGTCACGATTGGTCGCATGAGAATAGTGTCAAAATCATTCGTCAAATTGTACCTGCCATGAAGCCTGGAAGCAAAATTCTGCTGGTTGAAATTGTCGTTTCGCCTTCGAACAGACCAATGTCGAGTATTGCAGAACGATACCTGCGGTATGTTCTCCACTTCGAAGTCAACCATTCTTTGCTGATGTTTCACTAGAATCAGGGACCTTAATATGGTTCAAATGCTAAATGCACAGGAACGAAGCGAATCTGAGTGGAGGGAGATCATCACCGAGGCAGATTCCAATCTTGAGTTGACACGCATTCTTGTAAGTATTTCGCCACAGGTACATTCCGTAATCGGATGAAAGGACATACATAATATACAGTACTGACTTCGTGATGTTGCAGACGCCCAATGGAAGCACAGACTCAATCATTGAGATTTCGTTGAGGTAGAATTGAGGCAGAAAATACATTGATGACTGTTTTTTGTTAAGGCTCTCAACACAGCGAAGGATTTGTGGTATATGAATATAATTCATGGTAGTTTTGGTAATGACTAGGTTTTACAAAAGTCCGGACTGCAATGCGACAACCAGAAGCTTCCAATCGATAAATTATCCAAGTGGTTTGGAACACCCGATTCGCTTCGGATGTTGTACTGATTTCAAACATTGAGAACTTATATCCGACCTGCTGGTCTGGATTATTGACCAGCCTGTTGGTGAATCAATGGAGCGATTCTCAAGGGCCGGAACAGTCTTGGTTCCAATTCAATGGCCCAACGGTAGCTATCTCCATAATTTAGGCTAGTATATTTATTTAAACGGCTCTCGCTCAGTCTGATATTCCAATCAAAAAAATCATGAACGTTGTATCATGTACTCCACGTGACTTTTCACTATTAGCATATTACCGGAGCCAGCATGAACAAGATGACGTAACGCCATCGACAAGTAGGTACAGAGCTCACGGAATAATAACGCAGTTGATGAAGAGTAGTCGTGCTACGGTAACAGTAAGGCCTTTGACAGTCAAGTACATTGGAGCCCGCGCGTGAGCAAGTAGATACCCTCCTCTCGCGGGTCGCTGGATCGAGTGTAATTCCAGGTTATGAGACGGAATTCGAAAGCCGAGGGCAAGAATGGCACCAATGACAGAACCTCGCGATCGTCTTCCAATGATATTGTAAGCAGAATCAATGAAACGAATATCAAAACCTCTACGAGAGTTTATGGCAATGCAAGTTTTTACCTCTGATTCTTCCAGGTCGATATAGAGCTGCATCTCATCCTAGCTCCACCAGTTGAATGTCTTTGCAGTCTTCATTCCACTCATCAATAACAGCCAGTTAGTTCGGCTGCAAGAACATAAAAGGTACCTCGTAATCTATAGCTGTGAGAAAGGCATTGTTGACTCCTCTGATTGCATGTGGACTAGAAAATCATCCTTGGCCGCGGGGTGATACTCTGGCAATAATACGATGCCCGCAAAGCAAGGGGACTGTTTGTGATTGAACTTGCATGTAAGACGATTTGAGGGAGAAATATCTAGATCCTTCAACTATTGATCCAAAAGCAGGTGGCGGCCGTATCCCGAAACAGGATGTCGTGATGTTAATCCTGCTTAGAAGATCAAGCATTTCTTGTCGACAGGGTGGTCTCGCGCGCTTTGCCCTTGACCCGCGGATAGAATTCTTATTGGGGCATTCGGGTGAGAAGTGAGAGAATCAAAGATGATGTGATATCGCCAGAAAAGCATGGACTTAAATTGTTGATGTTGACTTCCAATCCAGGTGACCCACACCCGCGCGGCTTAAGTAAGCCGCGCGCCGTTAATCCTAGATCACAGCATCCGTGCATGATGCACACTGGGTTTATGCTGCAGGGTCCACTCCGCCATCGTAGCCAACCAAGAGCAAGGGCTCAAAATAGGAATGTAAGATAAGATTTCCAGGAATATTGCGAATGCGGCGCGCGGCTTTTGGGTCTCACCCCCGCGCGGCTTATAGAACTGATCGCTGATATAAGGAAGGAGGAGTTCGGCCTCTGCGAGAAAATCATACAGCACTTCTCCTAACCAATACATACAACCTGATTTCATGAGATTATTCTGTGCAAAATTGCGTTTCAATACACGAAGCTTCTCGACATCTTCAATAAAAATGGCTACCAAGACCGTTCTCATTCTCGGCTCAGGTCCACGTATCGGCGAAGCTGTCTCTGAAAAGTTCGCGGCAGAAGGATACAAAGTCGCCATTGTCTCGAGGAAAGGTACAAACTCAGTCAATGAGAAGGGCTATCTTTCTCTCTCGGCCGATTTTGCCAACACCGACCCCAGCATCTTGGCTTCTATCTTCGACAAAGTCAAGAGCAAATTCTTAGCGGCTCCTAGCGTAGTCATATACAACGCCGGCTCCATCACTCCTCCACCCGATACAGAATCAGCCTTGTCTATCCCAAGTGTAGGTCGCCATCAAACCAGTTCCCAACCACTTTGGTTTCAGCTCATAAAGTCCCTCAATATCTCAATGTGCTTCGAAAGCGAGCATTTTACCCCCATTTCCCCTCAGAAACCTTTCTTATTCAGAAAAATGCTAACTTTATTTTTCCGCAGGCTCGTGTTACCAACGATTTGAACGTCAATGTTGTCACTCCGTTCATTGCCGCACAAGAAGCTATCAAAGGCTGGGATACTCTACCCGCAGAGAGCAAGAAGGTATTTATCTACACAGGTAACATCTGTAATGTTGCTGTATTGCCAGTGCCACTGTTGTTGAACGGTGGTATGGGAAAGGCAGCCACTGCCTACTGGCTTGGTGTTGCTGATGGAGCATACACAGCCAAGGGTTACCGGTGAGTTCTTGTCCATCCTTTCTTTTCCAAATCACGTTCCACATAGAGAGAAACAGAGACTTGCAGTATATCTTCCTCTGACACGTCCTTTCCCAGATTCATTTACGCAGACCAGCGCCAAGCCGACGGAAAAATCGCAGGCCAGGCGGTCAACGGGCCCGCGCATGCCGATTTCTATTCGCAATTGGCGGCGAGCGGCGCGGAGAACGTTCCATGGCATGCTACATTTGTAAAGGACCAAGGTTATACAAAGTTTTAGATATCGATTGGCTTCTTAGCTAGCGCATGTAAAATACCCAAATAAAAAATAATTTTTTTATCTTTTCAATACAAGTGCTCAAAGCAGACCTAGCTCTTTTTCTTCCATCCGGTGTCGATCTCACTGAAGACGTTCTCTGTTAACTAAATTCTGTAATAAGATGAAAACTATCGGCTAGATAGATCCAAATCCATTGACATTTAAATCTAAGTAACGAAAGTGATTAAGTAGAGAATGGATGAATATGAAGGCCGCTGAATTGACTAAGCAAGTATTGGAAACAGACAGGGCCAAGATCAATTATATTATAGAGATTCGTAAGGTTTGCGGAAAAGAGCCTCGGAATTGATAAGAACACTTCTTAATATCCATACCATTGTTTGAATACACTTTGAAAAGCTTGAAGCCGAGAGTCAAAAGTCAACGTGATTCTTACACCTTCAAACGAGTAGCACAAGAGTGGTGTCACTTCGAAAATATGTAGCAAATTCGCCAGCATTACCCATGGCCCTATCGTTCCACACCTTTTCTATAATATCGAAGCCGCGGCGCACAGTGCTGAAGCGGCTGGCCGGTCGTAGAGAATCTACCATGTCGCGTATCCGGGCTTTTTGCGCAGATTCCGTCAAGCATCCTACGACGCAAAATGGCCAGGCCATTGTCCGCAATAATGCTGGAGGTGATACATGATGCGTCAACAGCTCAAGGACTTGAGCTACATGATACCGTACATCAGGGTTGGCAGGTTGCCACCCAGATACGACTACAGACAGATAAAGGAAGGTACTATGCGCCCAAATTCGAGTTACTAATGAGGTTTGCCGAGCGATTGTCCGAGCTTGTCCAGTGTAGTCTTCTGCTGCAAACATGTCATCCAGTAAATTGCTCTCCTGAGGTACGGACACCAGATCGGATTCGAAACGTGAAAAATGAGCCTCTAGCATTTTCTTGAGTGCTGCTGCGCGCTGTACCAGCTCAATAACATCCAGATTGCCAGCTGCCTTGCAGTGTTTCTTCCATGCATCCAAAACAGCGATCTCGCCGATTTGTTTGAGCACCCAATTCTGACACCCCACAGTAGTTTCAAGGTTGATAGGAGGGACAGCATCGACTCCATCGCTTTTACAAAGGAGGCTTTGGTGATAGTCGTACAGCTTCGGACGCTCCTGAAAAGCGGTGCTTGCGATGATGTCATCGAAAATCAACAGAGCTGTTGAAAAGCGAAAAGCAGCTTGCTCAGAGCTAGATATCTCAGCTTGTTGGGCTGGCAGGATCCATGTAGGGGGACCCAGAAGACTGAGAATACTTTGGAATGTGTTGGAAGAGCTAGCTAGATTGTCAGCTCCAACAACATCAACGACTTTCCTAAAAATTGTTAAGGCAGCATTGAGATGCGCCTGACAATTGTCAAATGAAGTGATGGCAATTTCAAAACGTTGTAGCTGCATGACAGCAGCCATAGCGCGAACGCTACCAAGTATGTGCTCGTTTTCGTTGTAGCTCTCGATGATTGTAATAGAATTGCGTAACATGTTAAAAGCATCTCTCGTTTGCTCGAGTAGAGCTTCCCACATACGATCGTCTTTGATGGTAGAAGTTCCGTGTGCCAATGCAAAGAAATATGAGCTCTGGCAAAGGATAGCTTGACGGACAACGGGGCTGCTGATAGCCAAATCCAAAATCCATGCTCGGCCACCATGGAGTGGCGCAGGCCGATAGAAAGGAAATAGAAACGGAAGGATGCGTTCGAGGTAAAACACGAGTAGCACTGAGTCGGACTGTGCGAATGGTCTTATCTGCAGTACTTGCTTACAGATCTTTTGGGTATTAACAGGAGAAGCGACAGTCGATATATCTGGAGAAGTCGCGCTAGTATCATGTGTATACGAAATAGCTTCACTTTGAACTTCAGATTCTGGAAGAGGGATATTGAAACTAGCTAACTTCTGATCTGCAAGTCCTGGAATAGAAATGTTGAGATTAGAGGTAGTCGACTCCCGTTTACCACGGCGGCGATAAGGAGCATGCTGCTTGACCTCATTTTTGATCTTCTTGGTCATGACTTCTTGCTTTATACCGCCGTCCATCCATGCTGGCTTGGCGCCGTAATTGCAGGTAGAGATGTGGAGCGTCATGCACTCATTGCAAATAGGACGATGCTCATCGCACTTTTTGCGCCGTAGTCGACAAGTCCAGCAGCCGTTAGAACTTCTGTTCATATTGATCGAAAACAGAAAATAATAATGACGTACATGAAATCGAGAAGGGAGAACTTAGGCGTATACATGCAAAAAGAATTGACAATTGATGCTATTGTAAAGTAGTCCAAATGTCAGCTTATGTTAGGTAATCCATCTCACCTAGGCGCCGCGAATCGTGATGCCTCAGGCATCTAACAATCGCAATCCATAAATTGATGGCATCCTAGTTCGAAGGTTACAAATGTTACTCGATTCGACGAAATCGGGGTATAGCAACTCATTACACACACTGCGCCCCATTGGTAGGCAGCTGATATCAAGTTATATATTAATGCGCAATTATCAGTTTTTACACTCGATATATCCCCTGTTGGCAAGACTGAAGGAAATTTATCATTTGGTTCACTTGCATTTGCGCTGATGCCACTACGATCTACTTTGATTTTTGAAGCAGAATCGAGGGGTTTACATGGTACTCATATCAATGACCTTGGTGTGAGGTTCAAAAGCTATTATTTGGGACATCATCTCCCAATGCTTTCGGCCCAAGTGGCGTACGGATGCATTTCATGGTCACACATATACGTCCGTAAGCTGGTGCTTGAAGCAAACCTAAGATCGGTCGACTTCGTATGAAGGCTATACATGCTTGATTTCTAATGGTGAGAATCGTCTCCACCAATCATGGGACTCTTTCTATAATATCCTCAATCTAACTTCAGATCGGCTTATATATAACATCGAAAGATTCAACTAGAAGTAATAAACCAATTCCTATCTCGCCCTTCAAATGATATACACATGTCATCTTTCCTTCTTCTCCGTACAACTGGGTGCAAATTAATAATTTTGGATCCTTCACCCACCTCCTCTCGCATATGGACTTGCCTCCCTCAGCCTGTGCCCGAAAAACCAGAGGATCAGAGCTCCAGCATAGCCAACGGCTAGAACCGCAAATCCGAGCACGCTATTACCCCAGCCATAACCAAGTTTGTTATACATAGCAGGAGCAAAAAGTGGGAACCCAAACCCAGTCAAACTTCTCAGCACTGCGGTCGCACCTATAGCAGATGCAGCGAATAGCGGATAGGAATCGATAATATATGTTTGGATTGAAGCGAACGTCATAGCTGCTCCTACAGAGAAAATAGCAGCACCAATGTCTGCCGAAAGCCAGAAAGTCCTCGTTTCAGCGGACCACCCATACATGAAAAGCCCCGCTGCCACCAAGAAGGTGGAGAAGAAAAGAAGAGGCACGCGAAATTCGGGTCTCCCAGTATTATCAGACGATCGAGCTTTCAGGGTCTTGTATACATAGTCTACGATACGACCACCTCCTTGTGCACCGATGGTCAAGCCGATCATGATAGCAATATAGTTGAGACCACCGATGCCGACGGATTCGTGATAGTAAGTTGTCCACAACGACGGGAAGCTAGACTAAAAATAAAAATTTGTAAATCAGTTTCTGACCTAGTATCGAAGATAACATTTGATGAGTACTCACCAGCATAAGGTAGATGATACCATAGACCATCGCAAAATATACGGAGAGGAAAATGACGACGGGTTGAGTGGTAAGCAATATAATGACACGAACAAGCGAAGTTCGCATGATAGAGATGAGACGCAAATCTTTAAGCTCAAATGCCGTCCGCAGCTGGTCATTTCCAGTTTCTTTGCGCAACTTCTCGGCTTTTCTTTGCAAGATTCGTGGGCCGTACGTTTCTTTCAGCGTAAAGAAAACGAGGGTTTGCACAATTACTCCGAAAATGGTGATGGAAAAGAAGCACCATTTCCATGTAGACCTCTCGACAATCCAAGCTCCGAGTAGGGGTCCGAGGGCAGGAGCAAGCAAAGGAGCTAGAGTGTATAGTCCAATGGCCATACCGATTTCCTCCGGGCGCCATAGATCAGACAGGACCCCACCACCAATTGTTAACGGAGCACAAGCGCCAAGACCACTAAGAAAACGGAAGGCCAGGAACTGGCCTTCAGTATCTGCGAAGCCATTCACAAAATTGAAGATTAAGAAGAAAACATTGGAGGCTTGAAGAATAAACGAACGCCCGTATACTTCAGAAAGCGGAGCCAATACCAGGGGCCCGATAACGTAAGCAAGTTGAATGATGGAGAAGTTGAGCTGCTTTCGAAAAGAAGTGTGAATGTCAAACTTTTCGGCGATGACATTGCTAGCGGGCGCGATGATAGCAGACGATATTCCCGTCATGAATGCAATAAGCGAGACTACAACAGTGATGCCCCATTTACGCCTGAAAGACCAATTCTTGGGATTTTTGGGGTCGTCTACACCGTCCCAGGTCACAATCTTGATAATGGCATATATATCAGCTGCTTGCATCTATATCTCTAATCTTGTGGACATACCATTTGCTCATCTTCATTTTCAACTATCGCCTTTTCAGAATCAGCCTCTGGTAGCTTTTGAGAATGAGAGGTTCCCGTAGACGGAGTTAGTGTTCCAGATGGCTCGCTATTCGATAGGCCGTCATGCTTCGTACTTGTCTCGTCGTCGACTGTTGCCATTTTTGATTTGTATTCAAATAGCAAATCTGAATGAATGTCAACAAAATAAGCTAATTGAGATTATTGAGTTATAAGAACAATGAAAGAAGATGAGCCAATTTACCACCGCAAACCCCGCTAGGAAGGGGGAGCGCGCGCTGAAGAGGATTCCAGGCCATTTTTTCGAATAGAGGTGCGCGCGCGTCAATATCATCTTTTTTACCAGGAAACTAAGACAGTCCCTACGGTACTGTAAATTCCAATTGATTAGTATGAAAAAGCCGAGGATCCGAGCTCCGCGGGAGGATAATTCGCGAATGTAGAGTCTATTTTTTGACATTCGAGTTTATTTTGCCGAAGGCTGACCTAACGCGCGCGGGTTGTGGGAACAAAAATATTCTTAGGGGTTGATAATTTATTCAGCTTTAATTCAGAATAGCCACTATAATAGACCAAATGTCTAAAGTGGTATAAACTCGTGTATTTCAGAATTTCCGCTATATCAAATTCAACCTATAGTTGGACGAGCTCCTATATTTCAGAAAAGCTGTTTAATTTAAAGAGGAGGTATGTCTTTATATTTATCTAAAAATGCGCTACACTAATTTAATGCCCAACAAGTTCGAGCTTATTCTAACTTAACATCTTTACATCTTCCAGTTTCACAGTCTTCGATGGCATCAATCCAGCTTCTCTACCAAATGTAATAAATTTAGCCTCTTCGCCGTAGGCCTCAAGTACTGTGTTGGACACGCTAGACGCGAACTTGCCGCGTGAAATCATATCTTCGTTGAACGCCGAAATAAGATCGTTCAGCGCTTCGCCTGACGCTTGCGTATCCCGCGCGCGCGTAAGGACATCGCTGAGCCTGAATGCATCAACGAAAGCTGTGTTTGCGGCTAGAGCACGGACTTTGATCCTTAAAGTCAGTTTATAGTTCAATGCATCCAATGCTAAACAAAAAACAAAACACAAGATTGTAAGACTTACATGGGGCCATCGAATGCGCTGCATCACCAATTAACAACACCCTTCCAGGTGGTAGTTGTTCAGGTTCTAACTCCACACTTTGAAGCTGGAAGCCAGGAGTATTGTATCCTTCAGTGGGAATTTTGTCGACCAGGGAGCGGAGCTTGTATGGGTAATGATTGGTTCTCTCGCGCGCAAATGCTGCCAATTGTTCCTGCGATGCCGACTCGGTCCATTTTTTCTCGCCTACTTTAGGAGTGTTTTTGTCTACCCAAAGAAGAATATAGTAGTAATAGCCAGTCTTGCCATCAGGGCTTACTCGGTTGAGGGCGCAAAAGATAGCTGTCTGCTTATCCCCACTGAGTCTAGGGTCCATAACGATGTAGTTTGAATGTGAATTGGTGAGCTGTTCCGAGAAGTCGTCGCCGCTGAGTGAGATCTCGCCGAAAATCGAGCCGATCGGTAATGGTTTCATCACATCCTGGCCTTTGAGGAAGTGCTGCCTGCGCACTACACTGCGTGTACCCTCGGCACCGACCAGAAAATCACCTGTTGCCGAAGTGCCGTCCTCAAAGTGTGCTGTTACTTTATCCTCGTGCTCCTCCACGCGAAGCAGGCGCTTATTGAATCGTACGTCGATACCCTGCATCAGCCATTCGCGCATTCTTCGTCGATTTGCTCGGACAACCTTAAGAGTGTCATCCGCGATGACACCGACCCGGAACTCTGGACGCGTAATATCATAAAAAGAAAATTGTGGTTGGAGATCGAGAGGATAAAGATGGCTTGTCTGCTCCACCGGTCCTAGTTCCGATGGCATCAAAGTCTTCATCAAGTCATAGGCTTCTCCAAATAAGGAGAGCGCCCAACCTTGACCACGAGAGTCATTTCTCACATCTCGCTCGAAGACGGTGAAGGGAATCTTATTTTTCTTCAATTGTTGCGCGAGCGTGAGGCCGCTCATGCCAGCACCAATGATAAGCACGTGAGGGGGCGCCATTTTTCAAGTGATTATATATGAATTAGAGAGTCGTATATACCAGAAGTTTCACAGTATATCCGGGAAACCTCCATTGATCCATATTACCTCATCTATTATACATTCTAATTTAGACCTGAAGTTGACCTTTTCTCAATTCGGCCCCCGAGCTCCGAGGAATTCTTGACACTTGTCATACGGAAGCACTCACAGAATCGCGCGGTGCGGCGGAACATCTTCAGCGAATGGCCCGTAAATTCAGATAATTCTAGAAGCTAGAAATTGAGCGGGACCACTTAATTGTCGCTGGTGTTATAGAAAAGTACGATTCGAGGAGCTTTGCAACTTTTCGATCTAGGTGTCGTTTCTGAATGTTCACGTGATGTCAGCTTTAACCTTATTCGATAATGGCATTTTCAATAATCTGTCGATCCAATCTACTCCGTAAAAGAAAACAATGAGATGGCTTTGGTCCTTGAATCCAATATAGAGAATTCAGTCGTCTAGGACCTTCAAATCCATGAGAGCAGTCAAAGTATTCAAAACGTTCTTTTGGCCTTTTTGCATCCACGGGCTGATTACTAAATTGAGGGTAACACTGCATTTTGCTAATATAACGACCAATTGAAGCCTACTTTTGCTTATACCAAGGCGATTCCTCCAATTCATTTAAAAAGACATTATCAACGTCTTTAGTTGGGTCCAAAAGTCCTTAATTAGTCAAATCATGGTGAATCTTCCAAGGGTTTGGATTGGTAGACTACATAATCTTTGGGATGCTTCGGCTTAAAGACGCATCCGGATTCTATCGACTTAACTCAAGAGCCATCGGGGTCCGGATAGTACCCGTCGACTGTATATTGAACACTTTACAAAGTCGGGCACCAGACTCATTCGCCCTAGCTGCTCAGATATGTGGCGGTGCTTGACTTCCCACCGGGTTAGTTCTCAGCTTAACAATAGTCGCTTGAAATGATCCAGAATCTCTTAACAGGCCCTTCGGTTTTACTGTAAGGCTAAGAAAAATCATTACTTTGATTCTCATAAACTTAAAATTGGTATCTATTATGTTGCTTCTATGCTACAGTAGCAGAGATCATGCCATGGAAAGATTCAGAATCATATACAGTGGCCGCCTTAATTTCTAGGCCGACTTCTCCGAGCAGTTCCTTCCATTGCTCTCCAGTCCGTTCTAAGCTGCCACATGCACCAAGCATAACTAAGTCCAACGCAGTTGCAAATGGCGGAATTCCCGTTTCTGGAAGAATCATGTCATTTATGAGCAACACAGATTGTGGCGTCATGGCCGATTTGATTTGGCGCAAAATGACCTTTGCTTTCTCGTCGCTCCAATTGTGGAGGACCCAGCCTAGATGATAGAATTTGGCACCTAATAATCAATCCGGTTAGTATGTGAATCTAATCGTACTAATTTGGAGTCATAATTCACTCTTACCTTTGATCGGTTGTGGCTGAAAAAAGTCGTGTCCCAGCTTCTCGACTCCCGGCGTCGGCAGAGCATGAGTCAAAGTGTCAGGCAAATCTTCTAGAAAGATATGACCTGGAATGTCAGGGAATCTGCTTTTGAACAACGCACAGTAATGTCCCACATTACCACCGATGTCAACGAAGAGCGCTTCCTCGGGGCTTGGATTCCAGTCTTGGGTCTGCTTTTCGAATGGATATTCTTTCAGCCAACGACCTCGTACACCCTGCTCTAGACCCATGTACTTTATAAGAGCCTTCAAATTCTCGGGATGCTGAGAAAAGTATTTGTAGGTATCGAGTTCGGTATTGTATGCAGGTTGGAAGACGGTAGCTTTACCGTCTGTTACATCTTGGTAATTGTTCTTTCGTAAAAATGCTGGCATTTCCTGGAAAAGAGGACCGCAGTTCTCAAAGCTAAATATTCTATCAGAACGTGTTTACCCATTATTTCTTCAAAACTTATACGCACAAATGCGTTACAATTGTGACGGCCTCTGGGGCTGCAAGGTGGCGACATTTACTGTTTGCTTTGAACTTATCTGCCGCAATTTGATGGATTAATCCGACCGAGGCCATGTATCTCAACAGACGGCCTGACAATAAGATCAGCCGAGCTATTAGCGGGACGACAGTTCGGGGAATATAACGCACCAAGGGTGAGAGGATGAGCACCGGTCCGAGCTTGCAGTTCTTGCAAATTCTGCGGGCCCTCGGCATCTAATGTCTGGAAAATCTTCAAGTCATGACCAATTCGAGCTGCGGCGGCCTGCAAAGGCTACAGAACAGATTTAGTAAAAGCGGGTATCTAATTGCAAAGACTAGGCCTACGTAGAGAGATCTTCATCACAGTCAGCTTTGTATTTCTTGCTTGATTTTATGTATGGGTTTCAAGCTTACAAACGAATTGCGGTCTCTTTTGGTGTCTCAGTAGAGGCAATAGCTTCGTATAAGTCACGTTGGAAGAGTTTTCGCGAAGCCTCATCTTCGGAGGTCAAACGTTTCTTGATTTCTGCTAAAATATCTGCCATTGTGTTAAACTTTGGGAAGCGAGTCGTGTTAAACTTTGCAATTGGAATGAATGCTGCAATTAGGGACGTTGGATGTTGCACAATCAGCCATTATATACAAGTTACATATTGTCCCCCTGTTAGCTCGACCGGAAAAATTCCCCGAAGAAATTGCAGCATTACCCCATTCATAATTAGTGTCATCCAAGAAGTATGTCTCTTAAAAAGGCATACTGATAATTTAGACACCTTGCATCCCTTTCAAAAAGGCCCTGGACAGTTTAGAAAATGGTTTGGTGCTTACTATCGGCCGGAGGCCCGATACGATCTAAGCTTCGGGACTCGGCTGCCATGGATTAACTATCAGTGATTAACTAGACTCGGATTCCGAATCCCTTCAATTCAGCTTCAATCACTTATATAGAGAGATGTGTGGGTAAGTTATATCAGTCAATAGAGCCTCAATTCGCTATCAATTAATCACTTCAACGTGCTCACTGACCACTGACTTATTTGCCCTCTGCTACGTAGTAATACCTTGTTTATACTAAATTACTGCCGAAACTTCGAATGATAAAGGTCTCGTACGAAGCCTAAGTATAATGACACGTGCGAAGATCATTTACTTGTCTGGAGAAATCCCTCAGGGGGATCCCGAAGGAGACCAGCGTATCTTGTTTAGAAAATTGCATCTCTTGAGCAAAGAGAGAAATCACCCTATTCTTGCATCGGCCATCGATGCGATCACTATTGCTCTAAAGCAAGAATGCCGGCGATTGGAAAAGTCACAAAGGGAACTGGTACCCGCGTTTGAAAGCGTATTAGACTTGACAGATAGTGTTATTGAGCTCAGAAAAACCCCACTGGGTGGAGCTATTGAGCGAGTTCTTGTTCTAGTCTTTCAATTGGGTATTTTCATCACGTAAGTGAAGATAGAAATTGAAGGATTCGAGTAAAAATACTGACCTGTTATCCTAAGCTATCACGAAGCTAATCCTCTAGAATACGATTTTCGAGCAGAAAATGCCGTGCTTATCGGACGAGGCCCAGGTTTGCTCTCTGGAGCAGCCATTGCACTTTCTCCTAGTCCGCTGCTACTTCCAGCCATGGCTGCTGAAATTGCCAAAGTCACATTTCGATTTGGTCTTGTTGTGGATCAAGTTTGTCGCTCACTGGAGGTTTCACCCAACGAGATCAATGCTGAAGGGGTAAGCCATATCGCAGGATCTTTTTTTTTGCTAGAAATTATTTGTTAACCTTTATGTCTCAGGCTTGGGTGTATTGTGCCCATGGGGCTGACCTGAAAGATGCTCAACAAGCAGTAGCCGAGTTTAATTCGGAAAAGGTGAACCGACAACCTCGATTGAGTCGATAATTGTTAACTAACAAATCAATTCAGACATACCCAGAAGCAAGCATGGCGACGGTTTTCAATACTGATGGTCAATCAGTGAGCATTGGTGGCCCGCCATCAACTCTCAAATCTCTTTTCTCAGAATCAGAATTCTTCAAGGGAACGAAGAACATTCCAATGAGGAAGGTTCAGGGGATGTGGCATAGCAATAAAGCTTATGGTCTAGAGCATGTCAAGCAGATCGTCGAGGGCATTACACCAAATAGTCAATTGTGCTTCCCCATATTCTCTCCCGTTACCGGTCGACCATTCGAGGCAACAGATGGTACATCATTGCTCACAGAGATGATGACTGAAATACTTACGGAGAGCATTCGGTGGGATCAGACCATTGATGGTGTATCCGCAGGTTTGAAACGGCTTTCACCAGATGTTGTGCAACTTTGGAGTTTACAACCTTCACATTATATGGAGAGCGTCCTTGGGCGCTGGAACACGGAACTTCCTTCCACAAATCTATCTCAACAGACGATGATGCCAACCGTAATGAGTCTAAATCTGGAACAGAGTCCACCACGTGATGCAAAGTCCGCCAAAATTGCCGTCGTTGGTATGGCATGTCGATTCCCTGGTGGCGCAGATGACACCGAAAAGTTTTGGGATTTGTTAGCACAGGGTCGTGATGTCCATAAACCGGTACCAGCTGATCGGTTCGATATCGAAAGCCATATAGATCCGACAGGAAAGAAGTCTAACACATCCAAAACACCCTACGGCTGCTTTGTTGACAACCCTGGACTATTTGATGCTTTGTTCTTCGGTATGTCTCCGCGTGAAGCAGAGCAAACTGATCCCATGCATCGATTGGCCCTAGTTACAGCTTATGAAGCCTTGGAAAGTTCTGGTTATGTTCATGGTAGAGGTGTTCATCAGCGTCGTGTCGGTACATTTTATGGATGCGCTAGCGATGATTACCGTGAAGTCAACACTGGTCAGGATATCGGAACCTACTTCATTCCTGGTGGATGTAGAGCTTTTGGTCCTGGTCGTATAAATTATTTCATGAAGTTTTGGGGACCAAGTTATAGCATTGATACAGCTTGCTCGTCAAGTTTGGCAGCTATTCAAGCTGCCTGTACTTCTCTCTGGAGCGGTGATATTGATATGGCAATTACTGGTGGTATGAATATCATCACAAACTCAGATGTTTACTCTGGCTTGAGCAAGGGCCACTTCTTATCTCCTACTGGAGGCTGCAAAACATGGGATGAGGGAGCAGACGGGTACTGTCGTGCTGATGGCGTTGGAAGCGTGGTTCTTAAGCGATTAGAAGACGCTGAAGCTGACAATGACAACATACTCGCGGTCGTTCTTGCTGCAGGTACTGATCATTCGGCTGAGGCTGTATCCATCACACATCCCCACGACTTAGCACAGATTCATCTTTTCAATCAAATGGTCAAGCGTTCTGGGATTGATCCATTGTCTGTAGGATATGTCGAGTTTCACGGAACTGGCACTGGTGCGGGGGATCCAACCGAGATGAGTTCTGTTACCAAAGTCTTTGCCAACGGGCAGCCGAGAACCACAGACCTTCATATTGGATCTGTGAAATCCAATGTCGGTCATGGAGAAGCTGCTGCTGGTATCATGGCATTCATCAAAACTATGCTTGTTCTTCAAAATAGTACTATCCCTCCACATGTTGGTATCAAGACTGGGCTAAATCCGGCCTTGCCCAAGGATTTGGATCAAAGAGGCATTGTTATACCATACACTGCCACGCCATGGGAAAAGAGCAGTAGTCAGAAAAGATTGGCAATGGTAAATAACTTTGGAGCAGCCGGAGGAAACACAGCAATGATAGTGGAAGAAGCGACGGAGCGTCCAAGGATTGGCGAAGATACTCGACCTACGCACCCCATCACAATCTCGGCAAAAACTCCATATTCCCTGCAAGAGAACCTCAGACGTCTCGTAGATTTTATGGAAACGCAACCGCATGTCTCTATCGCAGATTTGTCTTACACTTTGTCTGCACGAAAGATGCACTACAATTACCGGGTTTCGGTACTTGCATCTTCACTCAAGGATGCTGTTAAACTTCTCCGTCCTCATATTGATACATCCCTAGATCAGCTACCTACCAATCCAAAGCAAACTCCAGTAGCCTTCGCTTTCACTGGCCAAGGAACATTCTACATCGGAATTGGAGCACAGATTTATCGCGACTCTAGGCCCTTTCGAGAGCAAGTAAACCGACTTGATGGTATAGCGCAGCGTCAGAAGTTTCCTTCCTTTTTGCCTATCATCAAGAACACCTGCGATACCAAGGATGTACCCACAGTATCTCTTCATCTGGCTATCGTGTGCGTAGAGATCGCTCTGACACGACTCTGGGCTTCTTACGGGGTCACTCCAAGTATCGTTATAGGCCACAGCTTGGGTGAATATGCTGCATTGAATACAGCAGGAGTCTTCTCTGATAGTGATACTGTTTTCCTTGTCGGAACACGCGCAAATCTGCTTGAGACACACTGCAATTCTGCTACACATGGTATGCTATCTGTCCGAGCGTCCGGCGAAAAGATTTTGAAAGCAGCCGATGGGATTCCTTTCGAATTTTCTTGTATCAATGGCCCCGAGGAAACAGTACTCGGTGGAGCATTGGAAGATCTGGAGGCTCTTGCGACCGTTCTGGGGAAAGCAGGCTATAGGACCATGAAACTTAATGTGCCCCACGCCTACCACACAAGTCAGATGGATGTTCTAGTGGATGATTTCGTCAAATTAACGAGTGCTGTTGTGTTCAAGACACCCAAAATCCCAGTCATATCACCTCTCTACTCCAAAGTTCTTACATCTGGAATCGATGTCAGTTACTTGGCTAAGGCAACTCGAGAAACAGTCGACTATGTTGGTGGGCTCAATGCTGCTTGGGAATCTAGCGTTCTGTCTAAATCCACCCTCTGGTTAGAGATCGGTCATCATCCTTGCTGTGTTAGCTTCATCGCAAAGACATTATCGGATACTCGATTGACATCTCCAACAATACACCGAGACCAAGACAATTGGACCACGCTCGGCAAAGCGCTCACCTCTCTGTACAATGCCGGCGTAGCCATCGATTGGACAGAGTACCACTTACCTTTCGAGCAGGCTCTTCGATTAGTCGATGCCCCAACATACGCATGGAACAACAAGAACTACTGGATTCAATACAGTGGAGACTGGAATTTGACCAAGGGTCAAGCGCTATCAGATCCCAACTTCACAAAGGCCATAACTCAAGCTGTCAGGGGTTTCCACACTACAAGTATCCACGAGATTCTTTCGGAAAACTACACTGAAACCTCAGCCCAGATCGTGACTGAGTCGGATATGACTGATCCAGCGCTCAAGGACGTTATCGAAGGACATGCCATGAACAACTACGGAGTCGCTTCTTCTGTAAGTTTATTGATTCATACTAATTGACTATAACACTTCGTTTCTAACATCAACAGTTCCTTCATGCAGATATGGCTTTCACAGTTGCGAAACGTATCCTTGATAAAGGCATTCCAAACTCGTCCAATATTGGCATCAACGTTACCGACTTTGAATATCATGAACCTGTGGTCAAGCATTACAACCCAACGGAAGCTCAGCCAATTGTGGTGAGTGCCGAAGCCGATTTAGAAAAAAGACAGGCTCATGTAAAATGGTACAATCCCGCCAAAAATCTATGGTATTGTCATGCAACTATCTCTTACGAAGATTCGTCATCTTGGTTATCAACATGGTCTCGCTCATCAGGTCTTGTGACAAGCCGTATTGCAACTCTTAACGATCTAGCCGCCCGCGGTCATGCCGATAAATTGACAACAAATCTTGCATACAGTCTCTTTGGAAAATTGGTCGGCTACTCGGACATGTATCGAACAATGAAGTCAGTAATTCTGAATAAAGATGAAGCTGTTGCTGAAGTGGAGTTTCCTGCCGATACCGCTGGTAATTGGACGGTACCTCCTCATTTCATCGATGGATGTGTCTCCTTATCTGGTTTCATCCTGAACGGAGGCACGCATTTCGATAACAACAAATACTTCTACATCACGCCATCGTGGAAGTCCATGAGATTTGCAAAGCCGCTTGCACCCGGTGGGAAATATCTAGCATATGTCCGAATGGTCCCTGCGGATAAGAACAACTTCGTCGGTGACGTCTACATCCTCCAAGGAGACGAGATTGTCGGTGTTGTCGAAGCCATTGTCTTCACTCAATGGCCACGTGTCATGTTGGATCGCTTCTTCCGCCCTCCCCCTCTCAACGCCGCATCTCATGCGTTAGATGCCTCTCAGGTCGCTCTATCTCTCGCTTCGTTAGGCTCAGGTGCCACTACATCCAAGTCGCAATCATCCCAGCAATCACCATTCGCGGGCGAATCTAAGATCGTCGCTGGTCTACTAACTCCTCCCTCGCCGGTACGGAGCGTCCACGAAAAAGAAAGCAAATTTGAATCACCGACTCCGAAAACAGAAGCTTCAGGCTCGTATGTCCGTGCTAAAGAAATCATAGCTGAGGAGTTGGCCATTGATATTCGAGTGCTGACTGATGATGCAAACGTCGCTGATTTCGGGCTTGATTCTCTCATGTCTCTTGTTATATCTCAAAGATTGCGTGAAGAGCTCAAGACTGAAATCCGAGATGCTTTCTATTTGGAAATATCGACTTTTGGGGATTTGAAAACTTTGGTTGGGTAGATATGGAATCGTGGTGTTTGGGCGTTCGGGCGTTTGGATTGAAATAGATATTAGAGTAGATACTAGATATTTGTTGAATGTAATTTATTTTTTTCACGTAACATGATTTTCGACGTCTCCTATTGTTACCTAGGTACCTCAGAATTGTCTGACTGTCAAAAGAACACGAGCTAACACTTATCGCTCGGCACCATTAGTATACCGTACCCTAAGAATTCCGATCTAATATTTGTTAAACTTATTCTCACAGCAACACAGGTATAGCTACTTCGCACATGAAAATATTAGTCTCTCTTCTTCTACGATTTTAACAATCATGGATCATAGGACTTCTATTTAAATGGGGAAGGGACGGAAAAATGGCTTTCTTATCAGTATTATGGCAGCTTCTTGAAGTGTCAGGAAACTTTATGATTTGTATGTAGTTTTCACTGTTTCAAAAAATATATCGCACCTCAAAATGGTCATGATTTGACTTGCTTTTATGGCTGGTACAGAAAAATGAAAATCTTTAGAGACGGGATATAGAGTCATAGAGAAATTGATTTCACGATTCATCCCATTGAATAGCTCTTTATGATTATATAAAGACACTAATACCCCGTCTTCCCGAAACACCCGTTCATGTTCACCTGTAATGAAATACAATACAATTTCTCAGATGTCCGTCTATCCAACCATTGAACACAGTCCAATGACATACAGCAATCCAGCCAAATCTATTGTCCCTTGGATTTACCAGCTTTGGCTTGCTTAGCAGCAATTTGCGCCTCGGTATGGTGAGCTTCACGTTGTTCCACGTCGCGCTGGTTCTTGGCTTTGGCTTTGGCTTCTTTGGCGGCGATTTGTGCTTCAGTATGATGTCTGCTTTCAACATCGCGACCATTCTTCTTCCCGGCCTTAGCTTCCTTGGCAGCAATCTGTGCTTCGGTGTGATGTGCTTCTCTTTCAAAAACATCGCGCTGTCCTTTTCCTTTTGCCTTTGCCTCCTTAGCGGCGACCTGGGCCTCGGTGTGATGACGATTGATGAGACCAGGAATGTCACGAGTCTCGATGGATTCTATGCCTGTACCAGCCTATGAAAATTGTTAGTGATGGTCTCATACATCTGAGTGTATGTGAAGGATATGGCTTACGATAGACTTCTTGTCGATCGAAGGGATAGTGAGAGCTGATGTGAATGGGGTAGAGAAGAGAAGGCCCACAGCGAGCAAAATATTGACGGATGGAGTATGCATGATGATCAAAGTGGATTGTATCTGAAATAAAATAGAATAAAGTTAAAAATCTAACAGGGGTACTGTCCGGCAGTGAGCGAATGAAAGAATGTAAAGAAAGGTAAGAAACGAAGCTCAGAAGATGGCGTGAGAAGTGGTGTGAGAATTAGAGCGACTTTATACATATACAAGAACAATGCCAAACAGATAAGATAGGGGTGTATGTTGTCATAGATTTCTTTAGATGATATCTCAAGTTGGGACCAAATCCAGTATGCTGGTACATGTTGCTCCCGCCTTTAGGGTACTCGAGACAAAATGTGAATGATAGTCGCAATCAATTTCGTACACAACGTTGCAGTAAACTCATTGTGATTGGTAAATAATGAGGTGGACTTGCACCATGGTATTGCCTGAGATAGATCAATAATAGCTATATTAAGAACCAAGTACCCATACATTGTCAAACGATAGTCGCATCTGAAGTAAATGCGGAGGATTGATAACCGCTGACCAAGTTCAGAAAGTTCAGACGGTTGTTGCTATATGTTGCGGCATCAATCAACATCTAGTAAACGAGAGGAAAGTATAGCCTAGCTAACACGCACACTCTCTTTGGATCCTAGAATACCAGATGTAACTAAGAAGCCTTGTAAAGATTCGGATGAGAAAGATGAATTCCCAGATACCGTGAAAGCAATAAGCATTCTCAGGGCTGATTTAGACTTCTAAGTGGAGCTAACCGAGCTTCTGATATATTGATGTATAAATCAACGACACAATCGTAAAGACGATCCAAATACATCCAAATAATCATTGATATATTGAACGCATCAAGTTGATGATATTGTACCAACGACATTGAGTTTGATTCTAATCGTTGATGAATATTTGCTGGGATGGAGCGTTCGCTTACATAAAACGTGGGCCTGTCCTGTAGTTTCACTCAGCTAGAATAGCCTAAATACCCGGGGACTCCTGCCACTTCTCTGCTTCCAATTCTTTCAACCGTCATAATTCTGAAACATCAGAGGAAAGGTTTCCATGTTCAGATAAGACATCTGCTGTATTGGATATCGTGGCAGATTAATTCAACGGCTGGAGATACTCCAATGCAATAAAAACAATGGCCTATTGACGTTGTGGATATTTGTTATTGTCATCTGAAGTTTTTGAAGGTTTGTACATTTGTTTTCGTTTTTCCTTCCTCTCCTCATCGCTGGCCGTTGTCCTTTTTTCTCCTCATTGTTTCTGAATTTGCTTCTGGCTAAGCTTTTCTCTATATGATTTTTTGTACTTATTTCCAATTGCTTGACCGTTCAATTACAATCCGAATTTCGTCAACAAAAAGACGGTCAAAAATGCCGGCTGAATATCATCGAGTTGATAACGATGAAAAGTTCATCGATGTATCTCTCGGTCGAAGATCTACTGACAGCTTGAATTCAAAGTTGTTGGACTCAGAGTACGATGAAAAAGCTCAAGATGTGGAATCTATGCCATTGCCTAGACACACATACGATAACCGATGGATGTGGTTGGTACATGCTGTACTGCTTTCGTTTTCATTTGGTTTATTCATATCGGCATATTTTACGAGGATAATGACGCTCAAACACGTGAAAGAGTACTCGGCATGGTGTAAGCCATTTTTCCACGATGAATGGAAGGTTTTTGGACTAATGTGAATGATCAGCTCCCGCTGCAAAAGCAGTCGAGTATCAAAAAGTTAAATTCAATAACACGATGGGAACTGGGTCACCGTATGTGGGCTACGGACCAGACGTTGACAAAGCATGGAGTGCTATCTCATATGATGGTAGGTTTATTCATCCGCCCTCAATATCAATCCACTAAACTGAATTGCAAATAGTTGGCGATCAAATGATCTTACCAGATCAACTTGACCAAATTGGTATGCCTAATACGCATCTGAAAGTCAAGGATCCAAAAACTGGAGTCGAAGGTTACAGAGTTGGCCTGGAAGTTTTTCATCAATTACATTGTATAAATCTTCTCCGACAAGTCACGTATAGAGATTGGTACGAAGAAATCAGTGGAGAGTTCAAAGGTGGGCAAAAGGGCCTTCAAATGCACACAGGTACTTTTCGCTTACTTACCCCTTCATTTATGAGAAATCCTAACAATCAGTTTTCAGATCATTGTCTAGAGATCCTACGCATGAATGTACAATGCAATGCAGACGTTGGAGTCTTCACACTTTATATGGTAGAAGACGATCCTCTTCCATGGCCAGAACTCAATTCTTGGCATGTTTGTAGAAATTTCGATGCCATTGTAGATTGGGCCATGGATAATTCGGTAGGAATCATGGAAACGCATGATAACAACACGGATGTCAGTGCTTCTACTTCATAGATATTCAAAAATTTGTATACATAAGAATTACACAATAGATATTTAATACTGCAGCTACATTTGAAGCACTTGATTTCAGGCGTGAAGTGTTTCCTACTTGGCTCCTGATTACCGACCCTCTAATTGTCCGAATTATTTTGATAAAAACATCAATGCCCAGGTGCTCAACAATAGTAGTAGAACAATGAAGATATCGAAATCAACCACGATACTTTCATCGCATCCCCCCATGTCATAAGTCAAATTCCTACCCCGCTTATTTTCCCCCTGGATCGGTAGTTATCCACGCAGGGATTCCCCGCCAAGTCATGTTTTAGAACTTGATGTTTTACATCAGACCAAGACTAAAAATACTATTGAATCGTATATTCTCGATACAATGGCCAAAATAAGAGCTATAGTCGAGTAAAAGAAGAGAATGAAGAAGGGAAGTCGTGCCGATGTTTTGTATCATGTCGTTGTTACTTCATGCTGCAATACGTAGTCTTGTATGATGCCAGCATGGAAGCGCTGTCGAAAATGCGATAATATGGAACGTTGGGGAGGAGATTATCGGTTGGTAGGACTTGCGAAATGGGAGGTTATGAGTGGAGAAGGAAAGGAGTACGAATCAAGACAATGACAAAGTGAAAGAAAGCTTTATTATGTGGTTTTGTTGATTGATCGCGTGAAGCTCATCTTGCTGTACTACGTTCTGATCGTCACTTTTTGCATTTCTTTTCTCACACACAACGAGAGCTGGTTCTTGTATGTTTTTCTGTCAACTTTTTTGAATAATCTTTTTGCTCCGATTGTTATAGGAAAATTTGTTCCCTTCAAATTCGTCAAAGAGCTGGTTCTCGATTTCCTTTCCTTCGTCCCATCTCTCCATCTCTCCAGGGACAAACTAATTCCAAACCAAATACTCCAAAAAGAAAAAAAAGGAATGTCTCTTAAAGAATCCGCCAGTATCTACCAACCCATTTCTGAGATGGACATCGAAGACATTGATCTTGAAAATGACTCCGACACTACCCTCGGATCACATGAAAAATACACGACCTCAAAAACTTCTTCCCCTTCGCGTTTCCGTAAGACATACAAAGACAAAGAGTCGTGTAGGAAATTGAATAATGTTTTGCCGTGGGCATGATGGGGTGTTCTTATCGTGCCTAACTTGCGAATTTAGACTTCGTATGAAATCATTGTTGTGATACCATCTGTTCCTCTTAAATTGCGGATCCGATTTCCATCTCTGTTCACTTTTCTCTCCAAGGATAGTCTACTATAGACATACGTGGAGATGATGTTGGCTAATCCGAAGAAGTGTTCATTGTTTATGCTGATGCAAAAATGTCAAAAGCTTCATCATCCGCGATCACTGTTACTTCTGCATTCTTGGGTTCTTCTAAATACTCTTGGAGTAATCTCATTCTTGGAGAATGAGAGCCCGAATTCTTTCGGTGATCATAGCCCCAAGATTGTATGTAGCGTGCAACTTTCAAATGAGGGTTCGCTCCGTGGTACCTGCCTTTTGCAAAGACACGGTCGAGTAGGTCGCGTTTTAAAAAGAAGCTCGAAGTCCTCCCTTCGACCACTGTATTCGGGCCATAATTTATAATTGTTTGTCCTGGCCGGAGCAGCATAACTATTTCCACAGAATCCATCATAACAGCGCATGTTGTGGCAACTTCAATCATGTCGTAATCATAATTCGGGAGTGGCTCCGAAAGCAGGGCTTTCATAACCTGGGGTCGATTGTAGATGACAGCCCATATCAACGGAGCAGCTTCCTTGTGCCTTGGATTGCTCTGGCAATCTGGCCAAAGATATTCATCAATCACAAGGGGTATTTTTGGCAGGTTTCGAGCCGAGTATCTGCTGTCAAAATGCTTGCGGCCGCCGAGGCGAATAACTGCCTCGGTTTTGCCTTCGGCGATTGCATGTATCAAAGACCCATCGGATTTTTCCGAGCTAGTCATGCGTGAGACTGGACCGGAATCCTCAGCAGAACTAATTGCGCTTAGCACAGAGACTTTGAATTCTTCGGAGATCTCTCGATTTTCAATAGTGTACTCCACGAGAGACATATGCCGGAAGTCCTGGATCATACCGTACATTCCAGGAGCTGCGGACTGAAGCCAGTATCGCTGATCTTTATAGTGATCAACCAAAAGTAAATACTTTATGATTTTCAGGTGTGAACAAGCTATGGCCGTCAGAAAAGCCCCGTGCCTTTCAGCAAAGAGATCAATCTCGGAGTTTAACGGTTCCCAACTTAGTAATATATGAAGGGAATTACGAAAACCCAGAGAAGCTGCGGTTTTAATCGCATCGAGTTTGTATCTCCAGATTTCGTACCTACATTCCTCATCATGTATCCCAAAATTTGAGGGTCCGCTATTGAGGACATCAACATCGTCGTCATGTTTCCTTAGAAATTTTACAAGACGCTCCAGTGTTGTAAAGTCACCGGACTCGACAATAGCTTTTATGTCTTGGGTTTGTAGAGCATTAAGCTTAGCTCTATTTGACACTGGACATTCTCTGGTAATCAGGTAATTGGTTATTTCATCGTACGGAAGCGTTATTACTCGTTCCAATGAGTTGAAATAAAATCCTTTATATTCATAAGCCACCCATAAAGGCAACAGACAAGCTGCCTGAAACTTTTGCACGAGATACAAATGGCCATGAACAGATGCTTCGAGGTGAAGATGTGCCAATACAAGAGACTTCAGTGTCGGCATTTGGCTAAATCGGGCACCAAGACCTGGTAAAGCTAGCATGCTGGTCTCATCAATAAATTGCACGCATGTCTGCAAGGCGTCGTCATTTCCTTTTCGGCAGGCAATTATTATCTGGCTATATAACCAAAAAAGACAGTCCGTTTTTGACGATACGTCTTCAAGAGAACGATTTTCCAATACCTTGAGACTTTGGCTTGATACGTCGATTTCTTCTCGCCTCCCGTTCACTTTGCGAAATTCTATGGTATTCCAGAATAATAAACATGCCTCAGTAATGTAATAAGAAGTCCTATGATCATTTGCTAGGACTTCCTTCAATAGTGGTAGGTGGTTTTCGGCCAGGGCCCAACACAGAGGCGCGATCCTGGCGCAATCCCCGAAAGAAAACTTCGCCCAGGGTATGAAAGAAAAGGTGAGTTGTTTCTTGAAGAGTAGATTGTCGAACAATTCACCTATCTCACGACTCTCCTCTGTGAAGTCTTTAGTGTGTGAAAGCCAATTTTCCTTCAGATAAGCAATCAAGCGATACTTGTCGAGAAACTGCTGATCAGTCGTTCCCTGTTTTGGTATATATTGAGAATAGTCAATACTACTTTGATTATTTCCGTTGAATTTTCGAAACATTAAAGCAGCTTTGGCGGCTTTGGTCGGAAAACTTGATGGCTGTGAAGCCCTCGGTATCAAACACTGAGTGGTAACGGCGTCTTGTAACGCTGTCATGTTTGGATTGATGGTATTGTGGTATACAGTGACTTGTGCGTCGAGATCAGTGAAAGACAGATAAGTCACACATGTTGCACCCAGTGCTCTGTTTGAATCTTCCCTTGTCGTGTGAAAGTATGCCAACTCGGAATTTTGCGAATGGAGAATGTACTGTTCAACTAGTAGAATGCGTTACGATCAGTTACTATTCATTCATCGGGCAGGTTACTGATGAAAAGGTAGCCAAATAGCATTTATAGAAAATCACCCGACTTTCTTGGATCTTTTGAGCAAAGAACATCTTACCTGTATAGTGCGCAAGATGCACCTCTAGGGTGTCTTCATCAATCATAATAAGATTTCCGCAAGCTCTAATTAATCTTCGAAGATCATTGGGTATTTTCGTAGCATCCCACGATTTATCAACAATGGTGAAAGCTATGGCTTCCCGGAGCTCATCCATGTGCAATGGTCTGCATGAGCAAATAATCCAGTCAAACATCCTTTTCACGAATTCACGCCTTTCGATCTCGATAATCCGTCCAAGAAGTCGGTCATAAGTCTCTTCAAGATTGCGAGGAAGGTTCTGTAGAGCTTTTACTATCGATGCATCTGTTTCCATGCGACAGAGTTCCTCGAGTTGAAACTGGACCCAAAGAAACCTTGAAGCAAGTTAAGCATACTTACATAGCGAGGGTGGAAGAATTCACTCACATTCCTCTTGCACCATCCCTGAGAACATTGAAAATATCCTCTCTAAGAGCCAAATTACCCAGCACTAGATCGCCAGACGTGGTCAGCTCATCGATAGCATGTCTGATATACGCCTCAATATCTGGAGAGATAGCATTTGTTTGAAGGTGCACTTTGAAAGTGGTGAGACTGGATGAAGATTCAAAAAGATAAGTAACATCTTCGCGACTAGAAACGAATAATTTGACTGGCGATGTGACCTCATTAAAGATCTTTCTCAAGATTGAAAACGTAAGCTTCCGATCGGACTCAGGCAGTTCATCTAGACCATCAATAAAAATAGCCACACTTGATAGCTCATCTATCGCTTTCATCAGCAAGGCGACTATTCGATCTAGGCTAGGTGACGTTGCCTCGTCTGAATATTCAGCCTCGAGGATAGCTATTAAAGCTTCAGGAATTTCATTCATGTCACGAAATAATTTCTGAGAGATGAAACTAAAAAGACCACTCGGGGAAAGTGTTCTCTTGTCGGCATAGTCGCAATAATAAAAGGAAATGGCAGTATCGGCAGGAAATGCCAATTTGGAGCCGTCTATAAGGCTCGAAACCAAAACGGATTTGCCGGATCCAGCTGGTAGAATTTGGTATTTATCAATCCGAGGGCAATATCTGCAGCTTACGAATACCATAACATGACATGACAGAAGACTTATTCTGGTTTTGCCAATCCATATAGTCAGCCACACAGGTCAGTCAGCTCCCAGTCCCATGATGCCGTATCTTCTGCAGTCGACGATGCTTATTGCCGCAATCAACTGTGGCCATCTGGGAAATGATTCTTCGTTGTCTGTCTCCTGTTCCGTAGTCAGAAATCAAAATGACCATATATTAGCCTACGATACGACCTACTTCGTTTTTGTTCTTTGCTCTGCATTTTTTCCCACAATTCAAGTTCTCTGGACTCCTTCGCTTCGATATAATGGCACATCTTAGCTTCACTTTCAACCGCTTCACGGCGCTCTCGAAATATTTGAACAGCATTGTCAAGTCGCGCTCCAAGAGATGTGGACAAGGGAGATCTCAAACGCTTCACGAAGGAAGATTTTTGCCCAGTCAATATAGATTTGAACAGAGAACAGAGAACAATTATATCGAGGTATGCTGCTGACAATGTCTGCGTAAACTTTGGATGTTTCTCCTGGTCAAAAATTGCTTGGTAGTCGCCTATCTTGGAGCATTAGAATACAAAAAGTATCTCAAGGGATTATACTTACGCAACCGTGGAAGTATATCTCCCACACGAGCAAAAGTATCTATTATTCGATCATAAAAATTTCCGTGGCTGCTAGCCAGGACAAGTATAACTCGAAGACTTCCCCATAATGGAGCAAGGTATAATGGAGCAATATTACTGAAAGTATCCATCGCTGCGCCATAATCTTGGATTGATTTCGTCAAAGGCCCGAGAGACCTCAAAACCGCTCGAGTTTTGCTATTTTTTTGATCGGCCTTCTGGATATTGCTGGATTTGTAGTAAAGATTTTCTGGTGTAGCCTCATTAAACAGTGCCCGCTCTGCAGGATCAAGTTTTTCCACGAAGCGGTCCCCGGCAATGAGCCATGGGTCATGAGTGGTGGCCGAAGCTGTTATAGGAGACGCCATTGCGGGAGAATCGTGGAGTTGAAGAAATTGTTTTGGGTGCCAAAAGGAAGGAAAGATTTATCTCCAAATATTGATAAAGCAGTATCTTTTCGTTTGGGCGCAGCACGCTTCATCAGCCTTGTTGTGCATGCAATCCTTGAAGCCTATGCATGATTGAAGTAACGACAGCTTCCTCACTTATGGTGGACCGTGGTCATTTGAGAGGCAGTGACTATCGACCTCGAGTCTTGGGCCAATGCCATTTATTACCCTTAAATCACTTCTGTTATTGATTGTGATATTTGATTCTTCGGATGAGATCGTCGCGACCATATGGGCCAGTAAAGATCAACCGCTTTCAAACCTTTTCCTGTCTGCTTATTCAATTTTCATTCCAATAAATCTTCCATATCTTGCACTGCGTGCCAAGCTACATTTATCCCTCTAGCAAGGAGGGACACACATAAAATGCCTATGTTCTTAAGAGCAAGAACAGATGGATGACTCCACTATTTCCACAGCAATAGTTGATTTCAATTCCTGCAGTCTCCAAAAATTATGGAAGAGCCTTATCACGATGCGACAGGCAGTGGGACACACACAACCAGCTATTCGTTCGGCTGTGCATACTAAAATGCGAAACTTCGCGCGAGATTATTCACCACCGCCGATGCGACAAGACAGACCTTCGAACCGGAGAGGATGAACTTAGCAAAAAGTGACCACTTGGGGATTTATCCGGGTAAATCTGCAGACAGCACCGTTTCGTGTCGCACGAAACAACAACCAGTCATGTTTTGCGATAAGACCTTGACATCAATTGATGGAAGCTTTCGGTTACTTCTATCGCGGCTGCAAAGTGTTGCCGTGTTTATGTTCGGTCCTTGAACACACCGAAGATGGCTGCATCTTTTTCTCTATCATAGGAGTATTCTGGCAGATTGTTTTTGTACTACGATAATTCTGTCATTAAAGTGCTTCAATCTTCTATATTCGTCGCTTTCTGACCATTGCACGGCAGGCCCTTCCGTGAAAAGTTTCCTCAACTGCGTTGCATGCACTCAAAATCACGGCAATATCAACTTAACATGTGGCATATATCGACACTCCAATTCGATCACTTTCGCCGTACGCCGATAGCTAATCCCCGGCTTTTACCTACGGTCGGAAATGTAT
This sequence comes from Botrytis paeoniae, assembly GCA_004786145.1. Taxonomy (NCBI): domain Eukaryota; kingdom Fungi; phylum Ascomycota; class Leotiomycetes; order Helotiales; family Sclerotiniaceae; genus Botrytis; species Botrytis paeoniae. The sequence goes on from PQXI01000077.1 coordinate 71,098, forward strand.
TCGGATCCACACGTGGAGGATACCCCCATTTTCGAGCCTCGCTTGGAACACAGAGTTCATCACCGCAGACGTGAAACTCACATCGCCAATTTCATCACGAAACTTCAAGCACCTGCATGACTGTTCCGTCTGGCCCTTGCAACGAAGCTGTTCCGGAGACCGGTACCAGCTCCACACCCGCGTGAAGAAGTTTCCAAAAACTTTGTTTGGTACCGAGAAGCTCGCCCCATATCTTAATGCCGTACTTGGAAAAACTTAAGATGCAGCCCCGTTTTTCGGGAGTGATTGTGGATTTGTTCGGTGGTCATGAACAGAAGGTGCAGGAAAGTAAGACTGTCTGTGATGAGACATGCAAGTCGCATGAACGAAAATGAAATTCCGAGGACCGCATATCGCATATTGTCATATTATATGCTTTCCTCATATCGAAGCTCAGACAGAGATATCATTAATTTAGCCGCAGTAATTTGCGAGTGCGAAAAACAGGCCATTAATTTACCTGACGGAATTGACGGGTATCAAAATGGCTTAGTGTGAAAGCTCAGGAGGACATTATCCATGAGATGAATCAGAGAGATGAAACGATATGGACAGTCCGAATGCCGTGTGAAAAATAGGCTGGTGAAAGAGTTCTTCACCCACTGTTGAAAGTGGAGAATTGTGAAAATCGGTCAATCTGGATCCGAGATGGATTCGGTATCACAGTGTGGCCCGTCACCGCCCGGTAACCTCGGCTCTCCGCATACCACGACAATTGTGCTATCACAATTCTATCGTTAGTCGTGGCGTGATAATGATTGAGAATGGCAGCAATGAACTTATTCAGCTGGGGAATGAGCAGCCATTGCGGGAACAATCAATTCCGAGCGACGAGCGAGACTACTGCCAAAAAGATTGCCCAGAATGATCGATGGTTCTGATGGCTTGACCCTTGACTCAGGGCATCAAGACATCTCTCGAGGAGATGAGTCGCCTGGAATTCCGAGGCTTGAACTGTTGGTGAACTATTAGCAGTTCATCCAGACTGAGAGTCTTCGAACCCCTCATCTTCAAGGCTAGTAAGCGCCATTTCAGATTGTGAGTATGACTTTGAGGATGTAATTTCAACGAGGGACCTCGGTAATGATCGACATTCACTTCCAACGCAAACAACTGATGCTCTGAAGATACTTCAACCGTATTCAAGTTGCCTGGTCTACCTTTGGAAATCTTCTGTCAGATTTACCAGGCAGTTTTACTCTTCCCATTGATTAAGGCGGAGAAAACGCTTGCCGTTTCATACACTGAGACATCATGTCAGAGTCAAATTATGTGATATGAGCCATCAAAAATCACGCAGACATTGACATTTCAGTCTCGAGCAAGAAATAAATGAATAGGATCTATCACAAGCACTGATCTACTGGTCCCCAAAAGCAAAGAAAATGATTATTTTCACGCCACCCCCGCGCACGGTATCTATCATCAGTGCACCGCCGGCATTTGGAAACTAAAAAGCAAATACGAGAACTGGAATGGCCAGAGGTATATAATAGTCTGATATTAAATTGATATACTTTCGGCCATTCCGTAACATTTTCCTGCATTACCAAGTGAATGGGTAGCTTATCTAGCTTACTGGTATTTTCCGCGATGGGAAGGAGGTTTGTAGCATCATTTACCAACGGTATGGTTACGATTCCTGGACCCTGACTGGATCGGATAGATCATAGTCTACCCAAAACTAATCTACTATTTGAGTTTTGCAAATCCTCCCAACATGTATCTAATCTTGGGTAAATAATCTAAAAACACGATTCAAATGTTTGTAGGCTATAACAACATTCGTACTTACAAACCCAACGTTCCCTACGCTCCTCGTAACAGTGTGTCAATGATTAAATCCAGTGCAGACATCTAGATAGATTATCAACGATTGGTTACACCCGACGAACGGCATGAAAAACCATCAACTTCACATCCAGACACCTTGTAGTACCTACAAAATTTGTGTTGGTGGCTTAGTAGTGGATAATGGTGGATGTACCCCGCCAAAAAGAGCTCGAGCCTCCGCCCTCCAAGTATCTCATCCCCTCTTTAAAATCCAGGTGGTTTTGCACACTGCGATTTTCAAGGGTTTGCATGAATTTTGTACATAAAAGGCCCGTAGCTAGGGCTGAAGATTACGTCTTTTTTTTGCCTCCGCAAATCGAAGTTGTCCGTATGTACGTACTGGCTTTCGCAGGACTTGCCTTGGACTCGGGTATATTATACGGATATTCAATTGCCTGTTGTATGTGGACAAGGTAGACACCTAGGTGGACGGTGGCAGGTACACATACGACGTATCGAATCATTGCTCATCTGCGTGCCTATAAGAGCGTTGCAAGTATCCGGACTATGTGTGTTTGTGTGTCAGGAAGTGATAGGAACGTGATATCATTGGTTATACTCATAGTGAGAAGCTGAAAGACAATGTGAGGCGCAAACGCAACGGGGAAGTTGTGTAGAATATGCTTTTGTGGCGTTCTGATGGCATGTGGCTGGACGACTGGTGGGGTGGCATTATCTGACCTATGATATGTAGATGGATACTGCATGCACTTATCAGATAGCTACTGTAATTGCAATATCTATCAAACGACTGTCAAAAGCACACGGGAACTCAAAGTATCAACCCGGCTGGATCTTCATCGGTTGAACCGCGGCATCGCGTTTTGACTACTCAAGAAATTTCTAGTCTAGATCTTAGTGTGCTGCAGTCATCGCATCAAAGAAGGGTTCCTCTAGCTTGAACAAGAAATGTGGGTATTCTACTTGCACACGCAGGAATAATGAGGATATTTCGAGTTTTCACGATTCCTCAATCCGCATTCATGTTGTTTTGATGACTCGGGTTAGTGTTGAGCCAAGACAGATTGTAGCTAAGAGCGTGAGCACAAGGTGAAAATGATTAACAGTAGTATGTAATCTTGATCAAAGCGTAGCGGCTCAGGTGGATTGAAAAAGTATAACTGTCTTAACCATCTATGTTCATGTCGGTTGCGCCTACATTGCGCTGAAAATCTGCATGTAAAAAATCTTAGCTTCGCGGGGTAAATGGCGCGCGCCCGGGAGGAAGTGGACTGGTGAGGTGCTGGGTGAGCTTGGATAGAGGTATCATGTATATTAAGTTTAGAAAGCTCTGAGATTCATGTGATAATATCAACCGGAGCATGATAATTAACATGGGGTGATGATCAGAAAAGTTGGCTTGTTCATGATCATGGTAATTAGCTCGTTGACGAGCTGAACTGTCCACACTGTTCTTAGTCTTCACACTTTGGTTTGGTCAATATGAACCTCAATTCATCAAGCTTTGAAATGGTCGTTAGAGTCAAGCAAGATAGAGGGGAAAATAGATGCCCGAATTGTTGATTAAAAGATGTCAAACCAAACTTACCGCTTTGGTATTCTCATTAGTGAATTGATAAGTTTGAATAGAAGTGGAAGCTAGAATTGACTAAGCAGTAAGCACTGACAAAACCTTATAGGGCAGAAACTGATCAGCGATGCGGATGTGAAGAATAGCTCCGTTCTTTGACAATGCTATCATGAAATACGCCAAATACGAGGCTAAGAATGTGAGGCTAAATCAACAAGCGACGAGGCTCGAAATCTCGAATGCATTGATGCACAGATAATGGATACAGGTCGCATTCCAAATAGTAAAGAAAGATAAAATACAGAGTAGGTCGATCTTGACAAACTAACAAGGAAGTAAATCCAGTTACGTGGGCCAGACGTCTTTGGAACCCTATTGTGAACCGCCTCTGGAAAGCACACGTTTCATGTAATGAGATAACGGGAAGCATTCGCACTGACACCTGTGATAATTTCATGGCACTGATCGAGAAATGTAACAAGAATCTGAAGCACATGGGTCTTGGGGGCGTTCTTGTAGATTTAGATCATCCATGAAAGTTGAGCGACCACAGTCTGATGGATTGACATCGTTCGTAGCGCAGTATACCACACAGAACACGACATGGATGTTAGAGTTTGAATGCGTTACGACCGAATTTTGTCCAGCTGGAGAAGTTCATACTGTACGAGAAACGCGAATCTAGCAAAACTATCTTCTTGAATTATCAACTATGATATTCGGACACCACAGTAATCAGAGTCCATGCTTAGCACGCGTCGATCTCATGGACATCGACATGAACATGCAAGCCACAAAAAACTGATCGTTGTCAAAAGGGGTTGGAGTGCATTGGAGAATGCTTGAAGAAGGTTACCTTTGGACAAAAGATCGATGTGAATTTATTATGTTACTGGTTGCATGTGTTTCAAGGTGAGGTTTGCGAAGGATTTGTTGTAGGACTGTTACACTGCTCGTAAAGCAACTTCCGAAAATGGTGGTAATGTTGTCAGATGTTTCTCGTTCGGGACGATGATGTACTCGGAGGGTAACATTGCAGCATATTTTCTGCACGATAGTGGGTTGGAAGTTTGAATGATGATATCTTTTTCATTAGGTAAATTCGTCGACCAATCACAACTCTTTTGCGCTTCGACAGCATTTGATTTTTCTGCGAATATTCTTTTTATATGTATGCGAGCGCCACTTTACAAGCTGCAATGACTACCCGCGGCGCAGCTACGTGAAGCTGACATCAGATACTGATAAAAGTTTTGGGAGTAGTTCGGGTAACATCAAGCCACGCTGTCTAACATCTGATAGAATTCAAACGAATCAGATGAGATAAAAGCTGGTTGTTGCTCGCAATTGTACGTTTCGAGCTTGATACATGCGGCGATAGTTTAAACATGTCATCGATTAGTTTCGATGCTGTAAGCATATTGCATAATTATAGCTCTTGGTATTTGTTAAGAAATGACAATACAATAGTTACAGCTGATGCGCATGTAGCGACTGAGGAATTCATACAACACAGACGATAGATAGTCATTTTAGCTGCCGAAGTTGCTTTTAATAAGCACATATTTGCAGGTGCACCTAATTGAATACAGAACGGAGGTGCCGTACAAGTAATTCAATCCTCTGAAATCCTCCTTGGGAGTTAGTAGCTTAAGTTTAGATCGATCGTGTAACCTTCCATAATTAGAGAGGCTCGAGAGAGGTACACTAAAATCTATTCTTGAACCTATCCCAGGAAGACGCTCAGGATGAAAAATACAATTCTGATATGCATCTAAATATTAAAGCTCTGACCACACGATTCGAAGGTTTCTAGAAGACATCTGAGCAGTCTCGGAGTTATTATTTGAGTCTAGTGGTTGTGGCTTGAATCTTCTTCAGGTCGTCTAGGCCTCTGGCGTACAACATATACGACATGTAGTCATTGCAGACTAACAAGATATCATTTACGTTGCTTGTCCCTTGACTCCTGTCATATTACAATGATGTCTATCGAAAGGTAATGACAGCGGATATCACTATTTCCGTTCCTGATTTCAGTGGCGGCATTCCCGTATTTTCGACGATCGAAAGTGGATATGGGGATGAGACATTGATATAAACCGCGTGGGAACCACGATGTCTGCAGCAAAAAATAGGAGTTGGAACTTGGAAGGACCCAAAATTCCGGCTTTTTTCTCCCTAATTACTTTTGATTACGCATGTAGCAGAGGTCGATCCGTTTCTTATAGGGCAGATCATTATTTGTACTTATTTCATGCTTCGTGTTGTGGGGTTGAAAGCTTTAGAATATTTCCATATTGGGGCTGTTAATAAGAATCTTACCCACCGGACCACCGGTTCTAACCTCAGGATCGATTGAAGTGTTAAGAATGGGGTCTGAATCAATATGACAGATGCCAGAATCAAATAGTTCAGGATAGTGCGCAATAATAAGTCTAGTTCCATTTTCTAGAACATCGTCGGATTCGTCTCAGATAGTCGATAGTCAAAGACGTTAAAGACTTCCTTCGTATTCGAATCATTTCTTTCTACGGTTTACGGAACGAAGAAACTCATCATCTATTTTTCTTCCCCAATCGAATTACTAACAAACAATTGGAAGGGGATACTGGGAAGAATGGGGGACTTCATTCATATCTGGAAACCTTTCTCTCCTGAAAAACCTAATGCCCCGAAAAAAAGTTGCGAGTATCATATAAATATGTTTCTTTCAGCCGTTAATGGCCATAAGAAGAAATGATCGGATAGACAGAAACTCATCCTGCAGAACTAAAAGATAATAATACTCCGTGGTTTTGGCTGTGACTGGCTACTTCCACACGCAAGATCTTCCTTGTTTGATGTACCCTGTAATTATTTTTGCATGCATGATGGAGATAGACCCTAGTGAGCATTTTCACAGACCAGGGATATCCGAGAGAATAGGCGGGTAACGGGCGCGGACCAAGGATAGCAGCACTATGATACAATCGTTTGATTGGCACGATGGTTTGGATGCTAAAATGTGTAGTCGAGAACTGCAGAAAGCTGGGATAGCAATATCGTTGCTTTATCATATTATATTGCTGGAGACTGGGGGTTGGTGGGGGTTGATGATTGAAGACAAATCTACGAGGAACCGAGTTTAGAAGGTGATGAGATCAAGAATATTGCGTCGAGTACAGTGTAGAACACAAGTGTGCTGTACACATCTGCAAGTTCAACCAACTGCATGCTGCAAGTAGAAAGTAGAAAGTAGAAAGTTACCGACATGGAGATTGTTTCTTTTCTGGTAAAATTTCCGAAGTTCATCTTATACTAGGACCCTACGGCCTATATTAGATATGCAGCTACTGGTACAGCCTAAAGCCACAGTTCCTGTTGATCTACCTTGTTTCGGCTTGTGTCAAAGTAGAAACAAGACTTGTCCCGTCAATTTATCAAGCTGTCATTATTATGTCAACATGTCTACAATGATTGCTAATGAACTGGAACTTTCGAATTATCTCAAAGGGTCGAAAAAGCTATAAGGTTAAATAAATTACAGCAGGCCCCCTTCATTTTGATATCGGACTTATCGTATGATAATCGCTAAGCTACCTTGCAAAAGATGCTCAAATTACTGTGTACTAGTACCTGACGAGTATTAATTTCCAAGCTTGGAAGGGAAATTCATTATTCTAACTTTCGCGTTATAAGTTTCTTGTGCAAACTATAGCATGTGGTTCGATACGTAGATCCATGTTTTCCGGAGGTGTGCTAAGCTGGAAGAAGCTTACTAAATACCCGAGGTCTGTCTACTTCAGTCAGTCTGAGCATTTTGCGACATCATTATCAAGATTATTACCTGAAGTCGTTACTGCCATTAATTATTCCTGCACCACCACAATTACCAATCTTCACCAACCCCTCCATTGAACCAATCCCGTCATGTTCTTCCTTGTGAAGCCAGACTCCGAAATCCTGAAAATCATTCAGTCCTGTAGTATCCTGGACAGCGCCCATCGTTTACGTGCCTGAATCCATGTATTCGAGCTGTTGGGTATAATGGAGTTCCGGCATAACATTATTCAATTTTTCTGACAGACAACTGCTTGCTATCTTTACTGCCTAGATATGGTGGTACCATCACTTACTACCTACTGCAAGTGGACGGCGTTCACATTTCTCTCTCCACATCTTGCTGTTCGTGAACTTCTTCTCTTCACTCACTTCATGCTCTCTCTCAAACTTTCATCATATTTCACTAGGCTCCCCACGAATGAACTCAATTACCCTGTAGTCGCGATTCGCACAATTTCATGATTCGCAAATTCGCAAGTCTCGCCCCTCCCTTCTAGTAGTAATTCGCAAAGCTCTCGGACGCCCTCTCGATTGAATTGCATTTGCATTATTGGCCTAACACTTCAGCTCGTCTTTTCATAACTGCAACCCAGTAACCAAACACGGGATCTCGAATTATATCGAATAGTGGTCATTCCTACCTCAAATCCTATTCAATTACTCTGACCTAAGCCGTGAATCAGCACAGCGAAGAGTGGAAAGCCTTTTGCAAAAGTTCCCCACAGCGTCACACCCTCTGGATTACAATTAGCTCCTGTACCCATTCCCGGTAGTCCTGTCCTCATTCCCATACCCAAATTTAGAGTCCCGAAAGATAGAGATCGAAATCTCACAGCGCGCAATTCTTAGCATCGCCACCCCAAATCTTCCTTGGTTCGGACTTTCAGGATTTGGCCGGATCTCAACTCTCACAAGCGAACACTTTATGTGCTGAGGTTTATTACATTACTGTTCATAAATTTCGGATCGATTGGGTTTTTAGCAGCGGATTATATTCAGAAAAAAGTGGGCGAACAAACTTAATATTGACGGATCGAGCTTTTGAAAACAAGACCCTCTGGAACAGCGGTTCATGTCGAAAAGGTTCTTGGGACATAACACCACCCCTTCCACTTCCGATACTAGTAGGAATCTCACTAGCTTTAGCCGCAGAGCAGAGGAACAAAAAGACCAGGTTTCAAGGCTGTATGAGCTTGGACTACTCAGCGACTCGGATAAAAGATCCAGGAGACGAGAGAGAGACAAGGTCAAGGATTTATCTAGTGGAGCCCGCGTTGCAGGATCCCATCCCAGAAAGGGTACGCAGTAGTCAAACTCCAAATTGCCATTACTCCACCCCTCCGCTCATACTAATGCGTGAAAATTACCTTCATATTGACTAACTTGTATACTTCTTCTTCATCAGATAATCGAAAAGTTCTTGAACATACTCGTGGGATTTCAGATACGTCGTTCTCTTCGGTTTCCCCTCTAGCCAGTAAGGCGAATCGTGATTTCAAACAACGAGCTGGTGGTGGAATGTCAGGAATGTTGGACACGGATAGAACTCGTAACAGGAGGGAGAGGACGTTTGTTGGCAGCGAATGTTCTGTGTGTGAAGAGCCATTGGAACATACCCTTCGAGGCGAACGAATACTACAATTTTCCTGCGGCCATGTCTCTCATGAGGCATGTTTCTACGAATACATCAAGGAAAGCGACGCTCAATATTGCCCAACTTGCAATGCGCCCTTAGGTCTGGATACGAGTCGAGGAGGCAATGTTCTTGACATTGGTAAGACTTTCAAAAGTAGTGGTTCGTCTTCCCTGAAAACTAAAGCTGATTCCTGCTGCCCCTCCAGAGAAGCTAAGTAGTATTGTGCGTTCAGTTTCGGCCAGCGACCAGTCTGCGAGATCAACGCCCACACCCTCGAATTGGGAATCCCAAACCGTACGACCACCCAGTCGCGAATCCAATGCTCGAACTACGAGAACGAGAGCGAACAGCCAGGATACCTACATTAGAGACAATAGCAGAGATAATGGTAGCAACAGAGATAGTAGGGATAGTCGAGAGCGCATGGATAGATATGCACAGCCATCGAGAATCTCGCACCAAAGAAACGATAGCGAAAATGCTCCATCATCCGTTGGGTATCCAGAGACTGCAACAAGCGGCGCACCTCGCCGCAATGACTACGATGTGCAAGCGATGGAATCGAATCTTATAAGCCCTCGAGCAAGTGTTACAAGAAACCCCATACCAGCACCGGTTGTTAGCATTCGTTCAGAGTTTCCAACCTTGAACAGGTCCAGACAGCAACAAACTTTGACTTGTCTTATCACAATCGAGGTTCCTGACAATAAATGGCGACCCGACCCAGATGATATTCGAGGTGCCCCTCCACTACCCAACATTCGACCTGAAGATACCTATGCTCGACCCCCATCTCCAGCCCAGAGCGCACCACGTTTCTACCCCTATGAATCTCCAGAGGTCTTGGACGAAATCACTGAAGGTCTACGGACTCGGGTTGAAAATTGGCATGGTCTTGATTTTAATAGGTATAAATCATCATTCATTGTAGAAAATAAATAAAATACTGATGATAAGCAGATTTGGAAAATTACGATTGTATGGAACTATTCGAGTTGGAAAAGACAGGCAATCTTGGCAGGAACTGGAATGTTTCTTGTTCGCAGAAATGCTTATCTGCGTAAAGGAAAAGAAGATTTCATCGTCACAACCATGGGATGAATCCAATGGCGTTCGCAAAAGTACTCGATGCACACTCAAAGGTTCAATATTAATCAAAAAGCACTTAAACGAGGTGACTGAATCAGGATCTGGTAATTCTCTTGGACAAACCGAAAAAATCACCGCAGCTAACTTACGCCCTACTGAAGATAACAACATATTGACTTTGAGTCTATCAGTGGCTGAACTCCCATCATTTCATCTCAAGTTCGATAATCGCAATCAGCTCAAATTGTGGCAACAGGCTTTATTGGATTTAAACGCTATCGAGGGATCTCCCGCACGAAGTCCAGATTACGATCTCTCAGAACCAGAAGAAGAAGAATGGAATCGCGATTCTACAGGGCTTCAGCGAGTTTCAGTTACTTCCTCGGGGTATGGACCTAGATCCGCGACCACTGCACCGGCAGAGTACGCAAGTACCCCTAGAGGTCTACGACTACCAGCTGCAATACACGTTCCTGTTGATATTGTGGTTGTGATTCCAATATCTTCTTCGATGCAAGGTGTCAAGATTACTCTTGTAAGAGATGCATTGAAATTTATGGTTTCCAACTTGGGAGATCGTGATCGTATGGGTTTGGTCACATTCGGTTCCAGTGGCGGTGCAGCATCACTTGTAGGGATGACTAGTAGAACATGGAATGGATGGCAGCAGATTTTGGCGTCGATCAGACCGGTAGGACAAAAGAGTCATCGAGCAGATGTTGTGGAGGGTGCAAATGTGGCGATGGATCTCCTCATGCAACGGAGGTCGAATAATCCAATTGCTACGATTCTTTTGATTAGTGACTCATCTACATCTGATGCGGAGAGCGTGGATTTTGTGGTATCAAGAGCTGAGGCGGCTAAGTAAGTGGTTGATATTATTATTCTGCGGAGAAAATCATGGTTAACAATTTTACTTAGGATTGCTGTTCACTCTTTCGGACTCGGTATGACCCACAAGCCAGACACCATGATTGAATTATCAACGCGAACCAAAGCTTCTTACACATACGTCAAAGATTGGATGATGTTGCGAGAATGTCTTGCAGGTTGTCTTGGATCTCTTCAAACAATGTCACATCAAAATGTGAAATTAAAGCTTAGACTTCCTGAGGGATCGCCAGCTAAATTTGTTAAGATTAGCGGGGCTTTACAGATCACTAAGCGTGCAACAGGTAAAGACGCCGAGGCTTCTTTGGGGGATCTGAGGTTCGGCGATAAGAGGGATATTTTAGTGCAACTAGTTATTGCTCCCGATAATGCTTCTCAAGAACAACTCGCTCAAGACCCATGGGACTCTATAGTTTCTGGTCTTGAGGCTCTTGGTGGGTCACTTGATCAAGAAGATCAACGAGTCGTATCAATAGAGGAAGTTCCTCTAATCCAAGCTGATCTCACTTGGGGAGATATCCTCAGAGATGGAACACTTGCTCATTTACCCCGCCCTTCACTATTAGCAATCACTATGCTTCCTGCCCCAACAAATCAGAAGAAGCACACAACTTGGAATAGTGCCCCACCCATTCCACCCCATCCAAGCGTCGTTCAACGACGTATGGAACTTCTCACCTCCGACATGCTTACACGTGCTCTCACATTGGTTTCTCGCGGTCAGCACGATCGCGCACAACATCTTTTGAGCGAGACACGATCGATCCTGAAAGGGTTAGGAAAAGGTGGTCTCCCACCTATCCCGCCTCCACCTTCTAAATCCCCAAATCACAATCTTTCATCCCGCACGGGTTCTTCGTCGCCTACGAATCGTACTCCCGATAGACGACGCACTCCTTCCCCGACTTCTGCTACGACAATGACCTCAAATCATACTCTAGGACCGATTCCTCGACACCGATCAAATGATGCGCTTTCGGCTATTATCACAGCCCCGGGTATCGATTCCAACACTGTTGCGGCTCTGGATGCGGAGTTGGAGGCTAGTCTCGAATGGATCAATCACCCTGCTGTGTTTGGTCGGGATAGCAGAAAAGCCGTACTGCAAGCTATTGGAGTGATTAGTAGTCAGCGTGGATATACATTCCGCACCACGGTGGAAAGTCTCTGGGCAGGTCGCGTGAGCGGGATCAAGAGAATGACGGACCGCAGTCGGGAATGGAGAGAGGAAGGAGGGGGCGAGGTGGGCATTATGGAAGAGAGTTGATTCTTTGTCTTGCTTTGCATTGGGATTTACTTGCGCTCTTCTACTCTCTCTCTCTTTTCGTTTAGATGATACCTCATGGTCGTTTTTTAACGACTGTACTTTTTCACATTTCATGTCCATTTCTTCGGGAGATGGATATTTCATTATTTTGTTGTACCATATTTTCAACGCGAGGTTAGCGCATTTTGAGCACGGCGGAATTGTTTCTGGTTCTGGTTACTATAACACACATACCCCTTTTGTTATCTATGGATATTAGTTTTTTCTCTTTATTTCATTTCTTCACGGCTCGAATACTTGGTACGTTTGTACTTTGGTCCCGAGGTCGTTATTGTCGTACCCCCTCGTTGTGGGAGGAACTTGGTGGTGTTAGGATATGGAATGGGAAAAAATTTGGATTTTTGGAAGGACGGAGGGCTCTAGGCTTAGGATTATCCGCAACTTTGATATGATGTGATGATGATGGATGGCGGAGAGGGTTGGGTTTATTGTTGGGTTTAGGGTGGGAGAATGGGACGGGGGATCTGGGGTGGATGAGAAGGGTGGATGGAGAAGAGTTATTTGGAGGGGGAGGGGTGGTGCGTGTATGCGATGAGATGGGTGGATGGATGAGATGAGATGGGATGAGATGGGAGATAGATAATGAAGGAATGGAGAGAGAGATGTTTTTTTGTCCATTTGATTTGATTTAATTTTTGATTACTGATTGCGATTGTGATTGTGATTTGGGGCTTGTGGCGATGTCTATCTTGTGAGAAGTTGTGACTTTGAGTGAGTGAGAAATGTTTCTGAATCGTGTGGAGTGTTTCTATTTCTGTTTCTAGACCAGAGAATGGCTCGGCTCGGCTCCTGAAACTGGGTATCTTGGAATGGCGGGTGGGGTTTTCTGGGTGTGGGTAGGTGGATGGGAGGAGGAGTGGGTCTGTATTTATGTATGTTGTGGAATTCAAGGGTCTCGAGAATCTCATGAATTATTTATTTGTAAGGGATAGTCAGGTAGGGAGAAAAGGATTATTGTAGGGTTAGGGTGGGGGTGGGAGTTGGTGGTTAGTGATTGGTTGTTATTCTGTGAGTGAGTGAGTAAGTGAGAGGAATAATCTTCAGTAGTTTGGTAGGTAGGTATTGGGGGATGGGGAGATTGGGAAATTTTGTATGGATTGGTTAGGCTGGTTAGACTGATGGGAGTGGATTTCTTGGGATTGGATGTCTAGGTTTGTGAGTTTAGGTTTGTGGTGGGTTGGTGAGTTGGTTGGGGTGTTTGAGGAGGATAGGGAGTTTGAGGAGGATGGAGAGGATGGAGAGGATGGAGAGGATGGAGAGGATGGAGAGGATGGAGAGGATGGAGAGGATGGAGAGGATGGGTTAGAGTGGGGGGTTTTTGATGTTGGGTAGCTGGGTGGGTGAAAGATGAGGGATCGGGGGGAAGGGGGAGGGGATTATCATGCTTGGCGGATGTGGGAGGGAGGGGGTTTGGGAGGAGGGAGGGCCTGGTTGTGGTGGTAGGGAAGTTGGAATACATAAAGCTTTGAGGATGGTTACTGGTAAGGTGATGAGCGGAGTTGATAGATACGGAAGGGAGGTGATAATATGAGTAGGTGGGTATGTGAGAGGAAAATGTAAAATTAATCGTTAGACTACGAAGATAGTGTAGTGGATAGTAGATAGTAGAGAGATCGGAAGATAATCATGGTGGTAATTTTACCTAGTTAAAAAAAACCCCTTTGAGTTTAAATCAGAGTAGGTGGTACTTATCTTCGTTCTTGTGATCTCTTTGAGGGAGGTTTTCAAATAGGTTTCTGTGGTTGAAGATGTGGATGTGGGTGCTTGTGGAACAGCTTTTTTCTTGTGATAGATGGAAATGGAAAGTCATGGGGTGAGAGGGCGAGGGAATTATAATCGATTGCTTGAGATTGATATTTTCTCCCGCTGCCATTTAGTACTGTCAATTTTATCATCTTGAAGATTGCTATTCAAGATCGCGTCGAGTTTTCTAGACTCTCGCATCTCGTGTGTGAAAAATGAGTGCGTCGGGAACTCTAGTATTACATCTCTTGGAAATGTGGTCGCACTCTATTTTGAATAAGAATTGTCTGGTACACTACATTCTTCAATTCATTTCCTTCTCACCATTTTCGTCGTTCTTTGAGGTGCTTGATGTGCTTGAATGGCGTCTTCAAAGTGTCTTGCTTGTTTATCCCTTTGAATGATTTGTTTGAATGGTATGACTGGATATGAAGTCTATTGATGGAAGAAACACAGCCTGCCTTCTGCAGTTTTTGACTCTAGTTCACGATTTGGATTGAAATCAGCTTCATTGAGTGTTTGACTTCTTCATCTTTTTCCCTTGGCTGCATTTTATGTTATGTCATTTTAAAGCAATTCCCCGATGAGAATTCACTAATACTCTCTCTTGGTGATCTTTTTGATTCTCGCAGGTTGCTCTGCATGTTCGTCTTTGCAGGTTAATGTGAGACGGCCATCTTTTCTATTTGTTTGTTTGTTTTCTTTCTATGACCTCATGAGAATCGCAGGTATTGGTGGAATAAGATGCTTGGTCGATACCCAAAACTCGCCGGAGATGCTGTATTTTTTCATTGGTTCCGATGAGCTTCAACTGTAAGGGAGCTCACGGGAAATTTGTTTGAGGACTCGTGGTGAGGTGATGCACATTCCTTTTGAAATATTCATTATTCACAAATCTTTTTGCGGATGTTCATAAAGTTGCATTTCCTTGATTACTACGTGCTAGAAAATCATGGCTTTGTTGTGTCCATCAATTGAACATAAGGAGAGAAACGGAGAAGGGGTGTAACTTCTGTAAAATCCCGTTCATGTCCTGTAAATTGGCTAATATGCTTCCTAAAAGACTTCCACTTCCTTGTTACAAACAGAAGCCATTTATTCCATGAGACGAGAATTCTAGATCATTGGCTTCTGCGTATATTTTAAAACTTCCCCCACTATCTTTGTCTTACTTGCGTTGTATATCGATCAAGGTAAATCAACTTATTCGCGCTTCCTTGCTATGACGATGGCCAATCAGCATGTAGTGGGTGAACTTGGAACGACCCATAATCTGAAGTTCTCTTTATATGGTCGAGGAAGTACTTGAGAGGATGTACCAAACCAACTCCTCTACCATAAATAGATCGACTGGACAAGCAGCTTCAAATTGTTCACACTTCGAAGCTGATGACATTATAATGCCAAGAATGTGCTTTTGATAAACATCGCAATGTTGAGAATTCGATGTCATCTTTCTTTTTTATCATCATAGACTCAGATAGAAAGAAGGCGGATAGAAGGTGATGATTAGATTAGATTAGATTAGATTAGATTAGACTAAATAGATATACATAGAGGGATTGTTTATAAATGATTCTAGACCCCGACTCCAGTGATACAACGACTATCTTAGGACTAAAAGAAATATACCTACTTGGGTAGAATTACATCTTCTTCCGTCATACTTACATATTTACATACCCGCCTAGGAACCTATAGAAAGATAGAGGGGCTATATATCATCTGTCATCTCTCAGATATCCTTTCTTGTGTTAAGATCGATCAAGACCAACGCCAAAAGTATAAGCAAAGAAGCCAAGCCAAGCAAACTTGCATGATATCCACGAATGTAAATGCGGTTTTGTCGTAGACGTCGAACCAGATACAGGATAAGTACAATAATCCTACATTAGCTACGAAGTATACTGTGGGTATTAGTGGAGGTCGAGTAAACTTTCCCAATCAAATTCAAGTATTTATAGCCTTTACAAACGATAAGATTGGAAATCTTCAGACTTTACCTCAAACAGCCTATTCATCTCAAGTCAGATATGCAACAAAATCACGTGACAATCTTAAATCTTCCCAGGATCGGGTGAGAATCATGGATGTACTAGGTATGTATCCAATGATTCGAATTGATATTTTAAGGCTACTAGTAGTTCAAGCATTCAAGGCGACAATCGAAATTCGTAGTCAAAGAAGGATTGCAAGGATTGCATGAATCGAACAAGGATGCTCGAGATCAGAGAAACCTTAATTCGGTCATTGACGTGAAAAGGCTTACTTATCACTTATCAAATCTGGCTAGCCAAACAAGTCGTTTTAAGGTTCACGGCAAAGGAGTTTGATTTTCAATGCTGTTGTTGTTATGTTTATGATGAGTCTTTTCTTCTTAATTTGATACCAGTCTGCATGTAATCTGTCTCCATAACTGCCTTTCTGTCTTTCTTTCTTTCTCTATATATCAATCGTCGAAGCTTTGCCATGTCGACTTCCCCGGAGCAGGAGGCATCAGTCTCATCTACAAACGATGCGACCGCACCGCAAAATAATCCCACCAACACCACGTCAGGAGAAGTCAAGGAGAAAGGTGCCGAGAAAACAATATCATGTGTGTCTTGCAGACGTAGGAAATTGAAATGCGATCGAGTAAAGCCCAAATGTGGGACATGTGGCAGATTAAGACACGAGTGCGAATATCCCGAGAGAAGGAGAAACATAGGTACAAAGAGGAGAAATATGAAGGAATTGGAAGCTAGATTGGCACAAGTTGAAACCCAGCTCGTGGCAGAGACGCAACAACTCGCTGCGAATAATGCGAATAATGCGCATAATGCGAACAATGCGAACAATGCGATTGAGATGAACGTGAATTTAAATGCGAATGGGAATATGAATACAGATACAAATACCCAACCGGACTGGAATACTATGAATATGGATATGGAAATGAATTTCACAGATGAGGGAATACAAAATATAGGATATGATATCTTAAGTGGAAATATCGGGGCTGGATCTTCAGTACCAATTGGAGACTACTTTTCCCAAGAAGTCATAAGTTTAGGACTACAAGAACCTCTGCCTCCTGATAATCTGATGGATGAACTGTATGTTCGAGTTCTTAGTGCAAGGAAAATACATGTACTGATGGAACAGATTCCGAATATATTTCGAAAGATTTCATCCAACTTTGCCTATGATACACAAGGGCCGATTCTATGCCGCTCTGAATATGCCAACAAACCATAGACCGCCGGTTGCTTTGCGATATGCTATGATGACGATAGCAGCATGTATGAATGTACCCCCCCTTTTGTACCACGAAAGCTGACAGGACCAGCACTTTCGGACAACTATCAAAGTTATGCTGAAATCTTTTACGAGAGAGCTAGAAGATACGCTGAAATTACAGAGATGAAGGTTTGTCTTCTAATAATTGATTTTACTTTCTTAATATTGATGTGATTTAGGGACAAGGAGAGGGTGTGATGTGCGTATCCTCTGTTCAAGCTTGGTCACTCATTAGTAACTACGAGGCCACAAACGCTTATTTTGGTCGAGCATGGATGAGTACAGGAAGATGGTAAGTTTTACAATGCATCTCAAAATAACATACTTACAATCCAGTGCACGATTATGTCATATGCTTTCACTGCAAAGGCTTGATGCAGAGGGACCCTTTGGAGGAAAAAAATTACTACCTCCATCGAAGGATTGGACCGAACAGGAGGAGCGACGAAGGACATTCTGGGCAGCCTACTATGGTGACAGATGGGCCAGCTGTGCTACCGGATGGCCAATGATGTTTGATGAGGAAAAGGTACGAATGGATTTCGTTGACAGAGCATAAGACTAATACTTGCAGATTGATACCAACCTACCATGTAACAATGATGCATTTGATTTAGGGGTAAAGGAAAACACATGCTCGTTGGCTGCGGCATTAACTCCCGAGGGTGCTTCTACGATATCATCTTTTGCTGGAGTTATACTGTCAGCATGTCTGTTCGGTCGCAATGCCCAGCACATGCTTAAGAGTGGTCCAGAGGAAGGTGCCAACGATCTCGCCAATGGTTCATTCTGGAAGACCCATAGGAAAATGGATAATATATTGTCTAGTACATTCATGTTTCTGCCTGATCACCTCAGATTACCTGCTGGACTGAGGGATCCAAACATTGTCTTTTTCCATATGAACATACATTGTGCAACAATGTGAGTACAATGCTAGATAACGATGTTACTTTCTAACAATGAATTAGCTGTTTACATCAAGGAGCAGTCATGACTGCTGAGCGGGAAAATATCAGTCAATCATTTATAAGCCAAAGCGAAGCGAGAAGTTTGATGGCGGCCGAAGAAATAACGAATCTGATGCGCCTTATCAGTCATCTAGATGCATCCAAGGTATGTTCTCTCACGGATAAAACTTTCGTGTGAGAGATTTTAATGTCAAATAGATGAGTTCATGGATAGGCTTTTGTCTTTATGTTGCTTCTGGTGTTATCCTCCAGGATACAAGGAGGGATAGACCAAACCCACAAAGTTCCAGCAATTTAGAGTTTATGATATCAGCTATGAAGGCTATTGGAAAAAAACACATTATTGCGAAACACTTTACTGCTCAACTTGAACTCGAGATCAAGACACAGAGAGTCGATCGCAATGAAATGGCAAACAGTCTTTATGATTTGCATAACTCTCCAGACGTGGACGACCCGGATGTCTGCGTTTTCCCTCATACCTACCGAAGAAAAGGTCCAAAGAATGAGTCTTCTCGTAGCTCAATTGATACCGGTCAAACAAGAAGCGTGTCCGCCAATACGCCCCCCCAAGCCACACAACAACCAACATACGAGGCCATCTCAAAAGTAGCACCTGCTTGGCCCTCTACAGCAAACTTCCCTCCACAACTGAATCAGCAAGGGGATTCAGGAGGCGAAACAATTGAAACTGACTTCAGTTGGCCTCAAACTGGAAATACACCTTCTTCAGAATCTTCAACTTCCAATACAACATATCCGTATCGCAATTCAAAATCTACGGATTCGAATTCGAATTGGATTTTTGATCCAGAGGCGACGAGGTACATGGTAGATCCAATGGCGTTGAATGGCTCGAATAGAGATGTGGGGAATGAAGTGCAGGATAATGCGTTATTGAATGATTTGCTGAATGGAGCACCCGTGAGTTTTTTTTTTCGTACTTTTTGTAGTCTAGGGTATAAGGGCTCTTGTGATAGACATCTGTTAACGAATACACGATTTAGTGGGATAATAATTATCAACATGTTGGTCTGGATTCACGGCATGCTAGTGGATAGGTTTTTTTTTGGTTGGATGAGAAGAAAACTTGTATAATACGTATATATATATATCTATACTTAGATCTCGGAATATTAGACAAGATTTCCACTCCTTCAACTTTGAATCCCAGATTTGTTCACCTAACTAGTTGTCACTTTCACTTTCGACGCATTTATGGCATTAATGATGCCTTCAGTTCGATATACATCACTCCAGTTATCGCGTCATCATTCGTCAATTTATGTATGAGATCGTCTTCGTCGGTTCTGGAATTGTGATTTTTATTATTAATTGGGTGAGTATAGATTTTTCTTGCTCTTTTTGTCTTGTTTGGATTTTTCGATGGGGAACATTGTCTTTTGGGTATGAATTGTAGTTTGTGATTATTGCCAACGTGGGATTATTTCATGATCTGAGTGCCTGTTTGATCGAGAATAGATGATACTGTGACGGATGAGTGAATAGTGAATAGTGTATAGGAGAGTGCAAGAGAAGTGGTGATGCATGGGGAAGTTCTGGTTGTGGTTTTGGTTAGTTTATTCGGGATGTGTGATAGATGTTATCAGTAGTTCTCGAATATTCAAACGACTCGAAGTTTGTGGAAATATTCTTTTATTGGTCAATTTACTATTTGCGGTAACGTGGACAAACGCTGCATATGGATTTGTATCTACAGAATGGTGGCAGGAACAAATGTCCAATGGAGCTCCAGATTCTAGTACAAGATTAGAAGGGTTCGCGAAGAGGACTTATTTCTCTGTTGGGGGGTCTTATCAGAATCTGACGGGAGTAAGTAACTTCTCTATTTTATTGGCTGCGACAACATACTGACATTCAACATAGGGTTGGTACATGATTAATCAAATGTATGTCGAAAAGCTTGTTCCACAAATACAGAGCCAGCCATGCCATACCCCTTGGTTTTCATTCATGGAGGTCAAACCGGAACCGGACGTAAATTTCAGTTTGAGATCATGTCTAGCCTACAAGTCCATAGAACTTTTTGAACACTCCTGACAGTCGAGAAGGCTGGGCATCATATTTTTATCCAAAGGCTGTACTGTGTACCTCACGGATCAACCACAAAGAGATTGCTCACCGTGGCTCGTTGGAGATGGTTCTATTGCTAACCTGGCCACCGCTTTTGTTCAAGATTATTTCACATCCGGCCAACTATCTAAACTTGACCACAAGCATATCTCACACTCAGGTACGAAGATCCATGTTTTCCTCAAATTGTAACTCAATCTAAAACTTGACCGTAACCTGGAACCGGCAAACCAGACAATCCCACCTTCAATGCATTTCACGCCTCGCAAATCCAAGCCCAAGCAAACACCACAGAAGTAGCCTTCAACACTGTCAAGGCCGGCGTTGCACTTTTTGATAAAATCGCCCGCGCGATCCTCATCTCATCATCCATTCTCAAGGCGGACCATAATTACGGCTGGGGAATCAGCAATTAACGACCCTATCTAACCCAAGCTATCGTATCGTGGCACTCGAGCCGAGGGTCCTCCTTTCCAAAACCAAATCATCGGAAGCGGTATCGCGCGCCCGTATGAACGGACGACAACCTCCATCACGTATTTCCCTGCTCTGACGAATCCGACTATCGGCCTTATTCAAGTGATCGTTCCTACTAGGAAACGAATCTCAGCTCTTGTGTTCAGCAAGTGGAGCCAGTTAGGAAACTTACAAATCTGGCGGAAATGCACGTACTGATTATGTTATGACAAGCGATGCTTCATATCATGCGTACTGTGATCATTATGCTGTCTACCCATATGAAGCAAATTGGGATGAAAGTAGATTGGCTTTATTTGCCTGCTGTAGGTATTTTCAGTAACACACATTTTAGTTTTATGGAAAAGAATAATGCGGATATTGTGTCATTGATAGAAGCATGGATTTGAAATTCCATTGCATAATGAGTTGTTGCGAGTGCTGATATGATATTTTAGACCAGTCGTTGGAGCACCATGTTCAAGAATGAAAATTTAATGCGGGTTTGGTGTTTCATCTGTTACACATAGGTATGAGAAACAACGCGGTACGACTAACTTGTCTATCCTCATCTAGGCACTGTCTGTATGTCTCTGCCACGGTGGTTCCTACATCCTTTCCAACTAGCTATCTAAAACAATAAGAGTTCTACATTACGATATCTCAGATTTCAATACCTTACTGCTTCAACAGAAAAATTAGAATACAAGGTTTCTATCTACGATCCTCGGCTGGTTACTCTTATATGCCCATCTATTTTCAGAATATCATAACATAATGAATGCGACATCGAAGTGAGTCTCGAGTATCGTACCGCACAGTGAAAGATATCAAAAGTACTCATCCGATGATTCCAGATCGTGATGTTAAGAGCTCACATCACTGCTCAGTTTCCTTTAGCGCAATGAGGAGTTTCTCACTTCAGGGGGCATATTATCTATCCACAAATACTGGGTTTCACCAAATAAATGATTCAATACCTACCTTCATTCAAGAATCCCGCTCAATACATCTCTTCTCCCTCACTCATTGACCATCTCTATGCGCTCTCTCCCGTACTATCTCTTGGTCATACTCTCCCCATCATCAACCTCGCTCGTATCCTTCCCACTTTCCATTCATCCTCATCACTCCACCACTCTTCCCATTCCTTAGCACAAACCATCTACTCTCCCGATCATTCACAAAACACACTTTCGTATCATACCTAGACACAGAACAGTTCTTCACAAGCCCCCCTCCTCTCACGAAATCCACACCATCTCACGTTCGCCAATAACATAATCATCCTAAAAGTCTCCACCACAATAACCCAACCAATCTCCACTTCTTCAACTCAATCATTTTTCTTTTTCTCGAAATCGTACCTCGGGTATCATAATCCCATCTATCAATCAATGATCAGATCCGCCACGACGACATGAAATAGAGATCAGAAAGTCACATATAGTCGATAACTTGCATGCAGGTATTATTCGTAAGCCTCAAGAATTTTCAGATCACCAGAAGTTACAGGAAAGGCGAAAGGAGAGGAAAAGATCAATTATTCTTGGTTAGGATTATATTCTATTTCTTTTCGGGGAGAACCAGGTCGATGGATTTGGAGTCCCGGGTAGATCATCTGTATGCATCTAAATAGTGGATTCTCTTCTCGAGGTGCGGGTCTGACTGCGGTTTTGATAGCCAGGATTTGCAGGTGTGTGATGGGTTTGGTGCAATCGGATGCTATGAGTTATGAGAATTGGTATTTTTTCGAAAGGATTCATCATTCCGCTATCTCACTCTGAATCACCCTATCGGACGCGTAGTAAAGGGGGAGAACTAAGAAACCTGATGCAAGACGCGATCGCAGGCAGCGTTTCACCACCCAACAATTATACCCTCATTTCTAGCAGGGAATTCTAGAGAGTTATCGTGTTCTCCGTCACTGCATTTGCTATATCTGTTCATACCTATACAGTGTGATCTTCATACTCCCAAAATTTGCACTGACGTATGAGAGCCTCTCAACTCCACAATTCGCCCTCCAATGGCACCAATCTCCTCATCCGTCAAACTAATCCCAAAAAACTCCCTAATAACCTCCACCCTCTCACTTTCACTCTCACAAACCTTAACCAGCCGCGTCTTCCCACCCATATTGTCCTTCACATCCCCATTGATCAACATTCTCTTCCCGACAATCTTTTCCTTCCCATGCTCATCCTCCCCCATCACAAAAGCCACAATCAAAACATTCTTCGTCTGAAAATTCTTCTCGCTCATATTCGTACTTACATAATAATTCATGATTTCGAAATCCTCCGGCAGAAATTCATGTTCATTGAATGCGTAGAAAGAATTCCATTCTTTTTCAGGTCCATTGCGATATTGATATATCCAGAGAGGTTTCGATTGATCGATTTGTTGCGGGATGGGTTCGTACACGAGACGGATTTCTTGGGTTCCAAGATTGTGGATCGAGTGACCGGAAACCAGGGGGAGGGGTTTGGTGGCTCCATCACCGCCGAAAGCTACGTCTATCATGTATTTGTGGGTGTTGGGAAGTGTGACTATATTTAAGATGTGGAACCTGGAGTGTTGTTAGTTTTGAGGGGTTGAGGTTGGGTTTGTGTTGTAAGCGAGGGGTGTTTAAAGTAATTGAGGGGTTGTAATCTTACCAGCCGATATAATTTCCCCGTGGAACCCCATCGTGTGTAGATCTACGTCTTATTCTGACGCCAGCGGTATATACTTGAAATCCTAGTGCTCTCAACACGTGATTGAAGAATGTGCTACCTTCCAAACAATATCCACCTCTTCCTCGAGCATTGGTTATCATTTTCGTGAAGAGTGCTTGAGGGTCCAGTGATACCGAGTGATCGGGTGAGTAGTGTAAAAGTAGGTTTTCATAAGGAATAGTGGAGATGTGATGGATGTGTAGAGATGTTAGATAGTCGAGAGTAAGTGCGGGATTGTTTCTCCGTCGATGTTTTGAGGGGAGAGAAATGTACTCTTCGTACAGGTCGATTTGTTCAGAGGAGTATGCAGAAGCCATTTTAAAATGCGTAAAGTTGTTTGTATCTTTACCAGAGAAGGAGCCCATTACCTATACTTACCGGTTATATAGGTATGTATATGTACAACAAACTTCGCCGTATGAGTCAGGATTTATATCCTTTTGCAGATGTCGGATCGGATTATTTATGAATACCTGTGGTTTAACCATTTTGATGATGGGAGTACCTATACTGACCGTGTAGATACATACCAATAATATGATGAACAGTGAGGTTGATTGTTCAAAGTGGGACCAAAAAGACGTGCTCACCAGCCACATGTGGCTTGAGGTTATATAGAGATCGATGAGAGGCATTTCGTCGCAAAATTTCATTTATCTCGTATTTGTAAGATTACGAAAATCATATATCGATTGAGTTGTATGATGGTAGCGACAGAAACCTTTGCTGCCCAACGGACCCAGTATGAGAAATAACTATCATCTCTTTCCTCGGTAAGGGAGTACTCGTCCAACTATTGGGTCAGCAAACGCGTCCATCTCTTGCAAGTCACTCGCGACTCTAACCCTTAAAACCCCTTTTCCGATCTGCAAACCGAGAAAATATTCTCACCACCCTTGCAAGCATCGCCGTTGAGTTCCCCGAACAGCCTGCAGGATTTAGCTGTTATCACACTCATCATTATGAAGATTGCAGATCAATAGCAATTGATACTTTGAAGGTTTGTTTCAAAGTACTTGAGTAGCCAATAAGAAATCACTGTGTTCAAAGCTTTTCGATTGGAGCTACCATATATGAGCGAAGCTTAACTCTCATAAGTCTCGTCTGATGTAACCTTGTTCCACTTCAAGGGTCGATAGAAGAGTTCCGCCTAAGTGTTACAATGATTATCTTACGCGTTTGCGGAGCATACATTCAGTTGATGGTACTAATTGGGAACGAGACTTCCATAGTTTGGGAATTGAACGGTCGGACGATGCTTCGGAAATCTAAATTCTTGTCCCGAGCATGAGTTACAAGGATAGACTTTGGTCCTTGGCCCCAATCGGGAAGCTCAATATGAAGTGTATCCATGGAATCCATTCTACTGGTTTTATATGGTTTTCTTCAGCTTACATGGCTTGGCAATGACAATATTCTTCATGGCAAAAGAAGGATGGTCTTCCGAAGAGATTTTCCCTCCATGTCTTACATCATCTCTCCACTCGATCGAATTGAACATCCTTCACTCAGATGGACGAATCAACTCTCATCATTCTTATGTTTCTTCTTCAACGGATCAAAATATTATGATCATAACTGTGGTACCGTCGAAAGTAACCTTTCTCAAAGTAGTAATGCTCACGAAGTTGTGGGGATGCGCCCCAACTAGCCCTAGTCAGATCGTTAGTGCTCGGGGAGTATTTCATACTAATGGAATGGCATGAAGCTAAGAAATAAAGCCGGGATTTCCATGTCCTTGGTTTCGTACATTGTAAAGTTTATATCTCTTGTTTGTGTTGCTATTTTCACATCCCATACACGTTCATCTCCAGTACCTTCAAGATGCATTCTCCTGAATATCTACTCGGTCTTGCCAATATCAATCCGGAATTAGAAGAGGTACATAGTAACATGTACTCTATTTGTTACTTGTGCTTTGATACTAAAAGAAATAGATCTTGAAGATTTCCCCGGTGACCCGAAGAATTAACGCCGATACCGATGTTCCAGAACTAAGAAAACGCCTCCTGGCGACGAGGAGAGAACTTGTCGCAACCAGCACAGCATCATTAAATCAAGATTCATTCATCGAAGAAGATCGTCAAATACCAGCTCGAGATGATTTCTCTATTAGGATCAGAATTCACAAACCGAAGAATCCTCCCAGTGGAGGTAGCCCTGTCTTTGTAGTCTACCATGGAGGTGGATTTTGTTTAGGAGGGTTAGATAATGAAACTGTTCTATGTAGACAGTGGACGGAGTTGGGAGGAGTGGCGATAAATGTTGATTATAGACTTGCACCTGAATATCCATTTCCTACAGGCGTGAATGATGCTTATGATGCTTTAAAATGGGTAAGTGTTGTGTCGCATATGACGCTTCCGGATATATACTAATGAATGCGACAGACTGCTTCGAATTTGGAAGAGCTTGGAGTCAACCCAACAAAGGGCTTTTTGGTTGGAGGAATTTCAGCCGGTGCCAACTTTGCATCTATAGTCTCACATTTATATCGAGACGAGAAATTATCTCCACCATTAACTGGCGTTTATCTCTCGATTCCTCCCGTTGTTTCTCACAAAGTGGTACCAGAAAAGTACAAGGACACATACTTGAGTCTCGAACAGAACAAAGATGCTCCATTATTGAACAGGGAAATCGCAGCAACATTTGACAGTAAGTCATACCCACATCTCACTCCAGATATACTATTTCTAACAAATTAGAACTCTATGCGGCAGGAAAACCATCACATTTATTCACCCCAATATTATTCGAATCTCACAAAGACTTGCCCCCGACATATTTCCAAATTTGTGGTCTAGATCCCCTTCGCGATGAAGGATTTATATACGAAGATATATTAAAAGAGAATGGAGTTGAAACCAAGACAGATATATACCCAGGCTTACCGCATGGTTTTTGGTCCTGGTTTCCCGAAGCGGAATTCACAAAGAACTTTATAAAGGATTGTAAGAATGGGATGTCCTGGTTATTAGAGAAATCATCGAGATAGTTGGGATTAGATGATTGGACATATGTTGATAAATCGCAGAAATACTGTATACTAGATACCTCACATTCTTGACTTGGATTGCATACCTTGCGCGTACTGGCATAATAATATCTTGAGCTCGTAACACTGTATCCCATTGTACATTGCAAATCGCAAATCAAATCTTGTTCTGTTCTATGAGTGAGTGATGATTTAGATACCATCGTAATCTCCAAATCCCATTCTCGTTCTGCAAGATCCATCACAGTAGATCTCAAATCTCACCCAAAATGCCTTATCCGAACCTCAATATTTAAGAATTTCAATCCCGACAAATCCATCCTCCTTCGATAAATAACATTCATTTTACTCATGGCAATCAAATAAATCCGCGCAAAAAGCTATTTTTTTCAGGTACATAAACATACTTGCAAGTAATTCCTGGAGAAAGATATTATTTGTGGGGTCAGCTGACGGGGAACCAATAGGCGGGGAGAATCTGCGAGGCGCTCTTTCATATTCACGAATATGGATATGGATGACTACTCAGTACTGAGGCTGTCGTCGCTTGTTTTTGATCATACGTACCTGGTAATTTATTTTTCCACAGTGAATTTTATGATATACAAATTTTGAAATTTTTATTCTTTAGTTCAAATTCTATGTAAAGATGTTGGGGTGCTGCGACTACGGAACACCTACATCTATATACCTCAACTCCCGATGTCTATATGATGGGAATATATAACGAATATACAATCCGGATAAGAAAACACGACATCTTTTGATGAAAATCCAAACCCAGATAGATCTATGATCTCCGATCTATCGTTACCCAAAATCATCCATAACACCAACACAACTCCAACCCAACCAAACCACAAAGAACTACAATCCAGACCAAACATCTACTCTCTCCATAACCACTTCTCAAACTCCTCATCACTCACCCCCTTCGGAATATCCTCCACCTTACTCTTCCACCTCCGCGACCCCCCATAACTATCATCCTTCTTCGGATCCTTCACAAACACCAACGCTTCCACCGCCCCCTCACAATCCTCTCCTTCCCCAAGTACCTTACTATCTCTATACTTTTTCGCAAACGCGCTCGCGCGTGCCAAATCCCCATGACGGTTACAAATTTGAAACGCATCCCAGTATACTCTCCCGGTTCTCTGATCTCTGATTCCTTCTTCCCGATAAATCGTTTCCAGAGATCTACACGTCTTGAGTACTTTTTCCGGATTCTTCATAACTGTTTCCGCGTGACCAATTGCTTGATCTAGAGCTGCTGCACGAATGAGTCGGGCATCTGATTTTTTGAGTTCCGCAGGGGGAAGAGTGCAGAGAGAACAGGTACAGTCGAATTTGAAGAATTCTTTTAATTCGGCTTTGCGTTCAGAAGAGGGTCCGCCCACGTGATAGGAAGTAGTGATTTCTTCTCCGGGTTGGATTTTCCGGACAGCGTGGACGAGGAATTCCTGACGTTTGGGGTTCCAGGAGTGTTGGGTGGTGGGGAGACAGGAATGGTTGATGCGGGAGATGTTCTTGAAGATGCCGCCAATGGGGGAGTTGGGGCCGAGGGGATACGCGTTGGAGCGGATGATGTTTGTGAGGGGGGAACCTTGGCCGGGATAATTGTTGTGGAGAGAGAGATAGGCACGTTGAGATTCTTTTGGGAGGGCCCGCAGGAGCTGCGCGAGTTGTTTTTCGGTGGTGGAGGGGGAGGTGAGGGTTTCGGTTGTGAGGAGTGGTTTTTCGGCGAAGAGGAGGGTTCCTGGGGGGATGACCCGCGTTGCGAGTACGCCTTGGCCTTTTCCGGGGATGGGCTTGATTTGCCAGAATGCGGTGGAGGTGTTAATGGATGGGTGCTCCGATGGAGGAGTATCTTGGCTTGGAGACATGATGAGATATGATGTGATATGATACGAATGATAAATACAGGGATTCCACGGTACGTTATATTTCTATACAAAAAGTTATCGGTCAGGAGTCTGATGAGCAGATTTTGTGTGCGCAAACGTGGGTAAGAGGAGGAGAGCAGATGGGAGAGAATGAGATGCGATATAAAAAGTGTGGAGAGCACAAGCGGAAGCAAATTCTACCCAAGTACATGTCATGACAAGTGTGATAAGATAAAATCTTTTTTTTTCTTCCCCTCTTAGTTCTACCTTTGCGCTACTAAAGTTTGAGGTTTTTCCCTTTTGGGTAAAATTGTCGAGGGAGTGGAAACCTCGCTCGTGGCTATGATGTAAGATTTCATGGTGGGTACTGTAACCTCATGAGTGATCGACGATCTTTCTTCTTCTCTTTCTCTTTTCTGTTCTGTCAATATATACCTTCATCACTTCAGAACCATAGATGATATCATGGGATGAACTTAGCTTTTCAAAATTTATCAGAAATTTGAGGGGTTAAAGTTTCGCCGAAGCTATCGTATTCTATGTATAGTTAAAATATCACTAGTACACACACTACTTACATCTACTGCGCAGCTACAGTGTACCGGATCCGAGCTTGGGAACAGACATCAAGATTCGGATATCCATATCCTAGGATTATCTATAGGGCTGAATGTACACTTTCGTATCAAAATAACTCAAAAACTGCATCATAGTATTTTCCAGAATCAAATCTGTTTTTGTTTATACTTGGATACATTTTCTAGGTACTACTCTTCTTCTTTGGTATATAATTTCTCTGCTTCAGTATATGATAATATAATTTTCTTCAAGTAGAGTAGAAATATCCAGTGTGCCGAGGATTGGCCGTTGCAAAGCTTGTTGTGAAAAAACTCTGCTGAAGCCGGATGGAGGTTTATTGTTGCTAGCACATGTACTTGAATAGGTGACACTTTGAAGTGTGTACATTAGGGAATTCTTATATGTACTAGCGAGATAGCTATAAGATTGATGGACCAAAGACGCAATTATACTTTTTTATTTATAGTAAATCCGATTACCTCTTTGGTCGCCCACTGATTCGATGCCTATTGTGATTACGGTACTATGATTCTTCCTGCCTTCCTTAAATCTATCTCTATCGATGAGATTTGCGCAATTTCTGTTGATCTTTGAGATCTTTGTATTGACTTTGGTTCAAGATCCGTATTTGACCTCGCAAGCCGTGGTGATTTGAAAGCTTTTAAGGTGATGACTTATCTCGCCGGTCCTGCCGTGGTAATTATTTATCTGAAACACTTTGACTGCCGTTTTAGCTAACCAATTAACTTGTGGTTGAGTTTTTGCTATCAGGGAAATTTTCGTTCTGCCCGATGTGATTCCACATCTACATCAGGTAGAGAGTTATGATTGTACCGCGCCCTTTCCCACCCAAGTAATTTTTTTCAAACATTGTTCATTAATTCTGACGGGGCCAAAAAAACCCCCGTAAAACAGGAACCTCAATGTGCCTTTCCCATTCGTTCGCCTATCTCACTCCCAAGCATGCGTAACCCCTTTCGCCTCGCCGCTGAAGTACTACTTAAGAATAAAGCGGCAATAGGCCATGCGTGAATACCACCTGTTTGTTCTTGTCCTCGAATTTCCACCTTTCCCGATTTTTTGAGAAGCATGATGAGATCACGAGTCTCTGGAGCAAATACCTCTTCCGAACCATAAGTGATGAAGAAACCTCTGGTTGGACTGGCCATTCTCCACCAGTCCAAATCTTTACATGCTCCTGGTGAGATTGAGGGATCTAAGACAGAAGCTCGAGATCCAGCGTATTGATGAGCATAAAGATGTAAGCTATCTGCATCTAAATAGTCGCTTGAAGTATTCTTATATTGTGGTGATTCGAGGGTTGTCCAAGGAGATATCAAAACAGCCATTGCCGGAGTTTCGGTATGTACCCTTTCAATGCTTGGATCCGAGTTTGCAATATCTGGCCTGGCGATGTGAAGAAGCAAGCTGAGAATCAATGTTGCTCCGGCTGAATCGCCACTGACACAAATTTTTGAGGGGTCGTCGGTCATTGACAAGACATACTTGTAGCCGGCAAAGGTTTCGTGAAGTTGAGTTGGGTATGATTCATCGGGTACCAAGCTATACTCTAATGCGAAGATGGCCGGATTTCGGAACTTTCTAGAGTCTTTGAGAAGATTCAACCATGCAAGAAGAAATTCGAGGTAGAAATAGCTTGATCCCATTGCAAATCCGCCACCTAAAAACTCTTTAGCGTTTTCGAGATTGAATCATAAAACATGTACACCTACCATGAGCATAATAGATTACAATATCTGGTTCCTTAGTTTTGTCCGCAATGATCCAAATTCCCTTCACGTTTTCCTATAAACTTCAATTACTTGAGGTTATTGGCAATGGAGAGCATGTAAAAATTACCTGGTTGACCTCATTCCAATGAATTGGAGATTCAGTATACCCATGACGAAACATGCGAAACTTAAAGAATGGCAATGCAACACCTTTTGAGAAGAAGACTCGACCAATATTTGCTGGGATGTAGGCAAAGGCATAACGGACACAACGGATGACTATATCTTCAAACCATGAAGCCTGTTGAACAAAAGGTGATCGTTGTTCATGAGGTGTAAAAAAACGTTCCTTAACGAATGATAGAGGAAGATTGATTACTGCGTGGCTGTTAGTATAGTGTTTACATTGTGTCTTTTGGATTTGGGAATGTTATACACAAAAATGGCAATGCTTGTAGACCACAACTAGCAGTCTGAACGAAGCCGACATGGGTGATCAATTGAGGTGTGAGGAAGAATAGAAAGACGACAATATCTAGCCACGAAACTTGACCTAGAAACATGATGAAAAGTAAGTTGATCACTGTGACATTATTGAGAGGATGTAAATATGAAAAAGAAAGTAACAATGAGAGAAAAGGGTAGGAGGAAAAGTTTCTAATAAGTCTAAGGTACTATACGACAGCTGGGGCACCTAAAGGCAAAGTTCATTCATTTCTCAAGCCACTTCATGTTAGTCAGCATTATTAGCCACAATAACTGCTTTCCTTCGATTCCAGGTGAATTCTTAAGTCAGCATTGAATAGAGAATCAGTAGTTTGCTCAAAGGCCACAGTACTGCTGTTAAAAACAGTGAGAAAACATCTAACATCTCCCTGGGCAATTAAAGCAGCCAATGTTTGTACAATCCATACAATACAAAATCATTCTATTACTTTACAGTACAGATATGACAATGTCACGTGAGTGGCGTATCAGTGTTCGGAACTAAAAAGTTTAATTGCCGACCACCTTGCAATCAATTTATGTATGAGCAGCAAGCTAAAAACTTGACATCTGCCTCGTCGCAAATGCAAACGCGACCATTGTCAAACTCAACATCTTCATTAATACCATGAGCCTCTTTGTATGACTTTTTTGCATTCATGCAAATAGAGAGCCGTCCATTCTTTTACCCTTTCTTTCCTACCTCAATATCAGGTTTATAACAAACCAGCATTAATCAGTACATACATATTTTTCGATCTTTGAATTTCGGGTTAGGAAGATCAATATGTCTGCGCCTACTGCAGCTCAAGCTGAACTCATCAGGTATGTTTTCCAAATGTTACAGTAAAATTTGACAATGGCTCACACTGCTCCAGCTCTCTATCTCAAGATGAGATTCCAATCAAGTTGCGATGCGCCATATGTAGCAAATTAGCAGTCAATGCTTTTCGTATGCCTTGTTGTGACCAGGCTATCTGCGAGACTTGTAAGCTCACCATTTGCGCATTGAACAGTGTCAGTTGTTAACATGTCAAAGGTCATTCTACTCTTCCTTCTTCCTGTCCAGTCTGCGAACACACACCAGTGGCTTCGGAGGATTGCAAACCCCACAAATCATTACGAACCACGATCAAAGTCTTTTTGAGAACAGAGGAGAAGAAGCGCGTTGATGCCGCAGCTAAGCAAAGTAAAGAAACGCCACCGGCTACACCTGCAGATGCTCTACCAACTCCAACAGAGTTGAACAGTTTAGCCGGACCTGTTGATAGCACTCCAAACATACAGGAAGACACTACATCTGCAAATGAAGTACAGACAGATACCGAGTCTGTTAAACCTTCGGAGAATGATATCACATCGGCAGAAGCCGGCGCATCGGAGGAAGCACAATCAGAAGCGCATGATGTTCCACAGCCCTCGATTGAGGTATGATTACAGGTTCACAGCTATAGATGAAACTTATAGAAACTAACACTGATTAGGAGATTGCGCCTGGACAAGAGTCTGATGAGGATGCCAAGCAGGTAGATGCACTAGTTGACGGTGACAAGGGCGAGGAGAATGACACTGCAGAAAAAGAGGGCCAAGATGGCGCAGCTCAAAATGCGGCTTTTGGAAGTGGTTTCGGATTTGATCAATCTTCTTCTGGTGGCTTTCCCGGCATGGGCTTTTCTGGCGATTTCAATCCAATGCAGATGATGATGGCAATGCAGAATGGGATGGCTCCAGGAAGTTTCGGGAATTTTCCCATGATGGGTATGTTTAATGACAAACTACAAAGGGAATGAAACACTAACTACTATTGCAGGAATGCCAGGAATGAATATGGATCCAATGACGATGCAAAATATGATGATGAATGGTGGCTTTGGTGGGGCAGGCATGGGCATGAATGGCATGAACATGGGTATGGGTATGGGAAGCTTTGATGGTGGTGTAAATTCTGGTTTCAATAATGGGTGGAATTCCCAACAATCATGGAATGTCGGACCAGATAATTTCAATCATCCAAATGCTGCTAGCATGGGCCCTGGTGATTATGGAGCAAATAATTCTGGTTTTCCACAAAATGCTGCAGGATTTAACCAAGGTAATTATGGACGCGCAAATCAGTACAATGACCATCAAAACAGTTATTCACAATTCCAAGGCCGTGGACGAGGTAGAGGCAGAGGTGGCTGGCAACAGAATCGGGGTGGTTATGGACATGGTTTTAATGATCACTCCCATAACTCACAGCAGCTATTTGGCCAAGGCCAGCAATCTTCTGAGTCATATAATGAAAATGATCCAATTTCTGCAAATCCGAAGGAAGACAATGAATCTGGAAGCGCGCCTAAAGTCGATGAGTTTGGCAGAGAATTACGCCAAGATACCCCTAAGAACGAAGCAGAAGGCGGTGCTGGCAGCATTAACACTCAGAATGCCGAATTTTCTGCGATTCAGGACGACAAAGAACACCAAGTAGATCCAGAAGATGCCGCACAAGATTTCTCTTCGGGATTTGGGAATGATGACTTTACCCCACAACCCATACAATCACTGGAGGCAAATGAATCTGCCGCTTTTGCACCGATGCCCATGATTGGAGATGGTTTCAATGCTATGTCCCCTGTAGATCCAAATATGCGCTATTTTGGCCACCCGAGAGGTGGATTTTCACAATCACGTGGTGGTCGTGGTGGGAGTTTCTCTGCCATGCAACCTCCATTCGTGAAGCCTGTTGACGTACCTATCAACGCACCCACTGGACCGAAAGCTATGCGCGAGGGACCAAAAGTAGCCCTTCCCCATATTAGAACTCACAGTTTTTCCATCGCGGGTAAAGCTGGCGCTAGTGCGCGAGGTAGTATTAGTGGTGTTAGTGTAGCACCAGAATCTGCCACACAAGATAGAGGACGAACTAGGTCTCCCTCACAACAGAAGGAGAGAGCAAGATCAAGATCAAGGTCCAAATCTAAAGACCATAAGAGAGACAGAAGTAGAGAACGACGTCATAGACGCAGACATAGATCCGCTTCTCGATCTCGCTCTGAAGACGAGGAAGAAAGTGAGCGACGACGAGAAAAGAGGCGAGAGGAGCGTAGACGTCGTCAACTCGAGAATGAAGCAGATCCCTCACGGAATGCAAAAGATGCTAAGCCTGAGAAAAAGAATGAAGATGATAGGAGAAGAGATGAAGAAGATAGATCGAGATCAGCCTCACCACAGGAGTCAAAGAGATCGAGTCATCGAAGCAGCCGTCGTGATCGCGACAAATATCGTGATCGAGAAAGAGATGATGACAAACATAGGTCTTCGTCTCATAAGCATCGTTCTAGCCATCGTTCTCACCGTGATGAACGTTCCAGAAGTCGAGAACGCGAACGTAGCGAACGTGATCGTGAAAGGGAACATCGTCATAGACAAAGCCGACATGCATCTCGTGACGTTGAGGAGAGGGTAAAAGGCGACACTCCCCTTCAAACTCCTACTGAACCAGGTCATGCGCCTAGAAAACTGTCACTCATTTCCAATGGACTTAATGGCATTGAAATTAAAGGCGCAAGCTCTCGCAACAGATCCTCCAAAGACATCGATATGCCCCTAAATATCCCGACCGGACCGAAAGGTGGCCAGCGGGACCGTGATCGTAAACGCGAGAAGGATCGTTCAAGTCATCACACTGAGTCTCGCAGCTCTCGTAGAGATTCGGAGCGAAATACTACATCCTCCCGCGATCAAGAAAAAGAACGCCCCGAGAAGAAAAGAGAAGATGTTGACCCACATACCTTGGAGCGAGAAGCACGTAATAGAGAAAGATTACTGAAAGAAGCGCAGCGTATTGCAGGTCTAACAAGCGCTTTTGGCACCGGTAGAAAGAGGAGTCGTGATGACATTGATGATGGTAGTGGGAAGAAGGGAAGGAAGAGGGGCAAGCGAGGCGGTGTAGCAAATAGGGACGGTGGAGATGACACTGACGAGGCCAGAATCGCTAGATTAGAGGCAGAAAGGGAGAGTTCGAGATGGGCCTAATTAACGCTCTTCGTGGCTTGATACCTCACTGTAGTGCCACATTTGAACAGAAGTCTGAGAATCTACACGTACTCAGCATGAACATAATTGGCGCACAATGATTCCTCGGCTGAAAATGTTATCGACATCGTAACTTCATCAATGAATGATACAAACGGCAATTTGAATCGGGCTACATAGTCGGTCTGCATTGTGCAGTCGCGAGTATGGGTGGTATGGAATGGTTGGCTTGAGTTATACCCCGCACTCCACTTTAGAGTTGGTGAAATGGATGTAAAATGTAGGGAGGGAGTGGATTTATTGAGCGCATCGAGTTAGTCGGTGATGAGATAGTGAAAATATAATGATATTAATGAATTTTTGCTGAATTTGTATTGGGTGCGTGATGTGTGATGTGATGTGTGGTGTGATGTGTGATGTGTGATGTGTGGTGTGATGTGTGATGTGTGATGTGTGATGTGTGATGTGTGATGTGTGATGTGTGATGTGTGATGTGTGATATGAGATGTGTGGTGTGTATGAGTTTATAAGTGTGAATTGACTGTCTGTCTTTTCAAGTTGTATAGAGATTTGTGTATCAGTGGGTTTTAGAGTGTATTTATGTATTAGGAGATTTTTATGGGAGTGAATGTTTTAATTTTGTAGTTTAGATGAGTTGAAGGGACGAAGGGGAGGATTACTGGGTTTATGAGATTGAAGAGAGAGGTGGAAGAGATTGAAGATATCGATGAATTATTCTCATGCCCCTTAACAGTAAACTAATTGTTCTTACACTACAAGGATTATACATATTGACTCTTATACGACTTTTTCTCTCCAAAAAATTCGGAAAATTCAAAGGAAAAGTCGAAGTATAGGTAACTATATAATCTTCCACTGTACAATCTATCCTCCTATAATATAATTTAACCACTCATCATAGGATCTATCCTCCCGTCCATCATAAAATCTAGCCTAAAATGGCCAGAATCTCTCAATCTAAGGTAGACTCTATGATAGATCCTGTGATAGATCCTGTGACAGATTCTATCATGGATCCCATGTAGATTCGAATTTATATGGAATCCAAAGAGCATGAAAGTAGAGCAAGTATGATTTTTAGGGTATAAGAGTAATTTGCCGTAAACTCTATAATAGGTTTCATACTCATATAGCTAGATTCTAGTCATTGTTAACTAAATTCTTTTCTCTACTATCATAAAATGTGTCTATTTACTACAGAGTCTATTCTTTCATTTTAAACTCCAAGGTACAATCATAGAGTCTTCCTTCTCATCATAGAATTTAGAATCCTAGCCTCCTATCAGAGAATCTAGACCAAAGTGGCCAGAATCTATTATACAATCCAAAAGCATCGGAGCGATTTGTCATAATAGAAACAATTGAAATAGGACAATGAATAATATTATATGAATTCATCATTGTCGATCGAATTAGGCAATTGCCTTCCTATATAATTGAGGGTTATAACTAGCTCAAGTTGCCATATGAACGATCTCGTTAGTAACAACAA
Source organism: Botrytis paeoniae (assembly GCA_004786145.1). NCBI lineage: Eukaryota > Fungi > Ascomycota > Leotiomycetes > Helotiales > Sclerotiniaceae > Botrytis > Botrytis paeoniae. The sequence goes on from PQXI01000077.1 coordinate 107,744, forward strand.
GTATGTGCAGGCTTCGGCTCGAAAGTCATAACTCTAGATTATGTTTCAAGTATCACTCTCTACAGGGTACAGTGGGAAACATAGGCTAGAATATGAAGGCATTCAGATATTAATTGTAAGAGTTCTCGGATTTACTTACCGCACACCACTGGTTTTGTAACAAAATCCCTGCAAAAATTGTGTTTTTCTGTATAAATCAGAAAAATCAATAGGCTTTTGATTGAAAAAATTGAAGTTTTTTAATTTGTAACGCTTTTCCTATACAAAATAAGCGAATTTTTTGAAAATTTTATGATTTTTATATTTAATATTTTATAACTTTCTAAATGAAATAACACAAAATAAATCAGCTATTTTTCAATATAATTTCAACAAATTTAGATAGTTTAATAACTTTTTCAAAGAAGTTGAATGAAAATATAGTGATTAAACAAGAGATTAAAAAGTTGAATAATTGAAGGTTTTAGCGGGAAAAACGATATTTGTGCGGTAAGTAGGTTCCAGAACTCTTACTAGCTTACCACAAGGGTAAGAGCTCTGATGTATACATATATTAGAGCTCTACTAATACTAACTAATGCTTGCTCCCTCTGCACTAGCACCACAAGAACCATATCTCTTAACAAATTAGGCAATCGACTACCTATATAATTGAAAGGCTATGATTAGCTCAAGTTGTTATATCGTCAATATCATTGGTAACAATAAGTATATGCAGGCCTCTGCTCAAAATTCATAACCCTAGATTGGTAATGTCCGTGATAACAGTCTGGTGCGAGGGATTAATCCAGTGCGAGGTGGCCGGGTGAGATGGTAAGATGACAGGGTGCGTGATGGGATAAGAAGTCATGCGGGTGAGTATCTCTAGGGATTAGAGTTCAATACCCTGCTCATGCTTGCTGGGAATATTACTGCTATACTGAATCGCCGATCTGTTATACCAGACTCCTTTGAGGCCCCATATATTTATGGGGTAGAGTCCCATTGCATTGACGGTAGCGTCGGATACTTACCGAAGTGAATTTATTACTATACGATGCTTTATCTGCCGAGTATTTAAGAAGTTATACCTAGTTCAGAGAATATCCTGAAGTGATATGGTAGTATTGTATCTGGGCGTTGGTCAATAACTGCCGACTTATGTTGTTGTCACTGAGTGGAGTAGACCAGATGATTGATTGTATAGAAAAGTGGGAAACTGATTGATGAATTTTGTTGTTTTTCTAGGCCTAGATCTTCTTTGAAGACTCAGGGGCTCCGTTGAGTATCCTGATTGTTAGAGAATGGGCTGTTCAACTGAAGCTATTGATTTCCTACCAATGTGAAGATGAAATATTTGTAAGTTTCTGAGGACTTATGATGGTAATTTACTGATCTAGCATTCAAAATTGGTTGGTATAATTTCTATAAATAAGCTCTAATATTCTGTTTATAGTCTAACTCCTTCCATGAAGCTCTCTCATTGTGAGGATTGGCATATACGAGGTATCGCACGCACCTTTCCTAGGTCCCATGCTATATGTATGTCGTAAGATTCAGATACTGATATGCTGCAATTACTGTAATTGTGAAAGTTTGAGATGAATTAAGTTCTCGAAATGGTGCTACAGGCTCCTGGTCAAGTGCGATGTCTTCGATGAGCCATTCTGAAGAGTCGCTGGCCTCAGTTTAGCCTCAAGTGTCAAATTCCAGCACCTGATGGAACACTCCTCCACTCCTTGAATTGAGCGATGGTATCCTATGACAGTATGTTATCTTGGTATGGAAGTTCCCTAGTCTTACGATTTTGTTGTGGGGGTTAGTTCGTGGGGGTCTTTGAGTTATGAGCTCACCTCTCCCTACCAGCAAGCTAACCACGTGTTCATACCGTGCGCGTCCCACAGTGTCAAATTTCCGCTTATCTCGATCATGGGAGTCATATCTAGTGAATCCAGAGGTCTAGAATCAAAATATCGGATGACATTGTGCCGATTATGGTGCTGTTGATGCACTTTGTCACCAACTTGCTAGGCACTTTGACACAATGTCTCGGTACTGGCACATGAGAAGGGTTCAAATTCAGATCATCCCTATCTCTCAGTTTAATTCCATGAAATTAGTGGTCGGACTCCCGGACTCCCGGACATGAGAAATATCTGGGGATCTGCATGCATGTTATTAAAGATGACCAGCTACTGCTGTTGAATTAATCCGGTAATCCACCCTGCATTAAAAGTCCGCAGTGCGTTATACCGAGGAAACCGTCTAGTTTCTAAGAGTCCTCCTTGCCCTTATCGGGTCTAATTCAATGGTATACACGAGGCGTTTTCCAACCTTGGCATAGGTTACGGCTCATTTGCGGGGCTACTAAGCGAGCTGCTGAAAAGGGGAGGGGCTGGAACGTCTTGAAGCTTGTGCACCTCAGAAGATAGGGCAACTTGCTCCGTTATTTGGTTGTGACGCTATTTTTCTAATATATGCAACTTTGATGGACCCGTCTATCCCATTCTGCAGGTTTGATAATCTGACGGCATGGAATTTTGGAATAGCTAGCGCTTCTAGGCATTCCAACTCTGTGTTAGTACGATATAACCCACAGTATTAGATGAGAAAGGCATGAGCTTAAGCTGGGCTTTGATACTCGTGGATTCATGCTTGTATTTCGGATGCCGAATGATCACGGTGCTCGTTCCGAATTCGGCAATGGACTTGGCCGAGAATCTGGGGCGGACCGAGGGTAGAATTTTCTGATATCGGTTACTGTTGGAACTCAACAAGGATTGTGTAGACTAGGGTTGTGGAATAACGGTCGGATAAATTTGTACTGTCAGATCATGTCCGTCAAGCGCTATTTTGCTTGTCCGCCTATCATATCAATATTAATACATGATATAGTACTGAGTGCGTTTGAAACATGTTGAATTATGTGATCGATCCCGTTCGAATTCTGAAGATTGGATTATATATATCTTCGATATAATATTCATATGATGGTATAATAGTTGGTGCTCTATTTCGGCCACAGGTGTCCATTCGACGGTCATAACTTAACCATTAGATAATGTTTACAACCCTGGTAAATGCTTTAAGGAGTAATAGCGGTGAGTTCAAATTTCCAGTTATTTCATGCTATCGATTATATATTCGCTAGGATGTTTGGATCAATGCGCATCATTCGTTGGGTAAGCTTCATTACCCCTGCATAATAGTCGGTGAACAAAAGGCCTGGCTTTAAATGCTAATTAGGATTAACTGAAGATATTCCCCGTGCTTTTTATCGTTCTATGCAAACCTTTGATAACGCGTTGGAAAGTGTTTGCATACTAACTTGATTTTCTTTAGCTCCTGTCACGTCGCATGGCATGGCGCTATGATGTGTGCATGCTTTATCGATTGGGACCACAACTAACGAAATCATATCTCTCACACCTTCATGTTGGTAACTTTTCTAAAGAGATTGATCAAGGCATTGAAGGCAGTATAATGTTCCACGACGTTGTGACCTGTGCTGATATATAATTTATGTGCTATGCATGATGCAAAGCCGATTCTACTAAATGTGGTCAAAGCAGCAGCTGCGGGGTATTGAGACTAGAGGCTAACGACAAAGTATAATGTAGTCTCTCTCATGCAGTTCAGATGAAGAGGATTTGGATTATAATCTCAAGTGCTATAGCTTCTCTCGCACAATGAGAAAATCCCACAGCTCTTTCTATTGAATTCCAAAATCCAATGAATGTAAGCTTTACAACTTGCATACCGAGAAGAATAATGCGATAGTATTGATGTCATTCAAAATGACACTAATGAAAGTAGCTGCCAGAGAACGTCCGTCTTCAATAGCGACTGTCTCCAAACACAGCCAGGCATTCACTCAAGCCTCCTTTCCATAGATACCTGAAGCATTTGTGATAGAAGTAAGCATTTGAATATCACCATCTGTGATAAGGGTCGTTTCCCGGCTGTCCACATCGGCTCAAATCATATCCACTTTCAAAAGTCGCATAATCGTTCTCGACACATGTGCCCGTCATATCATGGAGGCCCGAGTCCAGCTCACACATTGCTGATGGATCAACTTGACTCCAAATACTTCCAATCGCCGTAGTTGTCGTTGGTACTGGCTCGAATTCGGAACGTGGTAGGTGGACGTCCTGAAATTCACACGTATCGGGAGATCCTAGAGAAATGATAGTCGGGCTAATCGTATTGCCATGAGACTGCGGTATGCCAGCTGAAGCTAATGGGATCATCGGAGAGGTTGAGGGAACTTCGTGGGCGTCGACAGGAATGTACCTTGAGCGCGATCTGGTACTTGGCGGCGGAGGTATTGGAGAGAAATCCCCAGAAACTTAACACAATTGATTAGGATTGTCATTAAAGATTCAATTCTAGTGGGAGGCAACCCACTTTGGGAAGAATGTCTGACCTCTGGGCTTCGAGAGCGATCTGCAACTAGAGAATGACTGCCTTGCAGGTTGCTGAAGTCTTCTGGAACAAACAAGTGATCTTTGCAAGAGTTATAAGCTAAGCTGTCCATTATTTCCACCATCACTTTGTGACTACATACCATCATATCCAGGATGCTTGTTTTGCATGTGCTTCTTGAAATCGTGTCGCCGTTTTCCACCACGATAATTGCAGTCTGGTTCACTACAACAGTACTTTTTATCCCCATGAACGGTCGTTTCGTGACGGCGAGCACCTGTGCGACGCGTAAAGGTCTTGTTGCAACCAAAGTATCCGCAGTGAAACTGTGGACGGTTTTGAGCCATATTTTATTGCAGAAAATCCAAGGCTTTGGGTGAAGAAAGTATGGAGGAATGGAGCATTGCCGGAAATATGTAAGTTAAGGCGGACTGCTCATGAAGTAAGTAGTTAGGCATCGGCTAGCTACCGATGCCTCTGGCCGGATATGGCAATTTACTAATCCAAGTCGTTTCGTCTTATAACTCCAGGCGTCCATAGTTGGATGGAATGCAATGCAAGGCTCAAACCAGTAAAGAAATAAGTTAACTTGAGAATTAATAAAACTTCAAGATGCCACGTCACGAAACTAACAAACCCATAAATTGTGTTACCAGACTGACCGGATCAAGCATTGTCAAAGCCTTTGACCTGCTGCAACATCCCGAATAACAATTTCTTGGTAATGCAGTTGGTAAGAATCTTTGAAGTAATTGTTCTCGGAGATAAAACCAGGCAAACCAATAGTTCCCATAATATCCAGTCTTCGGCAGAATTAGATCGATTTACGCGTTGTGACATTCAGATGCGGTAAAGAGCCTCGAATCCTAGACGTAAGCCCTGCTAAACATTTGTGAATTCTGCGGAATTAAACCCTGTCTACAGTTTTGTACTGATCTGACAATATTTATTATTATCTATAGCTGAATAAAAAGACAACTCTGGTCCAGAGAAGCAGGTTTCGTCGCAGGTCAATGTTGGAACGAGGCAAACCAGGCAAATCTGCATGCATCAATTGATACTCACCGCTTCTAGATATAATACTGTTCAAAGTCTGGCGCTTTGACTACGGTCGTTATTAAGCATTATGGAAGTTTCAGTGTTAAGGCTGGGCGGAATGCAATTAAAGATGTTGATGGACACTCATTGCTGTCAGTGCAACCTCAGAATACGGGCCGGTTCGCGCCTCGAATACATGCAGCGTGAAATGGGAAAGAGTAAGTTTTACTTTTTTGATTTGCCCGCTATAGAAATTTGTATGACTCATCTAGCTCACTTATGCAGTGCAAGTCCCGGTCCCTTGGAATTAATTGCTTCCTTCCCAAGAAATGAGGTCCTACCAGTATATCTTTCGGAGAAAAAATGTCTGTCGAAAGTAACACGCGCAGAAAATTCTACACAAACTTCGACTATGAAAGAAGTCTTTCAGATATGACTCTGTTCATCAAATGATAGTGTGAAGCCCGTATCTTTGAGCGTAAATCGATAGCAAAAGCGTCGCCAGAGCACTATGGGAGAAAGAAATGCTTGAAATTGTATTTCAACAGACGCCAGTCGCCAAATCGAGTGATCTATTTAGTATAGATACTTGATAAAGGTATCAATTAAAGGGCCTCTGCAAGGTTTAACTTTCAGATGTTAAAGATCATCGATATCATAGCGTTGCATTGAGAGGAGACCCAGTCGAGTCCACAATTAGGATTCAGATTTGTGGTGGAGCGTCTCGCGAATCAGTTTATTCAGAGAGCGCCCTGTTGGACTATGCAACTAATGACGGCCACTAGAATCTTCAAGCCTGAGTGATGGGTGCGTAAGCACGAGCGGCCTTTAGTCAAGTGTTGTAGTACTTCTCGGGTTCCGATCGTGCGAACTAATCGTGATTCTAGTCAAAGATCGGAATGCGATGGTGACTGGGGACCATACCGAAATCGATGGAAGATTTTAGAGATTAGATTGTCTCGAGAAGTTCAAACGACTTGGTGGAAGGCGCATTCCAGGGTCCCGGAAGTCTACCTATCATTTCATCTGAAAACAAAACGGATGACAACACCAACTTTGAAGTTGCAAAAGGCTAGAAGTAACAGAACTCGGTGTGAGCCCTAACCATGATTATTTCGACATGAGAGCTGCAGCGATAGTGATATGTGGTCCTGCATTGATGCCCACAAGCGGAAATTCATTCGGTAGATCTGTAAAAAATGCTTGAAGGTTATCTGCTCAGAATTCCAAGAACGTACCAGAATTTCCAAGATAGGTTGAGTTTTGCCGATCAAGGTTAGAGTTGCCCCGAGTGTCCCCAAACTCATCGCGATCTGAAATCCTTGGTTCTTTATGCCAATGAATTTTCGGGATCATTATATTATGTCTCGCTAGAAAAACATGTCTCAAAATTAAGGGCCTTGTGAGATCATGTTCTAGATGCATAGGTTGCACCCCATAAAGCAAAACCCCGCATCAAGGATCGGCTATAAGGCTCATCTTGAAGATATTTAATTTCCAAACATTTTTTTCTTCAAATTATCCTTATTTTGCATAAATCAGCACTGTAAGGTCAGGATTTGGCTCGGATGTAGTCGGACGTTCAATGAGATGTAATCGTTTTAGTATTATATCAAGATTATCCAATTGAAGAGGTCGAGGGGGAGAAAATAAATAATTTATCCCTATAGCGAGGATTTGCTATAGTTTTCCAGCCAGCCCCGAAATTGTGTTCACTTGCATTCTGTCCAACCCCGGAAGTGTATTCAAGTTTTCCGGGCCCGAAATAGTGGTTCACCAATCAAGCCCCTTCATTAGCTTAATAACCGAGATTCCAAAACGTCAGCCCGTATATCTCAATTTTGGAACACGGATTTTCTGTTCCTGCATCAATAAAGTTATCACACCTTCTTGTCATTTTGATTCAATGTTGGTGATAAGTTCCTAGGTTATAGACATTGTTGTGCTGTTGAAGTAACCTGTTTGGATTTCTCATGCATCGCTAGAGCCTAGACAGTCACGCCACAATGGAAAAAATTCAAAGTCACCATCGCGAAATGAATGGAATCAGACCCTTGATGTTATGCCGCAGGGCAAATTCAATTTACCTCTACGAAATATTGTTTTTCCCCAAGTAATTTTATAGATACAACATCAGATGACCATTTCTTCTCCCAATATTCGAATCCCAGAATGCAAAACCTCTCAAGAATCCAACGAAAATAAAACGATCTACCACAGCTTTTCATCCCTCCACGTACGGACACCACTATCCACCGCTGGCCATGCATCAGCAGGGATAAATTCTACGGCGAGTCAATCTCTTGACCAGCTCTGCCGACTTCTGAATGTCTGTCAATCTAAACGAAAGACCAGGTTCCCTTGATGCGTCCGGCAGACTCTGGAGCAAGAGCCTTGAAAGCGGCAGGGCTCAAGTCTAAGTCGTATGTAGCGCAGCCCATGCACTTATCAACAACCTTAACAGTGACGGACTTTCCGCCATAGTTGATCTTGATCTTTTTTCCGCAGTTGGGGTTACCGTTGGACTGGGTTCCCATAAGTCCTGCTGACATGGCAACCACCAATTCAGAGTCAGAATTGGTGACACCACAGGCACCAAGACCTACATCATAGTAGGTCAAGTCACCTGAGTTTGAGCGACGGACGAGCTCGGGTTCGCTTGCCGATACTGGAGCGGGAGCAGCGGAGATGAGGGGAGCGAATGCCATGATGGCAGCGATAGCAGTGATTGTGAACTTCATTTTGACTGAGGAAGGTGTTTTGTTTTAAAAATTGAGTTTAATGAAAGTGTGAAGACGACGAGGAGCCGTGTGCTGTGAGTGTGTTTTGAGAAGTATGTACTTGAAAGTTGATGGTGATGCGATGATGAGAATGGTGTGTTTCCGAAGATATATCATGGGTTTATATATGTTTTCTCTTTTGTCGTTTCTTCTACTCTGGTATTCAAACCCGTTTCTTGACGTTGCTTTGGAATTGAGGCTTTTCTTCAGCGAAGGATTGACTTACTTCCTTTACTCAACATAGCACCGAAAGGAGTGTAAGAGTATGAAACAAAATCATCTAGGATTTATGTTTAATGGTCAGTATTCCTTCGTACTGAGCGCAACGTAAATTTTCAAGACAATATTCACTTTTTTGGATACAATGAAATTATGAAACTCTAAGAAGATTTCTGGATTCCTAAGATAGTTCTTTTCAAAAGTTTAATTATACCTTTTCATGTCAGATTTTATGACGATGATTTATCATAGTTTTCCACTGCATCGATTATCTTGAACCCCGAAGTGTTAAATCTCTCTATGCTGACATAAAAAAACTAGATATTCATTGCACTCGAGCGATACTTTTGATAGTCAAAATCCAGGTCCTAAATAACATGCCGATCTGAACTTTTTGAGCGTGTTTTATGTCCATATCTAGGAATCTAGCTCCTTTAGATGAGTCTCTAAATCGTTTCTGGCTATTCAACTCTTCAATATCGATAACAAAAGACTACTTAATTTGTAGTCACTAAAAACAGTATGATTTTCTCTAGTTTTCAGACATTAATGAGTAAGTCTCATCCTCTATCTAGTCCGTTCCTGCGTATTCGCATCTCCCATATCCTCTTTTACAAGATTTACATGCAGCTTTAAGTAGCATAACATGTAGCGATATCAGTGTGAAATAATGTTGGGGGAACATACGTAGGGTGAGTTCATGGACTGACAGTCTTGAATTCTCAGAGGCTAAACCCAGAATCGAGAACCTAAGCACAAGATATAGCGAGACGTTTAACAAAGTTGAATATTTATTTCCTATTTCGATTGTTTAGGTTGAATCCATCGCACTTTAGAACCAAATTTCTCGGTTTGAAATTTACTGTACGGCACCGATCAGAGTATATTGCGTCTTCTTGACATTCGCACGATAGATTTAGTGTGACCGGTGATGGAACTAATTTCACTAAATCTCATGTCATGCATAGGACCTGTGGGGCTGTCAATCCTCCGAAAGTTTACGCAATCTAAAATTAGCCACTCCGCCCGAATAACGTGACATCAAATCCAAATTCTCGTGATGACGTGGTCAGATTTGCAAGCAAAAGGGATTTGATTATATTTGCGTGAGCCTTGGGTGATATTTGATCAAAATAGCCAAGACAAATAGGACATCAAACAAATTTCGAATAAGTACAGAATATGGAAGGTGCGTAATGATAAAAGTGATCATGAAACGACCGATGTAAATCCTTCCCCAGACAATTGAAATTAATATTGCTATGAATAGTCCAAATCCAGTCAACTACCGCGAATTCACTGAAAACGACAGAATCCTGAAGCTTTGACATAAATATCAAATTTGAATGACATTTGACTGAGATGCAATTGCAAGGAACAGACACCAAACTTCAGTTCTAGATTCTGAAAGCACTTGACAATCCATGAAAGAGGAGGCTAGCATCATCAGGCACAAGCATATTCACGAAATTGTTTTCCTTCGTTCCAGAGATATGGAATATTGGGAGTTCCAGCGTTTGATGCCACTCAATCATAAACGAAGCTATAGTATTGAAGGCACGGATTTGTAAGTGTTTTCATGACTGCGGCACAGGCTGGATATGCATGAGTTATTGATACCCGGAGATTAAATGAAGCCACAACCTATTTTCCTGCTCAAAGTTCATTGACAGCAGTGAGAACTTCGTGGTTATATCGGAACTTACAACCTGATCACTGGATTACGGGTGATCAATCACTTTCCTTAGCTCTTGCTCGCCTAAGTTATATGATTTCACACCCTTTGGCACACATCGTTGGTTGCAAAACCTCCCAATAGGTTAGCCTGATGGAGTCCCAGAATCTCGTTCTTGGAAACTTTTGAGGTGAGTGAAGTTAAAAATGCCCAGAGCTGTGCCGCAATGCTTCCTGGATCTATGCAGTTATTGGACTGAAGAAGAAGCCAATTTCAATTAAATCACGCCGTAATTTCCAGCTTCAATAAACGCCACCAACACGCCAATTCAGTATGCTTTCTAGCCGGAGCCTGTCCTTGAAAGCTCATAACAGGCAAATAACTGCAATGGATACGACTATCTCATCCCAGCCTGTCGGGAAGTGATTATTGTCGGCATCAAGGGTATCATCAAACCGTCAACTAGCGTTTGTGAGTGCTAAGGTCCAGCGTCAACGTAGACTTCATGTCATTTATTCCTAAGACTGCCCCTTGTCTTCGACCTCTAAGACCAAGTCCTGCAGTAGATTACAGTACCAAACCGACCCAGTTTCTCTTCGGTAATAACATGGTTCAAGAAGATGGACCTTTTTCTGCCCTCTACTCGGTGTAAATTAAGCAGATTTCGGGTGTTCAACCGGTGGCTTACACAAGTGCGGCGATGTGATTCAAATAGAGAAGGTGTCATTGCTACTTCATTGTGCATATTTGCATCTTGATTAGCCTTTATTAGCGAGTTGCGAGCGACTATCAAGCGCCGGAGATTCTCAGAAGTTCATTTTGCTGGTATGAAGTAGCTTGAAATCTAATCAGAGATAGACGGGAGCTTTCACTACAATCAGAGCAGGAGGGCAAGTACATGTGAAGGTGTGTTGAACGGTTGACTGATTGGCCCTTTAATTATGGAGAGGTAAAGAAGACTTATGATTTACTAGATATTTCCATAACTGCAGACGACAGTACTGAAAGTGCGATATCGGGCTCATTTACAAGAGCTGCAGGTCGCGGCTGGATATGCAGGCTTTCTCCAAAGAAGGAATATCCCCGCGTGCTTCATGCAGTTATCGTATGCGTTGCATCACATACATACACTTCTGCTCCAATGGATTTTACAGTTAGTTGCGCGTTAACTTGCCTGTAGTTTTTTACTGATAGTCATGTTCTTAATTGTGCAGTACAGCGTGGCATCTTCAAACTTCTAGAGAGCTTGTGTATCTGCTCAATCTATTATCCACTGGCCAGTCTTGTGAGTATGTCATGCATATCGCTTTATAAAAAGTAATTAAGCCTTTCATATTTTGCTTGTTTTTTGTATGTTTTCTATAACTTTACCGCGTAGTATTTCCAGGGTGGGTATTTTTACCCGCTCCCATACTCTCTCCACGAATCACATGCTCTGCGGTGACCAGACAGAATTTGGACCCCTCATTTGACTTCCTGCAATGGATTGGGCCCCGAATGCCAATGGATTTTCTTCCCTTTGGTAACGAACAAGTTGCAACAACCAGGATAATGACATCTTTGTCGCTTTAATTTCTACTATCGAAACACGACTCCGAATACGAGGTCCCCCTCCGCATTACAGCACTTATCATTGGCCATACTATTAAATACCGACAAATGCGGTGAGCGTTATAATTGAAACGCTGTCAAGGTTCCTGGATAGTGGAAGCTAGTTCTTATGTCCACTAGTTCAAGAATAACAACTAGGTTTACTGATAAGGTATACTTAGGTAGTCGACAATCTCCCCCCCTTCACTTTTCAGTGATAACTACAAAATTGTTTTGCAATTCATCTCAAAGTATTGGTTACCACTTAAGTAGTGGGAGATATGGTTGCATATTCCGCCTTGGAAAAAAAACAAGGCCTAAAGTGGTTTATTCGTAACCTGGTGGGATGCTTGCAACAATAGCATATTTTTGATTATCACTGTATCAATCGGGCTTGAACCCTTGTTGCGTTTTACACGGAGTAGCTGGGCCGGACTCACCACATAATTTTGCAAGGCTGCAAAATCTAGGCGAGGTATGAGTTGCTATCTTACATGGTTCTGTTGCTGTTTTCCATCGAAAGAGTCAGTCTTTTCGGGCCTCAGTCCATAATTTGTGACGTATCTGATGCTATGAATAACACTTGACCTTCTCGCGATGATAATCATGATCGCAACTTGAAGTGAGGGTATATTTTCTATTCATAATGTAATGGTGATTCAAAAATTATATACTCGTCTTTCCATATCTACACAGCATAGTCTACGTTCTACACATTCCCCATACCAAATCGATCCATCACCTCAACTCCCAGCAACTCCGACAGAAGACCCAAAAACCAAAATCAAATGCACCACCCAGCCTAGAAAGCGAGTCACCTATACAAGACTCTCAAAGACCTCACTTCTCTCCCTCAACAAGTCTAGTACCGGCTGGAAAAGCATGCCTTCTACTCCCGCCCACCTCCTAGTCTCCTCCAGCCCCACCCACTCCCACGCACCATTCTTCTCCCCCTCCAGATTTCTCGGACCCTCTCCCTTTCCATCCCAAGTTCCCACCATCCAAACAGCCACATAGTGTTTCCCCTCCGACCCTTCCTTCCCATCTCTTCTAGGCCCCGCTTCCATAAGACTATTCGTCGCGGTAAGAAATTTCATATTCTCTTTTTGAAGTACGAGTCCTGTCTCCTCAAGCACTTCCCGAACAGCGCATTCTTCAAGTGTTTCCCCGAACTCGAGGTGTCCCCCTGGATTAGCCCATTGGTCGTGGCCGTGGGGAACAAGTCGTTTACCCATTAGGAATAAAGGGTTTGAGGGAGTAGAAGAGGGGTGGAGGATGAAAACTCCAACACCAACGCGGACCTTGTTCTTGGATTCGGACATGATGGATAAGTTGTTTAAAAAAACCTAGATTTCTTTCTGTCTAATACGCGAACTTTGATTGCCGGTTCAAAATGTTGTGCGTGGTGGGGTAGATGCAGATACCCAGTTTGAGTGATGGCAAGAGAGATGAAAGACCGAGAAAGTAATATGATTCCTTCAAGAAAGTACGACGACTCAGATGACTTAAATAATTGGAAACCTATAGCTAAGACTATCAACATTCCGACTGTTATATACTTTCAAAAAGGATCATCTGACATCATCCGACTCCAGATCTTAGTAGAGTCTCGTATAGCAGTAACCTATGACCATTTTTGGTTCACTACTAGTTATCGATCAAAATACGAACTAGAAACTTCATATTGAACTATATGAGGCTATCTAGATTATTCACCAATCCAATTCCCAAGGTCAGTATGAGACCGTCATAATTTCTCTTGTGGGGGCGATTACAAGCATGAAGGATTGATTACATAGCATGCGAGATGATTACTAAAGAGACATTTCCATCAACACGATGGACAATGATGTCAATATGGCGATCTGAAATGTATATAAAGTTAAGACACGATCCAAATTAAGTCAGCAGGACTTGGCTATGTGTTTGTGGGTGAAAACCTTTCTGCTGAGCTCGTCTAAAGGTTTCAGAACACGGTCTCAACTTGAGCTATGAACATAACCAATCGTCTTCCGTTCCTCTCGAATATAAATGGCAGCACAATTATCAAAGATTTCTGACATATGTATTCACGAATTTGGTCATGTATAAATGCCATTATCCGATACTTCTACATTTCGAGTTGAAATAGACACGTACTTCTTTCAAGTGCTATATTTTATTCATCACATTAAACCTATCTCAACCGACAACAATATGTGCTAGTACGACACGATCAATACCCTACTCCCGTTTGCAGACTAACTTGTTGCCGGACTAACCCACGCTTTGCTACGGCGCTGCCTCCATTTGATCTTCGCTCAAGGACTTTCGCGTGTTCTATCACATAAATGCCGCGGTGGCGGCTGGCTGCATTGCAGCCGCTTCTTATCATGCCAATCAAACTTCATCCTCCGTGTATCTTGATTTAGGCATATAAGTGACGAAAGACGGCTTAGCCTTCTGTCAACCGCCGATTTCCTTCCATTTGCTTGTGATCTCGTTCCCTTTGTGTAATTCTCACCTCGATCAACGAAGACTCATGTGGACAGATACACAAATTCAGAACATTAACGAGATGATAGTTTTTAGGAGAGGCAGCGCAAGCTTTTGTAACTATTGCCAGTTGGTACACGATAAGGTATCTGAATGTCAAGGGTCTAACCATAATACCATAATTGAAGAAGCTCATGTTGCCATGACTGCAAGTTAAGTCAAAATTCAACCCCCTTCCGCTTACAAAATCCACCTCCTAAGTCTACGTAGAATGCCTCTCACTGGTCACAAGATGATCAAAATAGCTGTGGGTCGACCAAAAAATTACCTTTCCATTCACCAGGAATCTCTTTGATCTCCACTGTCCATCATTCTTGAACTAGGTCTTTGAAACAACATCGTCGTTAGTCAAACTATCCATCTCCCCAGAGTGAATGCAGCTTCATTCCAAGTTTTAGCGTCCTTGTTCCACACGAGTACCGTAGCAGGTCCTTTGCGTCTACCTACTGACCTCTTCGAGCGCTGGCTGCTAGGCGCAGGTCTCAAAATTCCCGCTTTCCAAAATGACATCATGTATCACGTCCGGCTATCCTTCAAAACATTCACAGAAAACGCCTTGGCACCTGACGTACTGTTTGTGTCTTTACCCCAAGACTCGCTGCTCAAGGAGTTCATCTTCCCCTCCAGGATAGCTCGAGATGACGAGCATCGAGAAAAGTAGTTGTTGGATGAAATAGGGTTGCCAGAGCTATACGACCGTTGGATTTTGGCTCAGCAAACGAAGACTGAAATCGGAAGATCGAGAAGGTAAAGTGGGGAGTTGAGAAGCATATTTGAGTCGAAGCAACTTGACCGTAATAACGAGCGCACGGGGGTAATGAGTTCTGCAGGGGATTCAAATCAATCTGAAGAGCCGGCATGGTTCAATAAAGTCCATCTCGCGCGAAAGGCGGTAATAGAGAACGAGCAAATTCAAAAGCGCTCCTTTCTCTATCTTCTTTTGATCTTATCAATACATGCATAATCTTGTGTCTCGATACAAAGAAGCTTAAATCTCGGAAAAACTTTGCTCGTTGAAGCATTCACGAGGTTTTAGAAAGAGGGACTTCTTTCACATCTGTTATGAGTGAGAGTTTTCCTCCAAACAGCGGCACAGATATGTATTCAGCTCAATATCCACAGTTCTCTACAATAGAAATAGTAGCAAAAGAAATGGCAAAACCCTTGATGTAAAAAAGTGTAATGTTTCCGGCTCATACTAGAAAGTAGGAATATAACAGCTCATTGGTAAGATAGGTTCTTGCTCTTGCCACACATACGCGCATGATCTTGTTACGGTCTGGCAATAAAGGGCCCTCGGTTACACTAATCGCATAGATGAAAATAGTTCTGAACGCTGATAACCGTTTTGCCTATTCTGCTAAGTCGGATTTTTGGATACACTTATAATTAGGGCTCTACTAGCAGCGTGTGTCCAGTATGTAGCTTCAGAATAACTTCGTCTAAATTTTTGTGAACATGATAATCTTTCAGAAGAGGTTCAAACAGCCGGACAGGAACAGATGCCTACTACTATAAAAGGCTGGTTGAGTTTGTTCCGTTGCGGCTGATACTTTTTAAAAAGGAAGCCGCTGAATTCGAAGAATGGAGACGGCAAAGATACTGGACTCGAGCTCCACCTGTCGATGGTATCTTCGGTGAATTATGAGGGGTTCCGACAGATCCCAATACTCGATCGATCCGTCATTTCTATCTCTAGCGTCTCCAATTGAGACTGATGTTTCTTTGACTATCAGTCTGCGCGCTAGTAATCGATGGCAGACTCGTTGGAACTACACCGTTATGTTCTGCATTGAATTGACTTACATTCAGGCCAAGCACAGCATTGATTTTGCCTTCCTCTTCGATCTCTATCCGGGGTTGTTTTCATTATTGGAGACGGGTGCGCTCCCAAGATCGAGAAATCGAGCTTAGACGTTCTGTAGCAAGCTGCTTGTTTCTCAATGCCCTTCCTGTACGATCCACCTTCGAACCCAGATGGTCAGTCGATTCTGGAGCTGTAACAGAATTGAAAGATGCTATATTTACGGCATTATCAGGCGTTGAGAGCGAACTGCAATTTGAAGGCGTTTTCATCTCATCCCATATAAGTTCTTTTGTATGAATTGACGGCTTAATGGATGCAGAGAAAGCGTTATTCGATGGTGCCTGTTGCATGATATGGATCCCACCACGATCCAATGGAGCGAGGAATTGAGTCCTGTCCGGTTTTAGAATTCTTAGCCCGGGGTGATACGAAGTTTTTCCTTGCGGCATATGTATCCCAGGATCGTTTGGCATGTTCGGTTCCGACCTCTCTATAGAGTCATCTAAAATGCTAGGTCCTCGACGATCGATACAAGCGACTTCAGTATCAAGCGAATTGTTTGGTATTCCTTGATCGTTCAGAGTTGTTAGTACCTCAAACCCTAAACGCAAGTTCTCGACTTCTTCTTTGGGGTTGCGGTAAGAAGTTGTCCCTGCAATAACGCGCCCTTTGCTAGCACAACCGTGCATATACCATTCGCCGGCAAGCTTCAGTTGACCCAATGCAAAGTAGACATCCCCTAACTCGCACATAGATTGCAATGTGGAGGAGTGCTTGAGCCCAAGAAGGGCTTTTCGCTTCTGAATTATGGTATGATAGCAGTGTTCCGCCTCTTGGTATTGATGCTGAAACTTGTAGACTAAAGCCATATTTGCCTTGAGATATAGCGCTAAGCCATCCTCTCCTCCATCGCCCAGTATTTCTAGTTTTTTGAGTCCTTCTTGGAACAATTTTTTCGCTTCCAACAAGTTCCCTCTTTTCATAGCAACCTCACCCAAATTATTTAGTGACTCTATCACAGTCTTATGGACAGGACCGTTAAGGTTTTGATACCCTATCAAGGTTCTTTCGTAAATTTCTGTCGCAGCATCAAAGCGCAATTGTAAAACAAGGAGATTTGCAAGGTTGTTGGCTGTGTTGAGCGTCCGTGGATGTTGCGGACCAAGCATGATATGCTTGATTTCTAATGCTTGATGAAGTAGAGGCCGAGCTTCTTCCAACCTTCTCGAATCGAGATACATAGCCGCGAGGTTATTCATAGTACTAAGAGTCGCAACGTTGTTTGTTCCCAACAGTGAAATTTGCATGTCAAGAGAGTGCATGAACAGACGTTCTGCATCATTTTCTCTATCATGTTGCCCATAAAATGTAGCAAAAGTGGTTTGAAATCCTTCGATGACGCCTCCGTATTCTACGATGCTCTGCTGATCAGTCAAAAAAGAGGATTTGTTCTCGATACAGGCATCGATATGTGATAGCAGCTCTTGTCGTTTTTGCAGGGAAAGCAGTTCTGTGTCCGTTTCCTGAATAACAGATGCTGTTAATGCGATCGCAAGGCTCACACACGCCCGGCGTCTCTCTACAGATTCTCTAAGTTGCAACCAATCCTGAGATTTATCAGCTCTTTCTTAAACGTGTTTTCGAAAACAAAAATACCTTTACTAATGGATGGAAAGAAAATCGAACCTCATCGCTCGTGATCTCCATATTTTGAATAATTGAAAGATTTACAAGGCTGACAATAACATCTTGAAACTTGAAAGAGTCCCAAGACCCCTGAGTGGAGAAAAAAGACTTCCATCCTGGAGACTTGTCATTGTAGATATCAGGATTTTTGAACAGTGATTCACTGATACTTGTTGGGCTGAAGTATGCAGCTTGGGCCAAGAATTCGCCAATTCGATTCCTCTCCTCATCATTGCCAGAAATCTGGTCGAAAGACAGCTCCCAAGTGGTAAGAACTGATAAATGCTCGGAAGTTTCTTGTGAATCGGCCAAGCTACGTTTTTGGTATTCCCACAAAGACTGCGGAGTATCTTTGAGTATGAATTCCCTTCGCCGCTGAAAGTGGTCTGAAAATATGTGAAGCGGAAGATGGCGAATTGAGATGTAACTTGCTGCTTGATCAATAGCAAGCGGGAGGTATCCTAATTTCTTTACTATATCTCTTCCCTGATTTAAATCATCCTCAGAATTTGAGACTGAAGTGCATCTGGATGTCAATAACTGTACACTCTCTTCCTCGGTCAGTCCATCAAGCTTCAAGTGACTGCCAAGTCTACCGCTTGATATGTGACGGCTTGTCACGACGACGGCGTTTTCTTTAGAAGTGGCGTTTGGAAAATAGGATGGCAAATCACCAAAAGATTTTGGATCGTCGTAATTATCAAAGACCAATAGCCATGGTTCCTTCCAATCACCCAAGATATTTTTCACGACTGATATGCTTTCCTCACCACCAACGAGAACTGCAGAACTGTCGATTGCCTTCAAAATTCTCTCGAACCCACGAGACGCGGACTTCTGCGATGACGCATCAATCCAAAACACACCTTTATAGAATTTCATGTGCTGGTGACTATATTCTAGAGCAATCTGAGTTTTCCCTTGGCCTCCCACACCAGTAAGAACGACAATTGAAGGGTCGTTGTGGCTAGCTTCTAATGCTGTTTGAATTCGATTCAAAAAATCTTTTCGGCCAATAAAATTTGAAACTCTCCATTGAGGAACATCAAAGTACGCTGTTTTGTCAGGCAATGATGCTCCGGATTTTGTAGTGATGTGGACATGCACGGTAGAAAGGTGCAATGCGATAGTCGACTTATATTCTGCCAGAATACCGACTATCTCCCGCACTTTAGTATCTTTACCAAAACTTCTGATTCCTTTCCAAGTCTTCTGGAATTTAGATGCTGTGTCACTAGGTGTCAAGTCTTTAATCAAGCCCTCCAGAGTTTGCAATTGACGAAGGCATCCTTCCAGGACACGAACCAATACCTTTTCAGTCAAAGAATCTAGAAGACCACGATATTGAGGAGATCTCAAAGACTCGATGGCCGAGATAAGTAAAGGCAACTGGAGAGATAAGTCGCGAAAAGCAGTGTTTTGGCGATATGATTGAATACGATTTTGTATCTTAGTGCAAGCATCCACAACTGCTATGACATTGGAAGCAATTCCAAGAACAGCGATAAATTCAACTCCAGACATAGTGATTATTTCAGAATGAATACACTTGAAATTGAAGTTAAAAGAATCTGTGAAATATCTCAAGGACTCAAATGGGCTGGTAATACTGTCTGGGGCTGAGATATGCAAGTTGAAACACAGCCTCAGCCATAGAAACAAAAGCTACCAATGGGACAAAGTCATCATGACCTTATCACTCATATAATAAACCCTGAAACCCGTGATGATTGCTGCGATGCTTCTCACCCGAATCCTGATGTATACTTTGGGCATGCGCGATTATCTCTCTGATGTATGCCACTTGTAAGATCTTACCTCTTGAAGAGGGAGTATTTGAGAGAGGCCCATATTGGTACAGGGTTGTTGAAACCGTCGCTTCGAGGTTGAAATCCCATAATGACGGAATGAGCTCGTCGACCTCGAATGCAAAGTGAATATCGATTGCATATGGTACCGGGTCAAAATTTCCCAATAGTAATAAACCGCACCGTTGATATCAAAATCCGGTATGTTGGTTCTGATGGATATGCTAGCTGTTCCGAATGAGGTTTAACGCCTCCGCACGGATCTCACGATTTGTTGATGAAAGCTTGCCCAAATGTTGCTTCCTCTTATAGAAAATAAACGTCATTTCAGAGATGTAAATTTTTAACTTCATGAATAATTACTAGGTACATTAGTACATCAATCAATTCTATGCACATATAACTTTCTACTTTGAAATCCTTCTTTTCCACTTCTTGTCTTTTGAGATAGAATTAATACACACGACTGACGCATCTATGGCTTTCACCGGCGCCAGCCCCTCAGAGCAGACGCCTCTTCTCGACCAACAAGCTCTCAGTCCTACAAATATCTCCAAGAAAGCCCCAAGGAATGTTACCTTCAATGACAATCCAACTGTCAGGACAATTGGCTTGAACGAACCTTCACAATCACTTAGGACAACTGATTCCAATGAATATACACAATCACCTAGAACAATAGCCCCATCACCACCTTCTCTCAATAGCAAACTTCGACGTCGAAACAGTCATGGATCCCCTCAAGTGCCAATGCACCCAGCATCAAAGATAGGCCCTCAAAGAGCTAGTAAGATTACACAGAAGCTTAAGTATCTTCCAGATTTGGAGGTTGGCGCAGATGGACCCGACGAAGAGAGCGGACGAGACGTTTATTCTCAATTTACACGAATCAAAGATCCGACAGCTCGTAGAGATGCTGCAAGGCTGGGGAAGGCCGATCGCGCTCGATTGCCTCGAGTGACTGCATACTGTACTGCTAACAAATACCAATTGGAAAATGTGATGCGCTTCCTGAATGGTCGGGGCAAGAAGACCAAGGGAGCAAACCCAAAGTTGTTTGATGAATGTATATACACACCATTTAGATACGGTAAAGACCATGGAAAGACGCCTTCGGATCGGGACATGGAGGTACATAGTGCGCCGGTAAAGTTGACGGAGCGAAGACACTCGGATAGTGTTATTGAGGTGGAAGACAACAATAAAACACGTCGAGACGACCTCATAGACCTGCATACCAATGGCGGTGATGTTGCTATTAGCAATGGCGACCACTCTCCCGCTAACCATATTCTCCCAGAAATCATGGAGCGACAAATGGAGAACGAGACCGAAGCTCTTATATCAGAAAGCAACCCTGACTTTGATACTCGAATTCATACACCCGAAGTGTTCCTATTTGGCTATGGTGTTGTGGTAATATGGGGTATGTCTAAAGAGGATGAGCAGCGGTTCCTCAAGGATATAGCGAGGTTCGAGAGCGGCAAATTCGCAGCAAACGATGTGGAAATGGAGTCTTTCAACTTCTATTACACCGTGGAGTATCAAGCTAGGATTTACAACGATTTCATCACCTTGAAGGACAAGAGAAATTATATGACCAAACTAGCGATTTCCCACGGCTTGGCGCAAAGTGTTAAGGTATTTCGTCTTTGAATCCGATCTTCGTTAAGGTACTAACTATCTAATTTAGACCTCACTTTTTGAATCTTTAGTAGACAGCACCATCGACGAAAACAAAGACATTCCTACCCAAATCGCGCTGACAGGAGCTATTGACCTCCCACGGAAAAGAATCAACATGCAAATCGGCGAGCTCTTCATCCTCCGCATAAATATTCATCTTAATGGTTCAATTCTAGATACCCCTGAGTTATTTTGGTCAGAACCGCAATTGGAACCAATATACCAAGCTGTGAGAAGTTACCTAGAAATGGATCAGAGAGTGAAGCTGCTGAACGAGAGATTGGACGTCATCGCGGACTTGTTGGCAGTTCTTAAGGATCAACTCAGTCACAGACATGGAGAGAAGCTAGAATGGGTTGTCATCGTTCTGATTGCTGTGGAAATTCTAGTTGCAGTTCTTAATATCGTCGTCGATCTGTCAGTCGGTGAATGATTTACAGAACTACGTACTCGCCTTCTCGACGACTTGGCTATCAAGAGATTCGATTTGATGTTTGGATTATCCAAATGTTCAAAATCACTTATATGTTCCGGAGCATTTGAATCCCCAAAATCCTTCATTGTTGGATTGCAATGAAGCTATCATTCAACCAACAGTTCAAGCTAGACAGGGAGCAGAGAAAATCGACATAGCATACACAATGACCACACAAAACATCCTACTGGAATATTAACATAATCACCGCCCATCATTCCAATTTATCTTACCATTGGAATGACATCCGAAATATTTGTACACAAGATCTGATCATACGGAAACGCGGGCGTTATTTTTTCTTTCTTTTCTATTCGTTTCTTTAGGGTGGAACTTACAGGCTTGTACATAATAATTACATCACATAGTACTTGAAGGACTGTGTACGAGCGTGCATGGCGTGGAGGGAAACGGGCGTTTTGATATTTGGATAGAAGGGGAATTTGCATTTCGCGAGAAAGGATAGTTCTGAAGGGGACTTGTATATGTAGATAGGATGAGGTGTAAGAATGAAAAGGATCGAGTGAATCTATTTGGATTGCCTGTTGTGGCGTGATGTGAAGTGTGATGTGAAGTGTAATGTGAAATGAGAGATGTTGGTTGGCAGTCTACTGCATTCTTCAAGAAGGAAAGATGATAGAGGTACCGTCTTAATACCTCTTTGAAAGCTTACACAGGTTTGATCAGCTTAACACTTTCTAGTCTATTCTCGGATATGTCAAAGGAGACATTTTCGCATAATCAAGAAATAGTAAGATCGTATGAAGTTAATATTACACCAAAAGAAGTGGACTACCAAATACACATGCAGATGGATATCTGCACGAAGGATTTCATCTCAGGAAAATCAAAAAATAATTCTATATTGCAAGCAAGCAGCTTGATTCATCTTCACGCCCCCTAACGCCAAGTTTCGAATATTTTCGTTCTTCCATTATCCCATTCGCATATCGTATTAATCCAGATCCTTTCCATTCCTCGACCGCCAAGTAAACTCCGTAGATTGTATCTAGCCTCTGTTCACAGATGTGAAGCCGCTAGCTCCATTGGCTCCGTTGCCATTGGGTGTTTCTTCGCGACCGCTATCTCCCATTTCTACATCGTCATCTAAGGGAGTGCTGTTTTCGAGTTTCTTTGCATTTTGCATCGCTTTGAACAGATTTTCGTATCGTTCTGTGGTTGCAGCATCTGCCTCTCTCCATCCGGTTGCCAAAAGACGGTCGATGTCAAGGTTTCCTTCTTTGATACCACGTCTATGCTGTACCATCATGGGCCCACGCAATTCCTGGCAGTATAATTCGAAGCCTGATGCAGGAGTTTTGGGTGGTCCAGAGGGGGGGATAGATGGAGAATGGGAGGCTGAGTGCGGCGTTCGGCCGCCCATAGGAGTAGAATTGGAGAGTGCGCGGCGAGGAGATATCGGTTGTGGATGGGCAAGAGAGGTATTGAAGCTATTGAATGTTCCTTGGCTAGGGTTACTAGGCATATCGAGATGTGTATGAGAGAAGGAGGAGGAGGAAGGTGAGATGGCGAGATTAGCGTTTAAGCTGTTGGGCAAAGGAACGGTTGAATCACCGAGGGTATTCAGGAAAGAGGGTTTGCGATGGCCACGCTTTGTGCGCAATGGCTTTTCTTGAGGCTACGAATTTCTATGTTAGATGTCTGTTTGCAATCATGTCGAAAGGGACGCGGAAGAAGAGATATAGATAAACCTACTGTTGGAGGTGGGCTTGGGGAACCCTCTGAATCTTCCACATTTGTACTCGTTCGTTTCGACATTTGTTCTAACAAGAAGGCTCGCTCCAGACGCATCTTGTTAATTGCTCGACGCATTCGTGACAACCTAAGGCGCGCGGCATCATTGGCTTCTTCGACTTCATTCATTCGAGTCTTGAGTTGAATACATTTGCGTTTGTATGATTCTTCGACCGATGGGGGAAGTGTTGGCGGGTTTTTTGATATTCCGTTGGACGCCATTTTGATTTTATGGTGGTTGTCCAACAGATCACGTCGAAGTTATGCTTCGAAGGGGATCGACCACTATCCTGAGCTTCACAGTAATGCGACACCTGAAGTCCCCGAATTAATTTGGTACCGGCGATTGATCTGATTATAACGTGGTTGAAGGAGATATGTCGGTTGTGGAGCGCAATCTTGAACGTTGGTATTAGCACTCCCTAGTAGATTCGTTCCACTACCTGGATTTGGGGTCCTTTTAATAGCTATAAAGCCTTATAAATGGATTAATACAATGTACGTACTACTGAAGCTGATAAATTGATTGCGTTGAATTTTAACCTTGGATTTTGCGCAAATTCGATGATTGTTCTGATGAGTTTTGTATGATGAGAATGTCTGTACGGTTTTGTAGTATTCGCGTTGTTTGTCTCAAATTTAAGCTTCACATCGCATTTCATTCTTTGGTCTATGAAGCTATTCAAGTCGGGTAAACTATGGCATGACAGCTCCTGGGCATGCATCGGAAATTATTGATGCCTCACAAAATAAGGCCAATATCCACGTTTCCTCCACCAAAAAAGGTAGATAGACGCGACTTTTTTCCCTGAGCAGGAAGGGAAGGATAATATCAACGCAAGAGATCTTTCTACTGAACACATTTCAAGATGTCTCTCAATATCCCAAATGCCCCAAACTCTAACCTTTTCAAACAAGGTTACCAAAAGTAAGAGTTTCTTCCTAAATTCTATACAAAATACAAAAGCTAACCCCCTCCAAAGCTATAATTCTGAAGATGGAGCAGTTATTCGTAACATCGATGCATGCCGGACTATTGCTTCAACAGTTCAAACTTCTTTAGGACCTTATGGACGAAACAAGATTGTCATTAACCATCTGCAAAAGATGATCCTCACATCAGATGCCGCAACTATCCTTCGAGAACTCGATGTTGTCCACCCCGCAGCAAAGCTTATCGTCATGGCCAGTCAGCAACAAGAAGCCGAGATGGGAGATGCTACAAACTTAGTCATTGTTCTTGCAGGAGAACTCTTAAAGAAAGCTGAAGACCTATTAAGAATGGGATTAAAAACTAGTGATGTGGTTATAGGTTACGAGCGAGCACAGAAGTTTGCTTTGGAAGAGTTAGAGAACTTAGTGGTGGACAAAGTAGAGGATATGCGATCGCAGGCCGAACTCAGCAAAGCTATTCGAACTGTTATTGCAAGCAAACAAAACGGCAACGAGGACTTTTTAGCAAACATGGTCGCCGAAGCTGTTTTGGCCGTTCTCCCAAAGAACCCAATCAACTTCAACGTCGATAACATCCGAGTCGTTAAGATTATGGGAGGAAGCTTAGAACAAAGTAGGGTTGTCAAGGGTATGGTTTTCGGCCGTGAACCAGATGGATCAGTCAAGAAGGCCACCAGGGCAAAGGTCGGTGTATTCTCATGCCCAATCGACATCAGTCAAACAGAAACCAAGGGTACCGTTTTATTACATAACGCCAAGGAGATGTTAGATTTCACAAAGGGAGAAGAGAACCAGTTGGAAACTGCCATCAAGGAGCTTTATGATTCCGGTCTACGAGTCGTTGTTGCTGGCTCTACTGTAGGTGAACTTGCCATGCATTACCTTAACCGCTTTGGTATTTTGGTCATCCGCATTCTCAGCAAATTCGAACTCAGAAGATTATGTAGAGTCGTCGGTGCTACTCCACTAGCTCGACTTGGAGCACCAATGCCTGATGAGATGGGAAGTGTTGATATTGTGGAGACCCTCGAGATTGGTGGAGATAGAGTTACAGTTTTCAGACAAGAGAACGAAACCACAAAAACTGCCACTTTAGTCCTCCGAGGAGCAACAATGAATCATCTTGATGATGTCGAGCGTGCTGTTGATGATGGTGTCAACGTCGTTAAGGCCATCACGAGAGATCCAAGACTCGTACCGGGTGCCGGAGCTACAGAGATTCAATTGGTTGAGAGGATACAAGCATTTGGTGACAAGACTCCTGGTTTGGCTCAATACTCCATTCGCAAGTTTGGTGAGGCTTTCGAAGTTATTCCAAGAACCATTGCAGAAAGTGCTGGTCTTGATGCCACAGAGACATTAAGCAGACTTTATACTGCTCACCACAAGCACGATAACTGGAATACTGGTGTTGATATTGAGGTAAGCCCTATTGGTACCATTTTTTAGACTTATACTAATTTTGCAATAGAATGAGGATGATACCGGAACTCTTGATGCAAAACAAGAGGGTATTTTAGATCTTATGATTTCAAAGAGTTGGGCTATCAAGCTTGCTACCGAGGCCGCAAGAACTGTGCTCTCTGTTGATCAAATTATTGTTGCTAGACAAGCTGGTGGACCAAAGCCTCCAGGACCAAATCCTGTAAGTTCACAATCTATCCATTAACGATGACCCTTACTGATTGTGATAGAACTGGGATGAAGATTAGATATAATGCATTAAAAGCGCGTGGGAATGTAAAATACCAAGTCGTCATGAATTATGAAAGACAATTTACGATGTCCAACGAATCTTCTAATTTGTCCATGATTTACTCTTCCAAGCTTTTGAATTCTATGCCGTCTAAACCTATTATGCAGTACTAATTCATTTCAATGCTAACCGAAGCTTCGAGCGCTATAAAATGAAGTAGAATTGCGTCTCAATTTGATCTCTGGCTTAGAGAGATGTTAAAAGAATTGGCGAACGAATGAACCGTCCTTGCGATTAGACATCCCAGTCGTCTGATTTGACGTGCAGGAGCTGATGCCAGGGCCGCCAAGCTCGTTTCGACGGTCATTTGAAATTGAGGGCGTGTGTCAAAATCTTTTTCGGGAACTAACAAGAACAAATCCTTCTTCTTTCAAAAATCATAACCATCTGAAAATTAAACTCAAAACAAAGATCAGATGAATCATCATCATTTGACGAATGATGAGATCAATCAGTGCAGATCAAACGGATTCTTCCGAGACCTGACCCGAGACTTGACCTCCCTAACCGCCAAATAAAACGGCTACACGGGAACAAGATTTGCGACGCGTGTGGTTTCATTACTTGCATGTTTGCTGAGGTGGAGTTGATATTCTGCTTATTCTGTGTTAAGGATAGCCCTAAGAGGACTTCTTGGTAAAGTCCTAATTACCAAGTATCTTTGCTTTTAAAATTCATATGCTGTGACCTTTGACAAGAAGTGTTTCGAGGACCGCTGGTACAATGTTACTCAAGGATGTAAAGTTGATATATACCATCGTAAGTTTTCTGCTTCATTGAGCATCACAAACTTCAATTGCGATTATTTCTAATTTCTTACTTTCATTACTATCTCTTCTTCTTTCATTCTCTATTCTAAAATTTACCTTCCTTAAACTGCTGGGCAGTCTTCCATTCTTTTCAACAAGTGTACGAGATATTTTATACTCCTTGCCATCAATCATTTTTACCCTATTACATATCAACCCGTAATCATGTATCTCTCCATTCCATTGTTACTTTTAGCAACACGGGATTTTGCTTCCCCTGCCTTTCGTAAAAGAGTTGTCGCTTCTCTTGACCAGACTGCCTTCGAGGAAGCACAACAACGGGACGATACTGCAACAAGAGCTTTCGCATCGGTTCCAATCACAGTATGGTCTTCTTCTGCTTAGGCTTAGTTTCTTAGGCGCTAATCAAGATGTAGACTTCGTCAGGGCAATGTCTCTTCGTGGATGAACTTTCCGGTGACTTCAGAGCGAACTTGACACCAATTCAAATAGCTGCCTGTGGTGGCAGTACGGGACAGCTTTGGGATGTTCTCACGAGTGGAAAGCACAACAACGTAGCAGGTAGTATGCTAGTTGTCAATACTTTGGTGGGCAAAATCAGAGGTTTTTTCTTTTTTTTTCTCTTTTTCCAAGGACTAACGAGTTTAGACCCAAGCTTGCTTGAATTTCGATCCTCGCCGTACGGCGGGTAATACCGTCATCATGTTTTCTTGCGGTGGTCGGGCTGACGGAGGTATGTATTATCCATTGCTTTTAGTCGCCGGGTTCTTACTGACCCGAGTTAGATGGGCTTGTCACAAACTCCCAACTCTTTCCATTCAATGGAACTTCCAGGCCACTTACTTTTTCTCCCGAAAATGCACCAGGCACCTGTTTATCTGTTACTACTGCGAATGTTCTCGATCAGGCTCCCTGTAATGAATCTGATTCTAGCCAAACGTTTACTTTTGGTGCCTCAAGTGCATCCGCCGATCCAGCAGTCGCTAGCTCTGTTGCGCCAGTGGCCTCAGATGCAGCAGGTGTTTCATCATTGCCTACTCCTGCTTCTCCATCATCAGTGGCTGTCACTGCAGCTGCTTCTGCTGTACCGACAAGCGATCCAACGACCCCTCTTCCCGTATCTCGTGCTGGAGGTGTACTCGATCCTTCCGCCGCAGCTGAAGCCAACGAAATGGATAATACTGCAGTAAAGGCTTTTTCATCCGTCGCTTTGAAAGATACATCTGGTCAATGTTTATTTGTTGATCCAACTGCGGGCGATTTTAGACAGAATTTGATTCCAATCACTCTACAAACATGTGATGGAAGTCAAAATCAAGCTTGGGATATTGTTACAAGTGGAAAGCATAATAACGTGCCCGGCTCAGTGCTTGTAGTTAGCAGCTTGGTGAGTAGTTATTTTCTCTATAGACAGTTGTCGCAAGATGCTAATAATTCTGGACAGACTCAAGGATGTCTTAACTTTGACCCGAGAAGAGCTGCTGGCGATACAGTTATCATGTTCTCTTGCGGGGGAAGAGCCGATGGCGGTATGTATTTTCGAAATTGTTTTATATCACTAAAAGAAACGCCCGCTGATATTTTTCAAAGATGGTTTGGTGACAAGCTCGCAACTATTCCCTTTCATAGAAGGCCAAACAGAAATTTTACTTGCCCCTGAAAATGGGAATAATGCAACTTGTCTTGTGGCAAACGCTGATGGAAAGCTAGACTCTACTGCTTGTGCTGGTAACGCCACAGGCCAATCATTCACCATTTTGACAATTTAGAAGCAATAAGTTCTTGGTATGGTTACTTTGGGTCGTTTTCCGCATCTGGAGTATTGAGAGACAGTTCTCGTGGAAAGGTTTCAGGGATTTGTTTAATATTTATTCGATTAGAAGCAAACAAATGTATCGTGTAGGCAGAGTTTCAGATCCTTGAAAACGTCGGCGGTTATTCGCGTACTGGTTGCAAATTTAGTACCTTCACACCCAATAAATCTCATGCCCCTCGACCTGGAAATCTACGCTTGTATGAAAACACCTACTCTGGGCCCAGAAAGCACTTTCTATTGAACTACCACCTTCAAGACCTTCCTCGCAGAATGAGGGCAAAAGACTGCAGAACAGAACAGCTGAATCTCTTGAAAACGATGTTCGATCTTACAAGTGTCTAGAGAAGTTATCTAAGGGCTTGACATCTTGGGGTTATCCACACTCAGCTACATCATCCCTCGATTCTGGTGACTTGGAAATCTGCACGGGAATGCTTACAGAATCCATTGGCGGAGCTTTACGCATCCCATCCGATGGCCGTATAAGACTTCCTCTCACTATACAAAGGTTGCATGAGTCTATTAAAATGCGTAGTTTTTGTTTCAGGGGGCCAGAATTGATCAGGAAATGGCTTCTTCAACCACTCCAGACAGCTATACGAACATTTTGGCATGATCTAAAAACTTCGAAGGTCCAATTCTTAATTGACGATTATGATCCATGGACGACGGAAACCCATATCCACAATGTGTCAAGCTCCATCCGCTCGGATCAATCAGAAGCATATTCTCTTAATTTAGACGATGGGTCATCTCAAATGCTCATACTGAATACGTCCCATCTACGTAAGCAAGTCTCTGGTATAGTTGACTGATCACTGCTAATGCATTCAGACCTGAAGAAATAGTAACGTTTGATCCTCTGATGCTACCCCAAGTCGCATCTCCCGGACCACTAGCTCCTTGGCGACGTTTGATGTCGGTAACACCTTTACAATTGTTGCCTTAAGTCCATGAGTGTTTCATGAAACTCACAATTTATAACACGCAGATCTCTCAATGGATTAGCACATTCCGGTCAATGGGACTATGGCATCAAGCACGAAGACATCACGTGTGGGTTTTCTGCCGGTGTTTTCTCCAACGTGAATACGACATATTTGATCAGACGTTACCTGGCTAGTCAATTCCCAAGGTCCATCCCTAGTCTAGATAGTGGCTTATCTAACTACACTCTCACTTTCTTCGAACCTGTCGACAACTATTATGTTCCATCAAAAGCTAAATCTCAATGGAGGACTGGACTATTTTTTTGTGACAGCCCTGAATCCGCTCGCCATCTGAGGTTATCTACCCTTAGCGTATGCACCTCATATTTTTTCATCTCAGGTCATTATTTGTTACTAATCTAGATTCTCAGATCTCAACTTTCACCTTTAACCAGTCTGGTGAATTTACCACCCAATTTGATTCTGGCTCTTTTTCCTCATTTTACACGGTTTTTATACTAGCTCCAGATAAGTCCTATATCGACAGGGAGTCAAAGTTTATTTTGATTCCCGATACAGCGATTCAAGCGGAGTTGGAATGCATTGAACTCGCGTTTTCTAATGTTATTAAGAGATGGAGGGGGCTAGATGGTCCTTTCCGCGAACTTTTGGAAGAGAATTTCTTAGATATTGAGCATTATTCCAGTTCACTTTTTGACGACGAGGAATTCACGCGTTCCCGAAAGTATTTCTAGGCTATTGGCTTCCTGACAGAAATCGATAATGTCTTATCTGATAATATCAAGCAATGGGGCTTATACTATCAAGGTCGCGTAGAACCCTTACTGGATGACAGAGATATAATACACCGATTAGATGCAGCGTGTCTGTATCCACCAGCAGTGTGGGAAACATTTAGAGGTGGGGATATACTCAAGCAGCTCAAGAAAATAATCCAACAAGTGCAAACACATGTAATCACCCTCAACGAACTGCGCAACGATTTCAATAGAAAGTTGGAGACCACAAAAGCTTTGCGAGATGGGGTAAGTTGATAGTTGTTCCACCATACTCATAAGTTATAAATCTAGAAAATTATCTAACGATACAACCTCTGAACTAGCTATTCAATGCCAGTGCACTTGTGGAGAGCAGGGCGTTCACGAGGCTAGGAGAGAACGTCAAACTTTTGACGTATGTCAGCATATTTTATTTGCCTCTCGCCCTCTGTGCGGTAAGTGCATCATTTAAAGTGATCTTCTCCAGTATTCTCACATATAGTAGGCGCTCTGGGCTATTCCAAACATTCAGGGAAGCTCTACGAAAGTGCCATTCATCATCACGGCGTTCATCGTGGGCGCAATAACTTATGCAATTGTCCTTAAAATGGACTTCATATCGCAAAATATTGACGCCAATCATAACCCTCGACGACAGAAATTGGTGGACCACATGCAGAAAGACAATAGCGAATGGTGGCAAGAAACCGGAAAGAGATTCGAAGTGTTCAAACCAACAAGCGAAAGCAAGGTTCCCACAGAATGGTGGATACCTATCTATTTGATCAGGAAAGTCTTTCGGCGTGGCTCTTGTACAAAAAAGGCCAGTAGGGAAGCTGAGAACAACTCATTTGCGTGATCCGATCCCGATTCCTGTTCCCAGTGCGGTCCAATCAAGAGAAACCACAAACGCTCCAAACTCAAGAATGTGTTTGCGAGGCTTCGCTGGGGCAGAAAATTCGGAGATGCCCCTGTTTGACTGTGTTTATGTACCTTTACATATACTTGCATGACTGGTGGTGGAACTTTATACGTAAATGTTGGTGGATATTCATTGGCTGGCAATTGCCGTGCTGCGCCACATGTATCTATTCACGTCTTTCCTCTGACAAATGTTGGCCTCCGACATGTCAGATAATAGAGTCGACCATTCATTTCTATCAGATCTAAAATTTTGGGTTTTCAAATACTCACCGCGTCTTTGACTGCTTTTCTGATACTTATATCTATTTTCCTCATGCGTCGCCTTCTATTCTCAACGCGGACAGACAATCCAATTTTCCCAGAAATCACGAGGATCAGCAAAACTCTCGCAGCGGCTCTGCCTGAAAGTGTTATTCTACCACAGAGTATCACTACTTTCAACAAGGCAGTGAATGGCTACTGGGCAAAACAGGAATGTGAAGTAAACCCATCATGTATTGTTCGTCCCCGCAATGACGAGGAACTTTGTACAGCCGTCACTATAATTAAACGCGAGTATGATGAACGGAGGAAGGAAAAGCTTGGTGGAGAGCATAGATCCGAGGGATTGTTCGCTATCCGTAGTGGCGGCCATTCTTGTGTTTCTAGGGCTGCGAGTATTGAAGGAGGTGTTCTTATTGATCTTGGTTGTTTTAACGAGGTCATACCTTCTGAGGGAAATGATGAATCGAGCGTGATTATTGGAGCAGGATGTAGGTGGATAGATATTTCAAAAAAATTGGATGAGAGGGGGCTTGCTGTTGTTGGTGGTAGAAATTCTGCCGTGGGAGTTGGCGGGCTAACTTTGGGAGGTGGGTTCATAATTATTTGATGTGTTGAGCGGCCCTTTAATAAGTTGGAAAAATAGGCGGTCTTTCATTCTTCTGTCCTCAATTTGGTCTAGTATGTTCCAACATAATCAGCTACAATATCGTCCTCGGATCAGGAACTCTCACCACAGCCTCCGCAACCCAAAATTCTGATCTCTGGCGTGCCCTCAAAGGAGGGTCTAACAATTTCGGCATCGTTACTCGCTTCACAGCCCGCAGTTTTCCCAGCACTAAAATCTGGAGCGGCTTTCTTTACACGCCTAGTTCACAAACTAGCAAAGTCATTTCTGCCTTTCATGAGGTTGTGAATCGAGTTGATTGGGATCATCATGCTGCTGGTCCTTTGGCATGTTTTACATATATACAGTCATTAGGCGTCCAAGCTATCTCCGTGAACCTAGTATACACGAAGCCTTCCGAGAATAAATGGCCAGAATATTGGAAAAGATCACCCTTTTCATCGATGTGGCGTTTTTGGAGCACGTGTAAACTGCGCACATTAACAAGTGCGACCGATGAAATGAATGCTCTGAATCCACCTGGAAAACGCCAGGTACTCGCTACGACAACTATCAAGAATGCCTTCGCTACACTCACTGCTACACACGCTGTGTATCAGGACGCCATTTCTTCACTGCGGGGTGTGAAAGGTTTAGTCTGGACGCTGGTCATGCAACCATTATTACCAGATTGGGTGCGCAAGGGTTATGCGAATCCACTGGGACTACATGATATCAATGAACCACTCGTGATCGTGAGCTTTACGGTAAACTGGCCCAACGCCCGAGATGACGAAGTGGTGAAGAAAACTACACGGCGTGCAATCGAAGAGATTGAACAAATTGCAAAGAAGAATGGAACGGGTCACAAATGGAAATATCTAAATTACTGCGCGGAGTGGCAAAGACCATTTGAGGGATATGGAGAGGAGAATGTAAGTTTTTTGAGGGATGTTAGTCGAGCATATGATAATGAGGGGTTGTTTCAGAGGGGTTGTGTGGGGGGATTTAAGCTTGGCCTTCCTGTTGATGGTGATATTAA
This sequence comes from Botrytis paeoniae, assembly GCA_004786145.1. Classification (NCBI taxonomy): domain Eukaryota; kingdom Fungi; phylum Ascomycota; class Leotiomycetes; order Helotiales; family Sclerotiniaceae; genus Botrytis; species Botrytis paeoniae. The sequence continues at coordinate 141,043 of PQXI01000077.1, forward strand.
GAGATGATCAGTCCTGAAGATCACTTCATTTGCTCGAGAGCTTGAGATAGATTACATGAGCGTGTTGATATATCAAAACATATGCCAATGTTTTTAGACAAAGTTCATTCTCATCCGTGTTTGGATTTGCAACAGCCCAGACCCCAGTCCTATAAATAAGGAACTTTTATCCTTGAGTCCAATCAAAACATTCAAATCGCTTAAAATGTTGTATACATTATAGATATTGAATTGTTCTTAGGTGTTGGAAGCTTGAATTTAGTCTGCTGGTCTGGACCACTAGCTACTTTGCTTTAGAGTCTTGGTGAGGTTGTGCTTACCGGTCATGTCAAGCAAGTTAGATATCATATCGATCGCCACAGGACTAGACCATAGTAGAACTCATTACCCTGCAAAGTCAGTGGCTTCTCGTGCCGCAATTCACTTTCTTGAGATATCGCAGGAGGTATAGCCACCGCTAAGTTGTGGTGCCAACAAACACTTTTGAAGATCCTAATATTAATCACAACAGTCTAATATACTCAAAACAATACTCGAAACAAAAGTGACATTCATCATATATATTGCAGTCACCTGATTGTCTGAAATGTGATCATGCTATAGTATAGGTAGAATAATAATACAAATCCAAACAAGCAACCACTCATCATCTTTCCTCGCGCAAAAAAATCCAAGAAATAAATTCTACACAAACTCAACAAAAAGTTCCAAATGCTAAACAAACAATGCAAGTACCACATCCCGCGCGTCAAAATGCCAAACATGTCCAGATATATCCAGTCCTTTTTACCGTACCATCATTGCCAGGTCATTCCATCAAAGATATAAGGAGAAATGGTATGTATATCCATATGTATGTGCCAATACATTTCCGATCATCATACCCGTCAAGTGAATTCTAATACCGATTGAAAAAGAGAGTTTACTCGCAGGCAGACCACCAGTCGTCAGTTTTAACACACTTGAAGCCAGATGCACACACAGTGGATCCGGTGTATGATTGACCTCCGCACTGGCTCCATTGGGGAACAGTTCCGGAAGCGGCAGTGGCGCTTGCACCGGCAGATGCAACGGTAGTTTGTTCATCGGCAGCCTTGGCGGTGGTAGTAGCAGCGGCCTTAGCGGTAGTGGTAGCAACGGCCTTGGAGGAGACAATGGTAGACTTGACTTTAGTGGTAAGGGTTGTTGGGGCAGGGGTGCCGGAAGCCTTGGCAGTAGTTGCTGCAGCAGAGGTATTGGCGGAGCCAGTAGATCCTGAAGCAGGGGCGCCTCCAAGTGCTTTGTTGATGTTGGCAAGGTAACCACTGTTTCCGATGATAGTGACCATATCCCAAGACATGATACCGCCGAAGCTCTTAAAAGTTTTGGAGTAAGTGATGACATCAGTAAGAGTGGCTTGGTCAATGTAACCTGTAGTAGCGGCGCTGGTGCTACCTGGTATACCGACGAAAACCTTGACATTCTTGTTCTTGGAGGTGGTTGAAGCCCATGTATCCCATGTGGCCATGTTAAATTCGCTTTGAGTAGTGCTTCCCTTGACAAACTTGTCAAGGCCACAGTTATTGTTATAGAATTGAACGAAGACAGCGTCGAAAGAGACTGCACCTTGAAGGAAGGACTTGTCGGCTTGATCTGGGTAAGGACATTGTGGGGCGGCAGTCAAGTAGTATTTCTTGCTGGTCTCAGCATCCGAAAGAGTGCGGAGTTCTTGAGCGAAGACGTCCAAGTTGGTAAGACCTTGAGTTTCGATATCAAAATCGAAACCATCAACGACAGCGTCACCGAATGGTCGAGTTGTGGAGGATGAGGTTTTGGGACCAAAGGCAGCCCAGACATTCTTAGCGGCAGTAGTTGCGACATCAGCACTTGCGAGTTCATTCTCGGTGTAAGTTGCTCCTCCAATGGAGAGGAGAATTGTCTTACCCATACCCTGGCAAGTGACGATATCCTTTGCGACTTGAGCGGGATCTGCGTTTCCGACATTGACAGTCAACTTGTTGAGAGAGATCAAGAAAGCAATGGGGATGATGTCAAAGCCAGCATCTGTAATGGTTTGTCAGCGTTTTGCCTTATGTCTTTTCAAGAAGACGAATGATTGTAAAGTCTTACTTGAGCAGTATGATGCGAGTGTCCCTTGGTTAGGACCTTGACCCCAGTAGATGGCAACGCTGTTAGAAGAGGTGGAACTAAATCCAGCAAAGGCAGATGGAAGGGCTGCGAGCATGCTCGCGAACCCGATGAGACTTTTTGTTGAGTACATGATGAAATGAAGTAGAGAAAAAAATAACTAAATTCAAATTGTTAATTGTAGATTGTAGATTGTAGATTTCAAATGAAGGTATGAAGGAAAGTAATGGGATAAAAACCCGAAAAGGAAATAAATGAGTGTGAGTAGGAAATGAATGTGAGTAGTTGTTGTTGATGATGCTTTACTTTCAAACTGGAAGAGCATACTTATATAACCTCATCTTGAGACCGGTGAATAAATTCCTCATTTGGTGAACCTCAAAGGCCTCCCGTTGCGAAGCATTCGTATACCACGAATAGAATCATGATGAATTGCGCCTTCTTGGAGCAACTTCGGGTTGCAGTGGGATCATTTCTAAGATGAAGTGCGAATCCTATGCCAAACCACCCCAATCAGTACACACAAGCCTTGAATTCCTTCGAGAAAAAATAATATGGTCTGTCCATGAATTGTCGAACGAGATCCATGAGCCTTCCTGAAGCAGTAACATTATCAAACCTCGAAATTTGATGACAATCAGCAACACGCGGAGCCAAAAGATATATTGAGCTGATTCGTCTCTCACGAACGTGTTCGTACGGTTCATTGGCATCCTCCGCCCAAACCTGCTGGTCAACATCCAATCGACCCCTGTCAGTTGGTAAACGTGCCGATTAGCATACGTGCCAACAAGCAAAATTCGCGATCTTTGAAGACCCTACTATTTAGAATTTCTTAAAAGTCTTAAACCCTTTAGACCACTTATAGCATATAGCATTTGAGTTAGCATTGCGACATGGCCGTGGCCAAAGTCCCAAATGCCGATAGCCTACTAGCTAGTCTAGAGCAATGAACCAACCGTGTTTGCGTGATCTTTGAATAGCATAAATAGAAGATGGAATCAAGCAAAGTCCTCATTTGGAGTCGATATCGACAAAACCAGAAACTTATTGTAACGTTACCAGGTTCCTGTCACCAAGTCTGAAATTAAGGACTTGGACACTGCGGCGGGGGTCGTAACTGATACCCCATATAACATCTTACAAATGCATCCAAGAAAAGAAATGCTATCTGCAGCATCTTGAGGAATACTGCATCTCATCTCACACAAATCGCTTTTTGGTGCGTATATCTGATAGAGATCGATGAGATGCTGGAACAAGTTGCAACACGTTTGACCCCACACTGTCATTATTCAGCTTGGTGTTGGGGGCTTTCTGCTTACCTAATGAAACGGGATTCCCCTGAAGCTAAACTCCTTTCGACTTTCGTGTAAACGACTCAGCCGCGAAGGATTGAAATTTTGCTAATAATCTACTTTTCCATATGGATGCTAATTAGAAGATTATTTTATCGAAAAAAAAGTGAAATTCTTATCCCTAGAAGAAATAACTGATTTCACTGGCTGGTTGGTGTATTGTGTGTGTCCCGCTAATTCAGGAATTCCGAGCACCAATTGCTGACTACGAGATGAAGAATCCTTCTTTCTTAATCAGGTTCATAACCTATTAAATTTACACTCCCTCTCATCTATTCTTGAATTTAAGCTTCTGACCACCTTCTCACTATCGTGTGCTTGTGTTTCCCTTCTTCATTTCGATAAGAATCAGATGATCAGGGAATACAAGATCACACACAATGTCATATCAGTACTTTGTCCAACGTCTATATTCAGCGTATTGTATAAGGCGGGCGTACAAGTCCTGAAGGAATGCATGGGAGTAACGATAAATTCTTTCTATATTTGTCCCAATTCTTTGTGGAGCCAAGCACACTCCCGTTGTTATCTACCGGCATCGAATTAACCGTGTTCACGTTACATATTGTACTCGATGTTTGATGTTTGATACCGGCAATTTGGTAAAGGATTGTTTTTCTAGTTAATTGGAAGTCTTGCTTGATGCTGAAGGAAGATTGTGGAAAACTGAAATTTCAAATTTCCCCGCGAAAGCCCAAATTTGCTCGGAAGAGAGGCTTCCCAATCTGACGCAAGCAAACTTTGTATTGAGGCTAATTATATTTTTTAACATCTATTCTCTATCTCTCGTAAGCATCATCTGCTTCTTCGTCAGCACTCATCTCTTTCAAGACTGACTTGGTAACATTTGATGATTTTGTTACTTAATAGGTGCTCCTGGAGCATACAAATTCGGATTGGAACATATGCTAAATTTATGAAAATAGCCATGATTCATCTTCCTCTTTGATAACTAAGTATAGCACGAGCTATCATGCAAATCCACTGTCTCTAAGAGCCCGAACTGCAGTTCAACGGTGATCGAAAGTTTTTCCCCTTTGAATGAGGTTCAATATTTAAAATGTATTCGATCTTTCGGATGATTATACGATTGCAACTCGGACTATTTGACAATCTTTGCTGATGATTTCACTTTAGAATTCAAGACTCCCAGTGTTCTTTCTTGGCGCTGCTTCAAAAATGGAATCTCTTTTGCTAGCCTGTGTTACATCAGTTCATTTTTCACTGTCGCTCGATACCTAGTTAGTCTTCTTCATGTTAATCCTCACCAAGATCTCATCTAGTCCTTTTTTCAATCTCCAGTGCAGCAATGCTGGAACCATATGATCATTGTACGAGCATGAATGCAGCGACCTAGGAAGTTCCTAGAAGCAGTCTGTGCCAGCCTAATAATTTTCATGATGATATCGAGGAAGCTACAATTGTTTTTATTGCTAAGACAGTGTGGAAGCGATTTGCGAACTCCAAACATCATAGAGCCATAGATGAGGAGACATGTTGGGAAAGTAAACTCTCTTCTCAAAACCAGACAAAAACCATGTTTCTGAGAATTCCTGAGAGCATTTTCACTACTGACACAAAGCTAATTTTCACTGATAGTGATGAGGGTAATTGAGCAACAACACACCCGATCTTTAACTGTCAGCCACAGTAGTTCCAGACAAATTTCGGGTCCATGAGATATTTGTGCCTATTGGGGTAAACTGATTAGGAACAGAAAATGGGGTTCAGATTGGTGGTCTTCGAAATCTTCACTCGACCTACTGGGAGGGGTACTGGGGTTGCATTAATCGCTCTCGCTGGAGATTAACCTCAATTCCTTTTACCATTCAAAAAGAAATTACTCGTCAATATTTCGGTTCTGCAGCCATTGTTTCTTGCACGAGATCCAATAATTTTCAAGAATACCTTGATTCAGCTGGAATGACGGCGGGTAGAAATCTAATTCCAAATTCCTCCATGTCGTGCAAGATGCCATACGGCGCCCGAGGATAGGGCCAAAAAATTTAGGAGATTACAGCTGCCTCCATCATCCATAGCCAACCCAATCTCCGCAGTTGAGATGATTCACGAAATCTCAGTTTCTCCTGTTTTCATCCATCAATTCATTACTGGATTCACTTTCGTTACTCTATTCAGAACCACCAATTTCGATGCTAATCGCAAAAGGAAGACGGCCGGGTCTCGTAATAAAAATGTTCTCAGCCACCGAAGATTAGATTCCCTCACCAATACCACCGTCAAAGTTACCGGTGTAGTGTATCTCCATAAAACCAGCCGATTGCGTGAAAACCGGAGAAACAATCGTCGAAGAATTCGTGCTATACAAAATTATTGATATAGCCGCTGAAACTGTGGCAAAAACCACAGACACTTCATATGTAGGCACTGCGGCAATCACGACCGCCCTTGCAGCGCGTTTAGCAATGACCATGGCCGATTAAAACATTCAGGTCCACAAATATGACGACAGAAAATAAGCATTGAGGATCAGAGGATGCCGAGTAGGAGTCCATGTGGAGACAGAGGTTGACACTTTTTCGAACATTAATGCTAAGGAAGTTGAGCTCGGGGCTATAGGTATATGTATAATGGGAGAAAGTATGGAGATCTTTCGTAAATACTAAACAGTAGACAACGTATGGTAAACTGACATGAATGGCGGTCGCGGTCCCATGCTCCATGCTCCATGCTCTATAAAGAAGGTTTAGGTTGTTCGCTGGCTTGGAGCAAGAAGTAAAGAGCGCATTTGGCCCATCTATTCAAGCAAAAGGGGGAACACTTTGAAAGTGTACCTAGTATCAAGTACAAGAGAATTGCAATACGGACTATAACAATCCATTCTATTGATATCTCTAAGTCCAGGCATTGGCTAGTGACACGATGAGGTCTCTAAGCTCGAGTGACCTTCCGTGTTCTTCAACTACAAAAGCAATCACTGAAGTCTATCATGAAGCTCTCCATCGTATCAAAGTCAATCTCGAAATTGGAGAAACCAATCAACCCACTTGATTGTCCAAACCAACTTCAGACATTGAGATAGAGCAGTATAACTTCCCAGCTCAAGAAAAAAACATTCACTATTGAAACCTAAGAAAGCTATCTCCCGGTAGTCTCGGGGTATCGAATTCGCAACTTGCCAATCTAGACACCGTAAATGGAGCTGGAGAACTTTCGCCGCATCTCTACCAGGTTCCTCATTAAATCAACAGTGTTCCTGTCAATCCCTGTAGAAACCAATTCATGTCATGATGCAGAAGTTTTCGCAGCTTCTATAGCGAAGCAATGTCAAATGGCATTACCATTACCATCGTTCGTTCGCGTATTCATCGATGAAGGGGTTGGACGGAAGTGCGAGGAAATTGATTATTTCCCTATTGGCACATGTTCAGCAACCTCTCAATGTATGCGCATGTTACATTTTCATCGCAGGCTCATACACAGAGGAAGAAAATTATAGCAATGGATTGAGAGTCCGCAAGGATACCATTTTGTCCGGCGTGAGCAATTGATGGTGTTCATGGCGTGGGGTTGCAAGAATAAGATTAGTCATCACAATATTCTTGTGGTGATTTTGATTTAGATTTCAATCCCACTACCACGTACATATCTGACCAGCAACAGACCGGAGAACCTTTGAAGATATAAAGATAGTAAAAAGCTTGATCAAAGAAATTGTAAAATAAGGCACCTCATGCTCCACAAAACCATGCATTCCACCACGGTAATACGATTACTTACTTGCACAATGTAAACATCAATACCACGCAATAAGCAAAGAAAGACAAAAAGCATCCAAACAATCAGGCAGATAATTTGTATCAAACGAAAGTTAAGCCCCCTAAATGAGTAGCGAGATCAAAAACAAAAGCATCTCCCATCAACCAAACAAACTGGCATCTAAGAGTAGAGAAAAAAAAGCAAAAGAAGAAATGCAACTGCCGTGAATCGAACACGAACCTCCACCTTGGAAGGGTGGAATCCTAACCATTGGACCACAGAAGCTTATTATCTCAAAGTCAGGAACTTGGATGTTTGCTTTGTTTGATGAAAGGGGTGCTTGGTTTGACAATATATTATTATATCGTTTGCCAGATATCATTTCTGCTGGGTGGATCGAAATGGGAACGTTGATTGGTTGGTGTGGTGAATGAGTGGATACATATCTCAAAAGAAACGGCCCACACAGTATGGGATGTGGAGTAAGACGGGGGCAGTCGAGCATATAAACTAACCTTTCATCTAAGCCGAATAGCTTTAAGACCAATATAATATCCGGTCTATAAAAACTTGAACGTCTAGCGATATCTCGCCCGTAGACCAGATTATATATTTCTATTTTCCAAATCTGATTTACTAATGAACCCCTTTCCGTCCGAATCTATCAGCCTTTATTTAGTCAAACTTCTCCAAGATTCAGTTCTCCAAGACAATATCATCTGGTGTTTCCAGCGATCTTCCTGCTAAATAACTAAAGCATTTTATATTGCTAAGCATAAATAACCACATGTTGTCAGATCCAAATCTACGAGAACATGGGACATAATAGATATCTTGTAGTCTCGTCCGATTCTAGAAGTTGTTTATTTACAATTCGATTTACGAAATAGTAACATTTCATATCATATTCTCCCAAATCATCAGATTGCTATCCGGAACTACAGCAGGAATCCATAGACATCCAGGAAAGCCATCTGATGCTAGGCATTCATAACCTTTCAAAGATTGAGATTGCTTAAACATTTCAAATTATATGATTACGAGCTTTTGGTTCTTTTCCTCCAATCCCCTCAGTAGGTGTTCAACCAAGTTGTGGGTATGATTTCATCTCTGGGATTCATTCCTAGCGCTATCTTCTTGAGATAATTTCGATTTTCGATATTTTCCACAAAGCTCGCTGGGAGCTCATGATCACCCATCATAATTCAATCACATATTCACCATCCCAAGCAAGGCCCACACACTTCTCTTCAAAACCACTTTGTCCCCTCAATGAGCCATCCCCCCATTAACCTCCACCACACTCCCATTAACATACCTCGCCTCCTCACTCATCAGAAAAGCTACCACATCCGCCACCTCCTCCGGCAACCCAAACCTCCCACTCGCCACCGCCCCCTCCATTTTCCTCACCTCCTCTTCTCCCCCCAACACCGACACATTCGTCGGAGTATCTATATACCCCGGCGCGACCACATTCGTTCTAATCCCCCTTGCCCCCAACTCCAACGCCATACATTTCGAAAATCCCACCACCGCGTACTTCGTCGCGCAGTAGACCGAAAACTGCGATACGGGAACCATACCACAAACCGACGATACATTTACGAATGAAGAGCCCGAGGTGAGATGCGGCGCAACAGCACGGGTAATATTAAATGTACCTTTCAGGTTAACATTCATAAGACGATCCCAATACTCATCCGTAATATCCTCAATGGGTATCGCGGTCGGATTAATCCCCGCGCAATTAAACACGTGATCGATAGTATTGTGTTCGCGGACCAGATCAAGGATATATGTATTGCATGTTTGCGAATCACTGACATCCAGAGTATGGATGTGGAATTCCTGTTTGGAGCTTGATTCTACATGCGGGCACACTTCTCGGGTTTTGGAGACGGACTCGGGGTTTATGTCGGATAGATAGAGAGAGGCTCCTAGAGAAGCTAATTTGATGGCGGTGGCTCGGCCGATGCCGCTTCCGGCACCGGTGATGAGGATGGTTTTGTTTTGGAAAGAGAAGGGCATTGTTTGTAAATTTGAGAATGAGGAAGATGTGAAATATCTGTTTTTGTATGCTTTTTTAATGTCGTTTATGGCTTGTCTTGTGTAGATAGATGTCGATCCCGAGGTGGGGTAAAATCGATATGAGATCTTGTCTGATATCTACAACATGAGCTTCTCGGACACGAGGAAAATAAACCTTTAAAGACTTGATAATACGAGAGGAAGCATTGTAAAATAAAGGGTCTCGCTGTCATTTTTTCATATGTCAAATATAACATGTATATTTCAGCTCCAGCGTTATCACAAGTTACGAGCTCTTAGTATAGTATGCAATCATCTCTCCTACATCATTTCCCTCACTTACCTCTTCCCTCATGTCCTAATCTTCTTATGTCTAAGCCTTCCTATTTTTTGCTTCTTCTTCTGATCTGCCTTGTCCTTGCAAGAGAAGAGATTGCGTAGACTAGGAATCACGAGTCTCGAAACAGAATTTCTCCGGGGATTTATATCGAGAAAGCAAGTTAGTAACTTGTATCATTCATTCATTCATTCATTCATTCATTCATTAAATCCAATAGCATCCTCACCACCGCAAATACATTACTACAAGAATAATTACCCCATCCTTCCACCTTCATTCCATCTATTCAACTCACCAAGTCCACCACCATCTCTTCACCACCTCCAAACTTCCTTCCTCCCCACTCTCTCCCTCCATCTTCAACCCTCCCTGTACCACCTCCGGTTTCTTCCCTAACCTCCTATTCGCAAAAATATACCACACCATCAAACCCACCACAATCACAAACGTCGCCGCAGCAAGTATATACATAGCCGTAAATGCATGCGTATACAGCGGGGCATCCGCTGTGCGAAAGACTTGCGATCCTGCAATAGCCGCTGAATTGGCGGCCATGATGATCATCGCCATGGCTATACTACGTTCTTGGGGAGATTTGCAGTTGATGGAGAGCCAGGAGACGTTGAGGATACTAGAAGAGGATTAGTTATGTTCAGTTAAATTCGAGCCAAGGAACAGAAAATGCAGAAATAACTAACTGGACATTAGAATTCGTAGCCATGGAAAACACAACTGCAGCGTAGCGATGCCATTTACTTTCTCCAATGGAAATACGTAAACATGCGTAGGCGATTACGCACCAAGTAGCGCCGAAAACGACTGCAGGGCCACGACGTCCTGTTTTATCTCTGGAATTGAGACGGTTAGTTTGATATTCTACATAGTTGGAAAGGGAATACTAACGCAACGAATCCAAGAATCACCACCACAAACGCTGCGATAAAATTTCCAACCGATGCCATAGCATTTGCTCGTACAGTTTTGAAACCTAAACTCTTGATGATCGAAGGACCATAACCTTGTACTGCACTAACAGAGATTGTAGATGTTAACGTAATGAGGTTATGAACCAATATTCTCGGTTTCCTGATCGTTTTCAGAACTTCTTTTCCGGTGATCTGGAGTTGTCCTGTGGTTTTGGCAGGATCATCGAGGAGAATTCGTCGCACGAGAATGTATTGTTCTCGGGGAGTAAAGTAACTCCATTTACCGGCGCTGATAAGCGGAGAGCCATTTGAGACGCTAGGAGGGAGGAAGAGAATGAAAATAAAACCGATGCCGATGGTTATCAATCCTTCGACTTTTATGCAACAGCAAGTCAATACATCGCATCGCAAACTGGAAATCAAACTCAAAAGACAAAAAAACTTACTGATAAACAACCATCTCCACCCCGCAATACCATACCTCCCCGACATTGACAAAATTCCCGCCCCAATAAGAGAAGTCGTCGCCGAAGCCAACAGATTCCCTAAAAAGAATATCGATATCCTTAAACTCGATTCGGATTTCTTATACCAAAGAGACATAGTATAGAGAGCCCCGGGAATAAAACCCGCTTCACACAGTCCCAGCAAGAGACGAGTAACGATATATCCCGAGTAATTCGTGATGAAGTTTTGAAAAGTAGCTACTAATCCCCAAGCCAAGATTTGACCTGCGAGCCATTTCTGTGGTCCAATCTAATGATATTTTAGTCACTTTCTTTTTTAAGAATTGGAGTGAGTAGCCCCCTCCAAGAGAAATCAACATACCTTCTGCAATAAAATATTACTAGGAATCTCCAACACCACGATTCCCGCGGATAAAATACTCGATCCCGCATTAATCTGATTCGTCGTAACTCCCAAATCCGTCGTGATAGTACTCGTCAACGCATTTGCAATATTCCCTCTATCCAACTGCAGAGCAAAAAATGCAAGTCCAAGAATCGGTAGAAGAATGAAATCGATTCTGAAACCATTGTTAGTCCTCAAGCAGTGCAAAAAGAACACAGCGCTCGATATTCGTATAGGGAGGATATCACTCACTTCCTCTTGGCCAATCGTTCTTCCTCCTCAGTCCAATCGGGCTGTATATTCTCTTCAACACTTATAGCTGCGACCTCCTCATCACCGGTTGCTTTAAATGGCCCATCTTGTGTCTCTTGAGCACCCATATTGTCCAATTCTTCTTGCTTGCTTGTTTGCTTGCTTCCAATCTTCTCAAAGTACACAAAACACAATTTCACATAGACCACTACGTCTCAAACCACCGAGAAAAAGAATAATCAAATCAGAAAACCATCCAATATCCGTCCACTACTCAACTATATATACAACTATCAAAAAAAAATAAGCCCCCGACCATCTCCCCAATTTCCTCTCTAAAATGCGACAAGCATGCATGCACTTGCATGATATACACATGAAAATATCTATACAGATCCACGATCATCCCATGCCTCTCATCCCGCCTCTCTCAAGTCTTTTCCCTCGCACCAAAAACCCCCCATCCCATCCCATCCATCTCAAGAAAGATTCGTACGCACACCCCAAATCCACAGCACTGATTCGTGCATCTCTCACTTATCTCTCACCCCAGCCAAACATTCAAAATCCAGATCCATTTCCTATCCATTCACCTCTTCAGCTTCCCGGATGGTGGGGTTCTTCCGCGTAGATTGTTTGGCTTGCGAATGTTGACGTGATGATGCGATGGCTTGACGTGCTTTGGATGGCACGTGATATCCATGTCGGCCCCTGTTCATGTTGATGTTGATATTTGGACGAATTTCCTACCTCATAATGATGGGACCTTAAAATTTGATCAAAAACACAATGGTAAGTAGCAAAATAATATCTTCCATTCAAGGTAAGTTTATTTGAATAATTACTAAATACTCCGTAGAACTGCGGTGTGTAATCTGACATGATCCAATACATTCAACCTCAAAAACGCATCCCTCTCTCGACTTGTATTTGAATCTCACGGGCTTAATCCATCTATCCACCTACCTAGCTAGCCATCTAATATTCGATTTCCTCATTTCTTCTGGCTGCCACAAGGAAACCTGATATTTCCATTCCGCTCTATAATCCCAAGTCTCTCCTTCGCATTATCGTATTCTTCCCCTCTGAAATTATCAGTACTCATTACTCACATCTTACAACAGGTAGAATAGAAAGAAAGAAAGAAAGAAAGAAAGAAAGAAAGAAAGAAACTATTACGCTTCGAGTGGAGATGTATACATGAGCGCACGCTAGCGCACAAGCGTATTGCAACTAGCTCTCGTAGCTTTGAATCCAGAAGAGACACACATAATACGAATCAAACAATTAGATCTATAATGAAGATGTTGTAGTCACTACCGAGGTGATATCAATAGTAATAATGAAATAAAAAAGACGAATAACTGATTACAAAATCTATAATAATTATATCTATCTATCTCACCTCTCACCTCTCACCTCTCACCTCTCACCTCTCACCTCTCACCTCTCACCTCTCACCTCTCACCTCTC
>PQXI01000078.1:0-153870 GCA_004786145.1 Botrytis paeoniae
GAAGCTTAGGGTTGACTTTGAGGGCCTTTTTGAGGTTATTCACTCGTATATTCTCTATCTCTATATACCTTGAAGGGCTTCCAATTCTATGTAGTGAAAACTCTTCCAATAGGGAGAGTTTCTACTAGACCCGAATAGGATTAGCTCTCCCTGTATCTTGGCGCCACGTGAACTACTATCTTCAACACTTCCCCTTGGATTCAATGTGGTAGGGTTCTTATAGGATGCTGAGATAACTTTGCCCAAATTGAGCAAAGTTATACTAGTATTATAAATCTCTATGATTATCTCTTTTCTTCCGTTATGTCTAACATTTCTATAAACCTTTTGAATACATCTTTCGATAATGGTTTTGTTAGCCTATCCACTACTATTGTATTTGTCGAAATGTAGTTGATATTGATTCTGTCTTTCTCTTTAAGATTACAAATATAGTAGTATATTATATCAATATGTTTTGATCTATTAGTGAATTGTGAATTCTTGACTAATATTATTGCTTCTTAATTATCCTCTTTTATATTAACTGTTAATCCATTTTCAGTAATAAGATATCTATATTCTATATCTCTAAATATCTGTATAAACTATTGATCTTGTTTCGCTACAATAGACTAGGCTATATATTCTGATTCTGTAGTCGATGTTGATATCGAATTCTGTTTTCTATTCATCCAGAATATTAGTCCTCCTCCTAGTAATGCAATTACTCCTGATATGCTTTTTCTATCTATGATATTGCTTGTATAGTCTACATCAGAGTATAGAACAAGGTTTCTGACTCCCCCTGATTCAAAATACAGCTTGTAGCTGATTGTTGTATATAAATATCTTATAACTCTTTATAATTGATTTATATAAAATTATACTAAATCTTTTATATATTGATTAAGCTTGCTAAAACTAAAAGCTATATCCGGTCTTGAATATATCATTGTATACATTAGCTCTCCGATTATACAACTATACTTATTAGGATCGGTTCGTTTATTATTGTCTTTTGTAGGGCAAAGGATATTATAATCTTCAATTGAAGTGGAAATTGATTTGAACAATTCTTTTATGAAACCGTATCTACTTAGGACTTTCTCGAAATATTACTTTTGGTTTATATAAAGTAATCGATTCTTTCTATCTCTAGTTATTCTCATATCAAGAAGCTTTGAGTTTTCTATCTCCCCTAGATTCTTAGTATTGAATACAGAGATAAATTGATTACTAAACTAAGTGATTTCATTTAGGTTTCATACTACAATAGGAAGATCATCTATATAAAATAAAACCACAATACCCTGTTCGGAGTAAATGAATAAATATAGATCAGCAAGATTCTGAGAAAACTCCCATTATAACATATACTTTTTAATCAGTTCGTTCTAATTCCGGGCTGCCTACTTCAGGCTATATAGATTATATAAAACCTTGAAAACATAGCCAGGTTTTACTCGAACCTCTTTTAATGTGAAAAGGAATATTTTCTCTTTCAGTTTCATTTTTATGAATATATTCTTGATATCAAAATAATATATCTTTAGGTTTTATAATACTATTATTGATAGAAATGATCTTATTATTACTAATTGAATTATAGGAGCGAATATATTGAAATAATCGATACTATATTTTTATATGAAACCTCTAATAACCAATTGAGCCTTAAACCAATCCAACAAGCCATCGAGATTCAGCTTGATAGTGAACACTCATTTCGTACTAATTAGGTTAATAATACTATTATCGAACGTCTGTTTCCATATATTGTTTTTCTCCAATTCACTGATTTCTTGATCAATTACCTTTTATCATTGTTCTCTATAAACAGAATTATAAATCGCTTTTTCATAGATCTTTAGGATTAGAATATCTTTAATTATAGTACTTATAATAATTATCTCAGAGATAAAGATATATTCGCTTATATATTCCTTGAAGAAGTTCTTTTCAAACTTCAATTCAGCGATAATAACTAGGAGTGTATATAATCTCTTTGCTTCTTAAAAGTCTACTATGTCCTCGCACTCTTAAGTTCTTTTCCATATTATTGGTCCCGCCGGGGAATCAATGTCCATTTTGTTTTACCTAGTTTCTAGTTTTGTTATAGAGGGGATAATTACTTATAATAATAAGAGTAATTGAATTTCTTTATAATTAGAGATCTCAATGTTTTATTCCCTTTTTATTATCTAAGTGTTGATATTAGCTTCGCATATAGCTCTAGGAGTATTGATACTCTCATTGCTAGAAATCTTATAGCTAATCTCAATCCTACTTTCTACACTTACTTCAACTGTTACTTCTTTTCTAGATCATTCAATAGAGTATTGATTTGATAGTATATTCTCTATTCCTTGATCTTCTATAAAATCCCTATTCGATATTACGCTTCGCAATCTTAAATTAATCTTTTCTTTTAGTGAACCTTTAAAGAATGTATAGTTACTAGTCTTAATAACTATATATCTATCTAATGCGTATATCCACAACTGTTTTATTATATACTCGTTGTATTCTATAAACACTCCGATTCGAGCTCAGTTAGTTAGCTTATCTCATTATATTCCGTTTAGATACGAAGATAGATTGATATAAAAATAATATTTAGATCCCTATACTTTGATATGATTAATCGATAGTATATTTCCTATCTATGCTTTGTAAAGTGATATTTGCTTTTTCTTTGTTGGTATACTAATATTATGCTATTGATCACCTAGGATCTTACTATGTTTTTACTTGACTTCGAAATTGTTAACCTAGGGTTTAGTATAGGTCCTGTTTCGAGTGTATACATCTGATTCCGCTGTGTAATTCCAAAATTCTATAGGTATTATAAAGTCCTTCAACATTGTGCGCATATTCATTTGGATTGTCTGAATTGCTTATTCTATAATTCCATTTTGATTCAATGTATATGTACAAGTCGATTACTTTTATACTCCTAATTTGTCTTACTACTCCTATAATATCTTTTCAATCTTTAATACATTATCAATTCTTATAACTTCTATTAAGAAACCACTTTTTCTTTCCACTACAACTCTCTACTTCTCGAGCTTAGATATAATATCACTTTTCTTTTCTAAATAGATTACCCAGATCTTCCGTGTCCAGCTATTAATGATTTCTATGAAATATCGTTTTTTTTAAAAGGACGCTGGGAATGGATTTGTGATATTAAGGGAGATAAAAGCTAATGATCTTTTTTTATATTCTGATAAAATATTACTATAATGCTTCTTCATTTTAGTAACTACGCAAACTTCACATGGTTCTAGATCTATTAATAACTTGATATCCTTTTCAAGTATTATTATCAAATATAGTTTGCTTAGAACTCTGTATTCCATATGTTCAAACCTTTGATACCACAGTTAATAGCATTTCAATCGATTTCCCCTCTAAACTTTCATTTGATTTGTCTTGATTTCGTTGTACACAATATCTTCAACTTCTATGGGAACTTCTTCTTCAATAGCTGGGAAGGCAATTTCTGGGTTATCATTTGAAAGATTATTGGGGATCATATAAATGCCATGGAAATTGTCTATAAATAGTATGATTTTTTCTTTTTTATAGAAATATATTCTTCTATTATTAAACACTCTTTTTGCATTAAAGTACTCACAAAAGAATCTTACAGATAATAGACTTATATTTAATCCTGATATATAGAGAGCTTTCAATCTATACTCTGTTTTATTCTATTTGATAACTACTATCCTATATTCCTTTACAACCAGTTCTCCTCCTCCAACTTTTATCTTACAAGATTTCGAGAGCTATTTTATACTAAATAGAAGATGGAATTGATTAGTTATATGTAATAAACAGTTAATATCCGTAATTCATTCTTTAATACAATTATAGAATGAAATATATATAAACTTGTCCGGGTAATTATATGGTTCATCTTTGTTGGAAATATCTATAGTAACAAAACCTTAATCTTTTATAGGTCTGAATAGAGTTGGATCTAATAAATGCTTACAACTACACCAGTTCGAGAATATATTGTTCTTTGGTATTAATCGGAATGATTACTTGATTAGATTGTTCTTAATGTATACTTGAATAGCTATTTTGTATAGGCATTCTCGAGTAATGTGATTAGCTTTGTTATAGAGAAAACAATCTTTAGATTTACTGGAGTTATGAAAATGCTGGTTCTGATTATGGCTTCGATAGCGAAAGCGATTATTATACTATCTATTATTTTGAATAGTAATTATAGCTATACTCGTATCTCTATCTATATCCACTATTTTGTTGGCAGCTTTCTTCAATGCTGTAGATTCATCTATAACTTGAATCTTATTAAACTTCTTCTCAAAATCGAGATTTTGAGTATTAATAACTTCAATAGTTATATTAAAGCGATCTGAAAATCTTTGAATAAAGAAGTCAAGAGTTGTATCTTCTATTAAAAGATTCTTTTATTTGGGTTCGGCTTCGATAATCTCTTTTTGTATTATGCAGATCTTTATTCATCCTTTTTCAGTAATAGTATTATCCTTAAGCTTCCATATTGTAAACTGAGTAAACTTATTTCGCAATTCTTCTACTATTATTTACTAATACTTTTGAACAAGCTTTGCCCATTTGCTATTGAATTCAGGGATATCTTTAATAAGTTCGTTATTAATCTTATTAATATATTAAATCACAAAAAGCTCTATATCAGCCTAACTCTTTTTCATTTATAGGATCATATTATTAAGCTGATTCATATCTCTATAGTACGCTTTGTATATATTCATATTATGATCAATTATATATTCCTAACCCTTCTATATAATATACAACCTTACTATCTTGAATCATTATCGAAAGTTCTTTCAATCGAAAGTTGAGATCTTGAATAACTTGACTATATTATCTATTGTTATTTTGAAAGACTGGAATAACTTTGTCCTATTTGAACAAAGTTGTCTGCGATAGGAATTTCTTTATCGATTTAGCGAAAACAGATTTGTTTTAAGCTTTTACTATATATTTAATGTATTATAAGAAGCCTCTACTACAACTCTTTTCTTTTTAATCTCTACTGTCTCGTTAGCACTATATAGACCTCTATCTCCTTGTTTTTATATAGGCCTCTACCTTTCTATTGTGTATAGGCCTCTGTCTTTATATTGTTAACCTTTTTAACCAACAAATCTAATCCAAGGCAAACCCGGGCTTATAATCTATTAAGATTATGACTCTCTATAGAGAATAATAGGAAGCTTAGGGTTGACTTTAAGGGCCTTTTTGAGATTATTTATTTGTATATATTTTATCTCTATATATCTTAAAGGGCTTCCAATTCTATATAGTGAGAACTCTTCCCGTGGGAAGAGTTTCCACTAGACCCGAATAGGATTAGCTCTCCCTATATCTTGGCGCCACGTGAACCACTATCTTCAACATTAAGAGCTATAAAATAGTATTTCTCTATTCTTACACTAATCCCTACGATATATAATCTGTTTTGGATTACTCTATCAATCTTTTACTTTATAGTGAAAGCAATTACTATTATTTCTACTCTTTAACTAGTTTTCTTTTCGATTGTTATAAGCCAATAGGGTTTTCCTATAGGGTTTAATCCTTTATTAAAGGTTCTAACTTTATTTATAATGAGATTCATTCCTTCTGGGCCTGAGAATTTGACTATTGAAATGGTATGAAGAATTACTTTGGACTAAAAATAATCTTTTTGAATTGTTGTATATTGAAAGAGATGATTCCAAATTGATTTCTTTTCAAAAAGAAATTCAGCTGTAAAAGCTTCACTTGTTATAATTACTATATTTCGATTAAGTGATTTAATAATAGAAGTAACAATTGGACTCTTAATATCTGCTTTTTCAAAAACTAAATTGATTTGATTTCTGATTGCTAATAGTGAGAAGTATTGAGAGATATTATTATTTGATTAGATTAGGATTAGGCATCTTTTGCTTAATTCTGATTTTTTAGTATTATTGATTGATTTACTATTTTTTGTTTTATTGATTGTAATTCATTCTTATATTCCAGGAGTTAGTATAATCCCTTTAGTAGCTATAGTAGCATATGATATTGATTTGGTGTTTGTTTGATTATCTTATAGATTTTTATAATAATTTGAAGTCTTTAAGAGAATGGTTTTATTAAGGGCTTTTACTTGTACTTCGATTTTTCGTATAACTGATTCCAAGTAATTGATTTGAAAGGTGATAATCTTGGATGCTATTGTAAGTCTTCCTTCTTCAATATATTCTCTGAAGATTTCAAGAAGATCTAATAATTTGGATTGTTTATTATGTGATTGAGTAAAGGTTGAGACTAGCAAAATAAGATCTCTTACTTTTAGGATTGCTTCCTTTGGTATAATTGATTTGTTTTGTATTCTTGATTATTTATTCAGATTACTAAGAGATATTATAGGGCCCCTTTTCTTATTCTGATTGAATATATAAGTAGTACTTATTATATTTTAGATAATAAAGGGATTGCTAAATAAACTAAACTCTTTAATTCTTATTTCAGGATTGGCTATTTGATTAGCTGATATAATAGGACTGGAGATTTCGAATAGGGGGATTTTCAAAAGGATGGGGAGAACTTAAAGATATTGGAATATCTAGAATAATTATAGAATAGATATTTGGTATAATGAAGGCTTCAAAAGGAGCCTTCATTATAGCTGTATCCCTAAGTATTATTGGACTATTGAGGCTATTCATATTGGAAATTGTATTCTTAATTCGATAATTTGGGGTAAAGATTTTACACGAATTTTCGTATAAATTTTGTGTTTGGAATGCTGACAACAGTATCACAACAACTACTGGTCAGAATCACTTGGGGGTAATTGCAATAAAATTGGTTTAATAATTATGATCTAGATCGATTGTGAAAAGGTTGTATTTCGAAGATATTTTGATTATACGACATAGGAGTGATGTTCGCCTGTCAGGTGTTATCGATTGGGACAATGCTTTGGCTGTAAGTGATTCCCCGTTTTCTCAAGACAATGACTGGGTAACTAATCCGCAGTAAGCTACCACGTATCATGACAAGAGAACCTCCTTCCTTTCTCTGGAACCAGCCCGGCGTTCTTACACAGCCAGAAGCTGATGCGGTTAAACAAGCATTCGATGAGACTATAGAGCAATTAGTTCCTGGGTATACAGAAGATGCATACTCAAGACCTCGAGTTCTCATTCGAGCATTGGGCATGTATTTATTATATGGCCCCCAATGGAAGCATTATGGAGAAATCTCCTTTGACGAATTCCTCCTGGAATGTGAAAGATTTTTCGCCCCTCATTTGCGATTCCCCATTATATGATTAATTTCATTTCTTCATGAAAAAGACAGCACCGACCTGAATATTTGTTCATTCCAGCAGAAATTCTGAATAATGAAGGATTATAGAATATCAGCGAAATACAATTTATGTAATAGTCCCTTGGTTCATTGAAAGAAATCTCGTCGTAGGTAAAGAATGAATTGTATTATGAATTGTAAACTCACATATGTACTATTTTACTATCTAGTGATTTATCTGTTAACTCAAGTAAAGAATAGTGAATCAGAAAATACCAGATCACAAGTACATACCTACATATATTACATTGACAAGATTTGATCACTAGACATGATACACACTACCAGACAGCCCTTTCGTTTATCTAACCAATGATATCTCTTGATTTAGTAAGTCATATAGAATTTACCACTACCATCTCATAGAATTGGTTCTAGAAGACTACAAATTTATTTTCTTCTCTAGTCATCACTAGTTCATAAAATACATTCCCTTCATGTCGCTCTTATTTATTAGATTGCCGTCTATTTCAATTCTGGATGGTGAATTAAAGTAAGAGAAAAGTAGATTAGATTGCTTTACTAATTCTATGTGGAAGTGATCTTTGTGTATGAGAGAAAAGTCTATCATGGTTCTAATGGTTTCTTCAAGGGTTATCTTACATTTTGTCTGAAAATTGATAAAAACCTATTGAGTGTCAATCAATGAATTCTTAGGTCACAGATCTGTTCTACAGAAACCGTATGGTATATCAAGATCTCTGCCCATGTAGAACTAGAACCTAATTCGCTTTCACTGCACTCCATCACAGCTGAATTGCCTATTCTAAATTGTTTCAATGAATTTTCCAGGATTAGAAATTGTAAGATACCTTCTATACAACCCTGCCTCTTGAAATCTACTCGATTGACAGTTTCTTTTTGTTTAAATCCACTTTGGCACTAGTCTCATAGCTAGCTTCACTTAATACGATTGTATTTTTCTAACACGGCAGCACTATGCTTATATAAAGGTATTGATCTATTGAACTTTCTCAATCCTTTCAAACTGTCAACCTTTAAAATACGTCTTTCACGATAGCTCATTTACGCAAAAATGGCATCTCAACTCCTTTCTCCTATACCAAATGCCTTTCCGCCAAAGGATATCTCAGCAATCAAAGTAATGGTAACTCATCTATGCCGCGAAAACGGATTCCCCTCAGGTATCATTCGAATCTCCGAAATAAAAAGCGGTAGCAAACACAATATCATATTATTTACATGGATTCTAACCACACTTCCTCCCGGTAGTCGCATGGCCCCTTGTATGCACTATGTCTTGCGGACCCCGAAAATCAAAGGAGCGATTCCCGACCTCTGGATCCAGAGAACCGCCACTTTCGATTTCATCTCCGGCAAGCACTTTGAAGTTCCCAAACTATACGCATATGATGCTAGGTGTGGAAACTCCATCAGATCTCCTTATATCATACAGCAACAAGTGGAAGGTTACACTTTGTTGGAAAAATATCGTATATTATATCACAACTATCTTACATACGGCCATTACAAGCCAGCTTGTGAGTACGGAGAAGCTGCATCTATGATATCTATGTATATTGAGAGACAAGAATTAGCATATCAATTCGAGTGTTATGGTACTTTTCAGCCCGTTCAGGGAATGACTCTCCAGAGTTCCATTCCTGATAGATTCAAGGATCGAATTGGTTTGGATGTTAAACCATTCATGAATACTTTATCCATGAGAGCTAATTCGAAGGCTATCGATTTCATACTCGAATTACTATTTATGTCGGAGTCCCAGACGCGAAACCCCGACCAAGAAGTTAAGTATCGGAAGATTCGACATATAGCTTTATGTATCAAGGTTTTGGACAACAATGATATTCATTGTGCTGCACATAGACCTGAACCCTCGGTTCTTTGGCATCCGAATTTCCAGCCCGGCAAAATCATGATGACTGCAACGCCTCAGTACAATGAAGCTATATCCGGCGTATCGAATGACGACCCCAACCGAATAGAATCTTACAAATTTGAAGCGGTGCTAGGATGGGAAGGCGCAATGGCACTCCCTCGTATCATGACTCGATGTCCTGCTTATTTCTTGTGGGGAGAAGGTCCTCAAGTACGTGAGGCAGACAAGTGTGCATGGAAATATACCTGCGTCGATGAGATGATAGAAGAGGGTTTACCGGGATGGTGCAAAGATGCTTATGGAGAGATGTCGAGGATTGTTAGGGCGTTGGGGTTTTATGCTTTGTTTGGTGTGGATTTTGAATGGAATGAACTTCCTTTTGAGGTTTTGATAGACGCGTGGACGCGTATTGAGCCTGGAACGAGGGATTTGGAGTATGCTACGAAGTAGGGATGTGCATGTTTTGCGGGAAGAGGTGTAATGTCTCTTTTTATGGGTCGGCAGATGTGTGGGTAGATTGAGGTTGTGAAATGATATTCTACTTCACGTTGAGTGGTTGCCTTTGTCAGATAAGTCGAAGTTATATCTTTATTGGGACAATAGTATGATAAATCGAAAGGTTGGTGAGACAGATACGTGTGCATGTAGAGAAAGTAGATACTATCAAGCTACATGGAGAGCAACATGTCATGTTTAGCACCTCTTACATGCCAACCTAAATCACAACACTGCCTTTATTGCGTAACTACTCATCAACATTCACAATTTTTCAATATGACAGAAACTGTAATTAACTTCTTACGGCGATGTCAACGAGTGTCGCCCAAAGAAACCGTAATAAGCAATATCATAATTTAATACGACACCATTGTATGATTAAGCACTACGGTCTTTTGCGGAATGAGTTTAACTCCGGCATATCGAGATCCAGTACAATATCTAGTAATACAGAGCATTTTTTATGAATCGAGTGATCCATTTACAGGTTGGAGGTATCATAGACGAAGTTTCATGGAGAATGTTCACTGACTAGTTCGTCTAAAACCGTAAGCGAGAAAGATCGGCAGGTACATATGTTATCTCAGTATATACTACTTTCAAACCGCAATGACCAAGTATCCAAAGGTATCTCAGAAATTAAAAGAACCGTAAGTACATAGAGAAAGATCTTACTACTGTGAACTCCATTCTGACCTGTTCTAAAAGCTTAAAACAGTCCCTACGCTTGACAGCCGTATTCAACTAATCACTACGGCGATGATGTGGCTAGATAGATACTGTCTATCGACATGACAGTGAAAGCAGTATGAAGCGTATCCTGTAAGCACTTTGTATATATGAACCATTATCTTCAAGGGAAATCTACTTCATCATATCTTGACTTGCTTCTTACCAACCAAAGAACTTACTTTAGCACAAAGTCCTTAAATTTCAACATCTGAATAACATCATTCTACTATCTTCTTCAAAATACTCTTTTTACCTCAACTAAATCAAAGAAAATGGCATCTCAATACCCCCACCGTTTAGTATTGACTAATAATTCCTTCCCACCACCCGGGGCATCCAATTTCACAATCACAAAAATCCTCAACAGATTCTGTCGCTCCATAAACTTCCCAATCCGCATCTTGGGTTGCTCTATAAAAGAAGGAGGGAATAATACTATAATCCTCTGCTACGCAGTTTTCACCAACCTCACACAAGCTACACCACCTTCACCAATCTCCTGCATTCTACGAATTAGTAAGTTACGATGGAACCTTTACGACTACATTGATCCGGGAATTTTAGAAATGGCCGCATTCCACTACGTCATGGGAAGAGCATCACCACTCATCCCTTCCATCTACGCTTGGGACGCAACATGTGTGAATTTACTTGGATGTCCCTATGTCATCCAACCGCTCATCGCTGGTCAAGATTTGCAGACTCTATATACACCACTTGGTGGCTGGCGCGATCCGATCGAAACGCGGATTAACTTCGCTCACGAAGTCGCAGGGTGTGTTAAACATATCGAAAGTTTTCGATTTGAAAATTACGGCACTTTTGCAATCTCCGCAAGAATGCCAGAGAAATTTTCGGATCCAAGCTCCCCCCTTATCTCTGAGCTTATTGGATTTTCGCCAATACCCTGGACCGCGAATCCTTTTATGAGGAAAGATACAAAAATTGGACATTTTCTCATCGATATTTTGGCATCGCAGTTGAATGATGCGAGAAGGCCACTGGCAGAGGAGAGACATGATATTCTTGTTTCTATGGCATACGGATTGAATGAACTGGAACTAAATAGTGGGTTGGAACAAGATACCGAACCAGCTGTACTTTGGCATCCTGATTTTTGGCCGAGGAATATCATGATGGAGAAGAATGAGCAGTATGTTAAGATCACTGGGGTTATTGATTGGGATGGTGTGATGATTGTTCCGAGAATTATGACTCGTCGACCTCCTGTGTTTTTGTGGGATGAAGGAGATGATTTGTCGGTATTTGAGAGAAATGTGATAAAATACCAGTTCGATCATAGAGTTGAACAATTGTTGCCGGGGTACTGTTCGGATGCGTATTCTGATTGGGGGAATATGACTAGAGCGATAGCGACTTATGCGTTGAAGGGTGTTGACTGGAATTACTGCGAGCTTTCTTTTGGTGTATTATTGGAGCTGTGGAATGATTTTGTGGGAAATGCATGAAGGAAAATTATTGAAAGGGTGGATTAGGAAGAAAGAGTAGATGATACATTGGCTGAGTCAACTGAGAGAGGGGGGTATTGAATGACATGATGATGGATTGAGATGGAGGGAAGAAGTAGCAACTAGGAACGGGTGGAGGTGGCCAAGTTTGATATTTGACCGGGAACGACGGGTTGGAATTTTATGTAATGATTAGTCAAATAATTTGTATTAGACAATGCAGAGCCATGCAATCTGGTGAACGGTCAAATATTCTGCAAGTCATTAACAAAGCAGTGACAAGCTTTTCTTCAATACTTTTTCGTATCAGTCTGAATTTGTATATTTTATACCCATGTTTGAGAACAGTTTTCAAATATCCAGGCTTCCTGAGTGTGGGTCGACTTTTATCTTCCAAAGTTGAAGAAAGCTAAGTAGCTTGACTTCTTTTGAAAATCACCCAGGTCACAGCTTTCTTATATCTTCATCTATTAATCATTCCTGCATGGTTCTCAAGTGATCAGATAGTGAGATTCTTCCACTATTACTCGACATGATTTCCCAAAGCGTGAGAGTTTATAGATTTGAGAGACAATCAAAAAGGAGAAAGCATTACAATACATAAAATCAACAAGATCCGTCCATGAATGATCCAGAAAATCCAACAATCACTACAGTTCCGCAAGCCAGAGAGTTACCTGGTAGGTATTCAAAGTTTCCTCTCTCACTCCCACCGCCAACACCGACTCGTGCAGGTAACACTAATAAACGAATGAGATGTGACATACCATTGTATTTGATTGGGAATTGAGAATAGTAACTTAACATATCAAGTACTCGAAGAAGTTTCTACAGACCAAGATTTCATACACGCAGAAACCACAAAATAACATTATCTTCAGATTCTTCACACTTGGATGTCAGTCGAATCTATTGTTTAAATTCTATCTTGTCCAATAGTCTTGAATACTAGAAGAAATAGATTTAAATAGTTCTCGAACAGGGGGGAAGAACGGACTGGAGCTCCATGGTATAATACTGAAAGATTAACCAAATCCATGGGATACGAGACATATGCAGAAACCAATAAATACTACCTATTATCCACACAGTATCTCTCAATTGTATCTGGACTATATTATTTTTATCTCCTTCTGAACCCATTTCTTTGCATTCAACTCGCAGAATAGCTCCTGAATACTCAATCAAGTCTCGAGAGAGAATTAGAATCCGGGAATTTATTGGTATTTCTTATCTCCTATGGAACACGTAGAATATTCTTCTTCCGTCAATACGTGAAGTAATCCCTCCCCCATCTCAGAACACTTTTCTTACTATCTATCACGACTAGAATAAGATAGGGCCAGCCTACCCACTCATCTCCCCCACCCCTCCATGCTCCATGCTCCATTACACACCCCCTAAAACATCTCCTCCACCCCCATCCCATCCCACTCCGTCAACAATCCCTCAAACAACATCTCTGAATGATATCTATACCCCAGAGCCATTTCAGTGGTTTGCGTGTCATGATTCGGGGGAGCTAGATAGATGAGAGAGGTTAGCGAGGTACATCCTGGAACTCGTGTTTAAGAATTTTGGGGGATGATGAATAGATTCTGGATACTCACCACCATCGCATTATCCCAATCAATGACCGCCGTCAACTTCATCTCTTTATCCTCTCCAGCACCAGAACCAGCACCAGCACCAGCACCAACCCAATCAAAGACCACATTCCGCGGATACAGATCCGGATGCCAAAGCGTAGACACTCCACTGAAACGATCCAAAAGTCCCCCATCTCTCACCTGCTGAAAGACTCCCCCCAACTTCTCCAAATCTTGACATTCAGCTGACGAATATCCGAACTGCGCAGCCGCAATCTCACCTCGAGCATTGATCAAACTCTCAATAAAATCAACATGCTTCAATATCCCCGGAATTCGCACACTACCTACGATAGGCCCTTCAATACTCATCTCCATCTCCTCTTCCAACATGCCCGGACCATTAACTAACACTCTATACTCCGCAAACTGGACATTATTTTCCATGCTCGCAATAAATTTTGCCATTTCCTCCGCAATTCTCAATCTCTCCTTCATGTGATATTGATCTGAAGCCGGACCCGGGATATCGAGAAGTTCATACCATTTTTTCAAATCTTCACCCGCTGCTTTTCGCTGTATAATATACGGACACTGAATTATATTATCATACGTCTCATCATAAGCCAGAATCGCAGGAATAGGAAGAGGAGATGGATGTGGTCCTGCTTCTCCATAGGTGTGCATTACCGCGACGATTCTTTTTGTAGCTTCGCTTGTCGCGTTTAGAGAATTGATGAGTATTCTCTTTCTGGTTCGCAGAATACAATGCTGTCGTGTATAGGATGGTGGAGGATGATCTGGATCGGAAGATGTAAAGGGGATGTATGAAAACATTATGACTGTGTTATTTCCTCCTTCTCTGACCTCGCAGTTTTGAATGTCGTGGCCGAGTCCAATTTCGGTACAGAAGAGCTCTATGGTAGCAGCAACATGATCAATTCCGTCCGAAAGTGGTGGGAAGGGATTTGTCTTTGTAGTATTGCTGGTAGGCATTTTGTTGGGTTATTTCGAAGTGTAGTGTAGCTTCAAGTACAGAATAAAGCCGCTATCAAAATATTCAAAAAATGGTGGATATGCAATAAACTCGAGTTTCAAATGGAATTGATTGTTGCAGGATAGAGTCTTTCTGTTTGTACTTTTAATCTGTCAAGTACCATACAGAAGTGTTTTGTATGTGTTAGAATTTGCCCAAAGCTCATCGGCATGGTGATGAGATTTGGGTGGTATTGTTTATTTACTCAAACCCGAGCAACGACATGACAATATTAAAAGGAACATGATGAACAACTTTGATTAGACATGAATGATCAATGCTAGTCTACCAAGACTTGCTTCTCTTGTACTGAAAAGAAGTCCTTTGAGAGTTATTATATTGAACCTTTCATACTTCGTTACTATACAAATTAAGCGAAAATTAGATCACTTCAAATCCGCAATCCCAAATCTCTCTCAGTAACCTCGATTGCGCTTCTATTTTTCCTTTATCCACAATACCATCAGTCGTACTCTCGCCGCTCTCTTCCTTAACAAAAGTTCTTTGCTTTCTCCCCTACCCTACCATCCTTGATAGTTGTTTCTCTCCCCCCCTCTCTCCTCTCCCCTTCTCTCCTCTCCCCTTCTCTCCTCTCCCCTTCTCTCCTCTCCCCTTCTCTTCTCTCCCCCTGCTCTTCTCTCCCCCTGCTCTACACGAACAAACCTAACAAGCAATAATAAAATCCAACTTCAACACTGCCTCTCGCATCCTCGCATCCTCTATCATCCAATACTTCGAACCCTATCAACCCTTTGAATTTGATAAGCTTAGAAAATATCCGCTCAGTGACAGTTGAATACCTCCCACTTCCCTCTCCCCTCTCCCCTCTCCCATCCTCTATCTTCAATACCCCGTCCTCTGTCCTCTATCCCCCAACCGTTCAATCCTACCAAACCCCATCAAACCTCCCAATCTAACAAGCATAGCTCCCATCCATCCACTCCACCCAGCAATTCTTCCGCTTAGAATTGAAAATAAACCATCGAACGAACTATCAGATACTTATCCATCCACCCTTCCATCCATTCATCCATCCATCTGTTCATTCAGACCTTAAATCTCATCCGTTCATTATCGATTATCGACTATCAAACATCACACCTCTGAACTTTCTTCCTTCATTTATCCTTCACCCTTCACCCACTTCGTCATGCTTGCAGCGGCTTGCTATCTGTCTCCGTATCACAAAAATCTCTTACTTATTCCAAAAAAGACTTCAAAACTTGTAAAACTTCAAACCCTCAAAACTTCATTTCACTTCGCTATCGTAACAATTCGTCTATATACAAGTCAACAAGCAGCCCCATCCTATTGCTATCCACCTCCATTCCAAATCCACCCCTCGTCTATACAAAATGCCTCCCCCATTCCCCAATACATTTGCAATAGACAATCCAACCACAAACAACCAAGGCATTCCCCAAAACACGCTCCGCTCCGCTCCAATCACTCACGCAAATACGCATCACAACATTCATTAATAACAACCACCAACTACCCTAAAAGCATTAAACCAAATCCCCTAATTGTAAACTAGTAAACCAATTCTTCATGTTTTATGCATGCATGTATTCAAAGAACGCCCCTATTCAATCCCATCCAATCCAATCGCATTGTACAAAAGATGGTACTGAGCAATGTAACCTCTCCTAAAATCAAACTTGTTCCTCTTCTCATCCCGATTAATAACGAGTTGATCTTCTATCACGTCCTTGTTGAGGTGCAGGATGTGGATTATCTCCATCAAAAAGATCTTGCAAATAAGCACTCGGCGCTCTAACATTTCCATCATTATGTCTTGATTCCAATGTACTCGATTCGGAATGAGTACCATGACCAGGACTACCAGGTGGAGATTGATTTCCTCTTGCATATCCTTGTGGAGTGAGGTTTGACATATTAATACTTTGTCTATCACCTGGATATGCTCCTGGGAGTGCATTTCCTGCTGCATAATAACCTGCTGGAAGATAACTCGAAGCACGATTTCCTGGGTTATTACCACCAGCGAGAGCTGTAGGACTAAAGAATAAAGATGTTTGAGATGGTGGTGCGTTAGCAGTGGTTGGTCTCTTCTTGCCACTTTTTCCACCCAATCCTCCTCCTCCTCCTAGTGAAAGAGTTGAATCTTTATCGGCGTATTTGTAGAATGGTGCTGGTGGAGCTTGAAACAATTGCTTTTTATCCACATGGCTCGGTTGTCTAGCTGCGCGTTTCACTGATCTATGTAAAGCCCAAGCAACCATCATACGCCAAACCAAAACCGATAGGGCCATAAATCCAAGAACTGCACCTACTGCAATAAAAACGGTACCTTCGGGATAACTTGATTCTTTCATAAATGGTGCATTTGAGGTTGGAGGGACAGCAGCCGTTGGAATTGTGTATGCTCCAGCCAATGTTGGTAAAGCGGAAGTTGAAGTTCCTTTACCCGTTGATGTAGATCCACCTGTAATTACGGCAATCGATTGCGCTGTTGTCGAGGCTGTGTCACTGGAGGTTGTGGTTTTCGTTGAGGCTGCAGCGGCTGAAGATTCCGAAGCTGCCACACTGGAAAGATTGGGTAAATCTGAAGTCGCTGTTGTAGTCGCTGCCATGATTGGCATAACAAATAATGAAACTGCAAAAGCAGCAGTTGCAACGGAATTATTGAATCGCATTTTGTGGATATTATAATTCGTATTCGAGAAAGAATCGTTGGTACTCGTGATACAAAGTTGGGGCTATACACTCCAACTGAATCGAATGTTGTCGCAGCGACCGACCGATCGAAGAATTGCGTTCCTACGGGAAATGATTTGAAAATCGAGGTATGTTTGCTTCGAATCCTCCTCCCAAATGTCGAATTCTTGATTCAGTTCCCAGTTCTAGAAATGTTCTCTGGTCGCAAGAATCCTTCCAAAGTCGATCACGACGTTAAGTTTGTCGTTGTGCAGCAGGAAATTGATGGTTGAGAATGAATCCTCGATTTCAGTAGTGGAACAGACAGTAATTAATGTTTACAAGGGTATACAAATCTATGGGGTATGTTTGATGTTATGCAAAGAAGGATGAGTGGTAAGGAATTAATGAAGAGAGGATCAAAACCGTGACCGATATAATAGCAATGAGAATGCAATAACGAATGGAAGAAACCCGAGCAATATTGAATAAATGAGGTTATTCAAAGATTTGTTGAGTTCGTGGCTGTAATTGTATTTGTAGTTGTGGTTGTACTCATTCATAGTCAATAAGAAGAAAAGATGCAGACCAAGACTTGACCAACTCAAACGATCTTATTTTGATTATGTAATTCTCGTATTTTGCCTAGATACCGGTATTGTATTGGCTCCTTCTTTCTTTTTCCTCACCCCTCTCTTCCTTCCTTCTTGCCTTTTTCCTCTCTTCGTGTTCCTGCATTCCCCAGTCAAGAAGTATACATGACACATGACATGACTTAGACAGAACTTACTTCAAATTCCTTAAAAAGGATTAGTAAATTACCGAATTATGGATAAAATGTAAACTAACCGCTTGATCTTCTCCATCTCCTATAAATAGTTATTAAGAGTTACTAGGGGCAACAATACTTAGGTAATCCTCCGTGATGGACACAAGAGTAAGCAAGCAAGCACGTGTTGAAGCTAAAATGAATTAGTCTACTACCTAGTAGGTATCTAGTAGCTCCCTAGTCTTCAAGGCGGTGAAAAGATCATTTTGGGCAAAATTATCGAAATTTATCATTTTTTGCTTGATTGTCGTAGATACTTATCGAGAACATACCTACATCGACTTACCCAAAAATTCCATCTTGTCGCAACCTACACAACCATATATTAATTGATCGCGCATATATTCCAATCATTTAAACAATGGGTAAAGCAGCTAAAACCCGCAAATTTGGTGCTGTAAGTATTATTCTCCATAGATTTCACATACCTCTTATCGACCAATCCGTCTTACTTACATTTCCCCTCCTCCCCTCAGGTCAAACGAGTAATCGGACAACGAGATGCGCGTCTAAAGGAAAATAAAGATAAAGGAGAAGAAGGAGCCAATAAACCCAAGGAACTTGTTCGAGAAGCGTATGCTATTCCATCCACATTCGCACAATTCATTAACTAATGACGTATCATATCTAGACCTCAAGTCTCATCCGCTCTCTTCTTTCAATACAACGAAGCTCTCGTCCCTCCATATTCTATCCTCATTGATACCAATTTCCTCTCTCATACCGTTCAACGCAAACTTCCTCTTCTGGAAACCCTCATGGATTGTCTCTACGCTAAATGTATTCCTATCATTACTTCCTGCGTAATGGCGGAATTGGAAAAACTTGGTCCTAGATATCGTATCGCGCTTCGAATTGCTCGAGATGAGAGATGGCAAAGATTACAGTGTGATCATAAGGGTGTTTATGCAGATGATTGTATTGTGGACAGAGTGCAAAAGCATAAGATTTATATTGTGGCAACGAACGATAGGGAGTTAAAGAGAAGAATTAGAAAGGTTCCTGGTGTGCCCATTATGAGTGTGGCAAGAGGAAAATATGTTATTGAGAGATTACCAGATGCTCCAGAGAAGTAGAGTCTATCAAGATGAATGGATCATGGTAGCTTGGGTAATGCATATCCGGAAGTCTGGCGTTCAGGAAAAGGGAATCAAAATTCTTTAAAGATATTGGGAATGGCTTGGGGAAATAGTATGGAACCTCATATTTTTGAGTGTCCCGAATATTGTGTATTTCAGACGCATACAGTAGTTCTATGAAATACTGATTATTGAAAACACGTGCAGCACACATTGATTCAAGGGTTGATGTCAAAATTCTAGAGGTCATGTCACCACTACTTAGGTAGTTTTATCATAGAGGTATCATTCCTTATTTGTTCTCAGCCACATTGGCTAAATTTACAATCGTTACCAGAGCCATCCAGATAGCCAAATATCATTGTACAACTATGACTCTACTTGACATCTACTGAAAGTAAGTAAGATCGCCATACCTCCCCGCGGCTATACACTCCACCCCCCAAAAAGCAAAGGCTCCAAACAGATCCCTTCGATGCGTACATCTTACCTTGACTTTACCTTCAACAACCACTTCACCACAGCCACCTCACCTCATCTCACTACATCGAACTCAATACATAACATACCCATTATATCCACGAGTTCATTTCTCTCTCTTCTCTCTCTTCTCTCTCTTCTCTCTCTTCTCTCTCTTCTCTCTCTCCTCCCCTCACACTCCCACAAAACAACATAAGTCACCATCCTCGCACAACCTCACACTCTTCCTCTCCCCCAACCCAACAAACCCCGATATCAAAAATCAAAGATCAAAATCAAAACCAGCAACTACACCTTCTACCTCCCCTCAAGACTTTATATACCATATACAAATCCCCTGAATTACTATATCTCTGGATAGGATATGTGTTTTCATGTTTTATGATCATTCTATATGTATGTGTGTGTATGTACATATATACATATATATATCCATCTATCATCCTCACCATAAGATAAAAATGCCTACTTGCTGAATATTCTCTACAACATTCCCTACAACTGTGCTTGTTTCTGTAACTGTATTTGGCTTTAGTTTCAGTTTAATTTGGTTTCATTCAAATTGGCATTCGTATCTCCGTCTACCAGCTCAACTCTGCTCTACTAAGTATACTGTATCTATCTCTATCCCTATCCCCCAGAATTGATTTGAATCGAACTGAACTCCATAGCTTCTGACAAGTCTTATATAATTTATGTATATATATGCTTTCTAAAACAAATACACATCCATCCAACTCAACCCCCCTAAATTGAATGATCTTGGACCTTCGCATCGCTTCCAGTCTCTCCTTCTTCCCTGTCTTTCTTCTCTCCGCCCGCTGGTCTTTTCTTCCCTTCTTTTTTTATTACATCCCAACCTAAACCATCTCACTCCTATTTTCACAGCCTCTCCTCAAGACTCAATCACAAATAATCAACCAACCGACAACCAACCACAATCGTCCTTGATCCACAGTTGTGTATTCAAAACCCACAACTATCCTCTCCCCTCCATTCATCTTCAAAGTCCAAAGTCCAACCTCCAAACCTCCAAACATTCATGACCCAGAACACAAATTACCTCCTCAGTGTCTCACCCCGTCTCTCCTCCTCCTCATTCTCCCTCCCCCCGTCCTCCCCCCAAAGATCTACTTCCCATCTTCCCAACTTCTCATACACCCCTACACCCCTCCAATCCAACAAAAACCTCACCAACCGCCTCAAAACCTCGTACATAAAACAAAAAACGCCTCAATCAAAATCAGTGCAATGCAAGATACGAGAAAGGAGGAGGTATCGATAGTAATTACAGGAGCGGGAGGTAGAATATAAATACTACTAGGGAGAGAATTCATGAGATGCTTCACCTATGCATGACTGACACTAGTCGATATTCACACCACATCATATCATAGAGGGGGAAGACATTTAGAATTTCCATTTTCGTACACGAAAAGAGAAAGGAAAGCAAGCAAGCAAGAAAGGAAAACACTTCAAGCTCTCTATCCCCGTTCCTCATACCTCATTCCTCACTCCACATTCATCACTCCACATTCATCACAAGTAAACAGAGAAAAGCAAGTTTAAAAATCCCATACCATTTATTGAATACCCATGCATACTTTATACATACAAAATCATACACTAGCTTTACTTCGCAAAAACTCCAATTCCAATTCATCCCTTCCCTTTCCTTT
This sequence comes from Botrytis paeoniae, assembly GCA_004786145.1. Taxonomy (NCBI): domain Eukaryota; kingdom Fungi; phylum Ascomycota; class Leotiomycetes; order Helotiales; family Sclerotiniaceae; genus Botrytis; species Botrytis paeoniae. Next base: position 21,270 of record PQXI01000078.1, read on the forward strand.
CCGCAATCAATCTTTCATCTCCTTCCTAGCATCTACACTCAAGAATCACTGCTGTTTCTTTTGCGCAGATGGTCCCATCTCCTTATCAAATGCTCCATACGAAACTTGAAGACTAGATACTGCGCTCAATCCCACATACAAGATACTGAGAAAGAGGATACCAACTACCAAACCCATGAAGATACCAGGGGTGAAGTATTGATATTTCTCGAATAGTGGTCTATGGTCTGGTTCGGTGGTTGAATTGTCTGCTCTGATTCTGAAATCTCGCTTCAAATCGATATGGGAAGTTGAGTCAAACTCCGCGTTGTAGACTGGCAATTCGGAATTGTGTTGTTCGAGGACAGAGCCGACAGGTGTGGTGGTAAAAATAATGGTGTATTCTGGACCACTGGGGAGATGTTGGTAGTAAACATTGTTGAGCATGTAATCTAAGTATGCATTAGTTGTGAATCTTTTCTGACGATTCGAACGAGCACAAACCTTGATCATTGAATTCCTCAGCTCTTGCTCCTTTCTCAGTCGACAATGCATCAAAGTGTGATACAATGACACCGTTTCCAGTTCCATCAGTAGACTCAGAACCAACATTTCCACGTCGTTCGACTTTCTGGCCGCATGTCTTCTCGATGTATTCTGCTAATTCGGCAGCCAAATTTCCATCTTCGTGCATAACATCCAGAACGCTATAAGTAGCCCGAACTCTCGAATCGGCAATAGCGGCTTTCATATGAGGAACGGATTCTGGGGCCGAGAAATCAGAGGCGGCGAGAGCATCTTGTTGGATAATAATGTAGACGTCAGAGGGGCAAGTAGAAAGGAAACTTTTCGCATTTTGAAGGACTGATGACGTGGTATCTAATTCTTGACTCTCAATTTGCATCGAAGAAGGTAATCTGCCATTCTCGTGTTAGTAACTACGAGGCGATGAAGCGGGTAGTTGGAAGTATAACTCACTCCGATGATGAGAATAAAAGGAAAGGTGATGTATCTTTAAATGCTTGCACTGCAACGGCGCAGAATAATAGCGATCCAGCAATCGAATACCGCATCTTGACTTCTGTGGTTGGAAAGTTGTGATGCGTGCGAGATGATTATGTTGATGAAGCTGTTTCATTAAGCTTCGATAAGTGCAACCTTGAGCTGTCTGTACGATTATGTAAGCAGTTAGATATCCATCACCATTTTATGATTTGGGTTCAGTTGGATATCTTCAATTCTCAAATCTTTTTACATTTCAAGATCCAAATCTCAGCTGACATGTAAACCTGTAAAAGATCACATTTTGAATGTAAGTATTTTAAGTTCCAATTAATAAGAAGTAACTATTCACCACCAAATTCGCAACATTCTCATACTCTACTGACTAATCCAAGGCGGTAAGATCTTACTGCCCAAATTATTCCTTCCCCAGGATTATATTAAATTCATCACGAAAAGACATCCAATTCTCAGTGCGCCGCAAGTCATCTCCCTCACAAATCAATCACCATGGAATCCTCATTCATAGTCAAGCCTCGTCCCAAGCGATCAGTTCTACCAGCGCACAAAAAGAAGAGAAAGTTCGACCATAAGATTGAAGAAATCAATTTCGATTTAAGTGCTCGTGAAGACTATTTAACTGGATTTCACAAACGAAAGGTGCAGAGAGCGAAGAGGGCTCAAGAGGAGGCAGAGAAGAAGGCTAGAGAGGAGAGAATCGTTATGAGGAAACAGGTTTGTTGTTTGATGCTTTTGGAATGATCATTGGTTAATCCTTCGATGTTTAGTTACGAGAGGAAAGGAGAGCAGAGTTAAATGAGCATGTTAAAGCCGTGAATGCGCTATTAGAGGATGTGGAGGAGAGATTTGATGGCGGAGATGGGGATGAATGGGGAGGTATAGAGGAAGAAGTAGCCGAGGAGGAAGCGCTAGAGTTGGTAGATCACGAAGAGGAATATATCGACGAAGATAAATACACAACGGTCACAGTCGAAGGAATAGAAATATCAAAAGATGGAATCAAGAGGACTGCGGATGAAGAGGATAGTGATGATGGTATACACGAGGCAAAGGGGAAGGTCATAAAAGAAGAAGAGAAGGTCAAGAAAGTTTGGCCCAAGAAACCACGAAAGAAGAAGTTTACATATGAGACCAAGGCGGAAAGGAAAATGACGAGACAAAAACAAAAGTCTGGGAGTAGAGCAGCTGCAGATGCGCGACGAGGTAATAATTAAAATGGAATCTATTAACAACTTCACAATCAGAACCCGCAGTAATATTTGGTATATGACTTCGATATCGATCGAGAAGCAAATCATGTAAAAACAGCGTACCACCGCCAGCGCATACGAGGCTTAACTGTAATTATTCCGCAACCCATGCACCTAAAAAGCTCTAGAACAGAATGTCGAGTGTGACATAAAACCCAATTTAAATGTTGCCAATCTCTGCTTGGAAGTCCTCCAATTCCTTTTGCACAGTAGCATACTTCTTGGCCATCTCCTCGAACTTTGCCTCCCACTGATCACGATCTTGTTCGAGAGCCTGTACCTTACGTTCGAAGTGACCGGCCTTAACATCGGTTTGACGGAGTCTAAGACACATGAAGGTCAGCTTATATTACTGTGGATATAAAGATGTGCACATGTGCAAAACTTATGAAGCAAACCCCTATTTTTGTAGGAATTTTAATATTTCAATCACTTACTTGTCATTTGTCTCGCGGAGGTTCTTGTCAGCTTCCTCAGCTTCCTCCTCCAAAAGTTGTAATCTTCGTTGAAGAGTCTCGTTCTGTGTACCGTGTTGACTGCCTTCCTCTGCCACAGCCTTAGCCTCCTTAATCCCGCTTTCTAACTTCTCAACTTCGGTTTCCAACAAGTTGTTCTTGTGTGTAAGGGATGTGATTTCTTGCTCCTTTTGGAGGTTCTCTTGCTCAAGAGCCTTGACCTTTTCTTGAAGCTCTTGAACCTTTCCGGTAGCCTCATCGGCCTCGATACGGAGGGTGTTCATTTTCTACGAAGATGAAAATCAGCATCTTTCCTTCAGAATCATTCGAAAGCAGTGTCGGCGATCGTATCCGGATGGAAAGGGGAATTTCGTGGACTGGAGGGACAAATGGCGGGGTTAGTTTCGTTGATCTTACTTACTTCCTTGATGCGATCCATTTTGAAGGTTTATTTGTTGGTTAACACGATTTCGTGAGGTTTGAGATTAAAAAGATTTGATATTACAAAGAATATGTTTATGGTTGATGTTGATGGTATGAAAGAAGTTGAAGAAGTTGCGACTGTTTGAGATGTTGCAGATGGTAAAGGGTGAGAGAGACCAAAGAGAGTATTATTGCCAACCGAACATAAACAGGGGTGAATGGTTGGTCTGTGAGCAAGGGGCTCACGGGGCTGTATAATCAGAAATGGGAAGAGCTCTGGGTTTGACAGAGTTGCCGTAGAAACAAATCAAAATAAATGTCAAGCACGGAAACTTTAAGCTTTACTCTATAGAACAAAATTTCCATATATGTCGACAAACACAACAACTTTATGATACATTCTAATGTAATAAACATTCTCAAGATAAATCACGTTAACCATCATTGCACAGGATAATTAGTCAACATGTTTGCAGCTAGGGATCAAGAGAATTTGATTCATGGTCATCAACAAGTCGCTGCCTCTAAACCCCTCAATCAAGGCACCAGAAGTTTACAGCCAAAGACGCCAGGGAATAAATTTCCAAAGACACCATTGAAGGTTCCATTGAATGACGAAAATGCGCCAGGAGGATTGGGTGGGAAAGGATCCGTACTTGGTACAAAAGGCAAGGGTTTAGGTGGAAAAGATGCGACCTTTGATAAGAATGCTTTTGTTACACCCGTGGGTAAGAATTTTCCATTGCATAATAGTAGGATCAATAACTAATTTATGATAGGTCCTCGCAATCGAGCTCCCCTTGGTATGAAAACTACGAATGCGAAAACTAAAGTATTCCAAACTCCTGTTGGTCCCGCACCTGAGAAGGATCTCGAAAAGACTGTATCAAAACAAACGAGTGCTCGCAGACCCAAGCATAAGGTTTCGGAGAAGATTAAGATTGATGTACATGGAGATGAGAATCCTCTAGATGATATTGAAGTCGAATACATGCCACCAAGATCCAAGGATCTACCATATGATTCAGATACCTTCCCTACTGGTTGTCTCAACTACGATATGCTTAAGCCAGAAAATCTTACCAAAGGAGCGCTCGGTGAATTCTACAACACCAATGATAAGAGTGGAAGATCAAAACTCGAGCGAGATTTAGAAATGTCGTCTGTTGAGCGCGCGAAGAAGACGGATGCGCAAATAATGGCATCAATGGAGGAGGATTGGACTGTTGGTGATGTCCCTGAAACATTTAAAAATTTGAAAAGGAAAGCATCATCGAAGCAAATCAAGGCTACAGTTTCCACAGAGCAGAAACCCAAGGCTCCAGTCCCAACCAGAGGTCCTTCAGCAATCGCATCTCGTCGAGCAGCATCCGCTTTATCAACTCTCCCACGATCTGTAATGGAGCCTTACAAGAGACCATCAACAGCAATTCCAAGACCAACCTCATCACTTTTGAGAGGTAGAAAGACACCAACCTTTGCTCCTGTTACAAACAACACTATGCGTGCCACAGCTGTCACAGCCACATCTAGAAGTACCATTGGTTATACCAAAGGTAGATCAGCTTCCAATGTTCTTCAAAAGAAGGATGCTCCACCTCTCACGCTGAAGAGAACAAATACTTTACCCCGCTCAACCAGCAATCTTTCCCATGACTCAGATGGTACTGTTACTCCCGCCCGTTTTGCCCAGAAAGAAAATGTGTCGAATCCAGAGTACAAGAAATTGGATTTCTTGAGTGCCTTCGAGGTTGACGATGAGGACTTGGAACCAGCTTTGAAATGTGGTTTGCCAGAGTGCTTGATTACATTCGAGGAGGATGAAGAGGATTTCGTTTTGACAATTGGAGGTACGGAATAAGGTTCTTTTCATTTGTATTGAAAAGATCGGTTTTGGTTTTGGTTATATTATGATGATTATGGTGTTATGAGGCGTGTGAAAATGGAGTACGGATGGACAAGATACCACAACTTGTATACCTTTACCTAGGTGTTGCATGGTATACAATATTTCTCTCTTATGTTATTTGGTGCGATGCGGTGCGATTACTATATTTGTATGATATGATACACTGGGGAAGTTATTCTTTAAGCTATAAGTTAGAGAGCAGTAATTAGGACTTGTATATGACTTTTCAATCACTTTGCGCCTTATTATGTCATTGTGACTATGAATGGCTCACTTTTACATATGGAATAGAATAGAGTTCGATTTGAGATGGCGATAAATATGACATGATGAAATATGTTTCTCATTGTTTTCCTCCGCCTCAAAACCCTTACATAGCATCGGTCGGCTAAAAGCAGGTTCGTGGAACAACTGCGTGATGGTACAGTGGGACAGGCACTGCATATCTATCTACCTATCAAAATCTCGGGCAGATTCCATATTCTGTATTTGAAGTGTAATGAATGGTATGTGATGAAAGATATTGCATGAACGAGTGAGCTTGAAGATTACATGATACTACAGACATTACGAGTACTTGGGTATCTTATGACTTTCATTTAACATTATGTCTCAATTTTAATGGTAGAAGTTTGAATCAAGGACAAACATATAATATACATTGACAGTCCCTCATCGTACATACTACCTAAATGTAGTATAATCCTCCACTGGAGAAGAAGCACGTGCAATTGTGTAACGAGGGGGTAAAGAAATGTAACGAAAAGTAATAAGGGGTTCTTGTTGTGTCATCTATTCAGCTGCCCACATCACCAAGATATATATATCTTCTCAAGTCTCATACGTGTTAGAAGGAGGTGAGGATTTCCTGGAGTTTGTGGGTTGTTGGAATTGTTAGTAAGTGATTGGATGGGGCTTCGCTGGCTCTTTGATTACTGTACAAAGTAGGTGTTTCGTGATCTTGGTGGTTAAGTAAAACAATGACGCTCCGCTGGCTCTCCGAGGGCCATTGCCATGGAGGCAGACTGTTTAGAAAGGGAAACTTGGGATTATCTGAGTGGTATATACTTTTATATGAAATTCTTCCATATCTTTAGGCACTGCAGAATTTCGAATCTAGCAGGCTATTTTAGTTGAGTAATCATGATATATGTACGTTTCTCGAATACTAGTATACTTATTACTATATCCCTTTCAGCCAAAGTCTTCATCTCTGTAGTACTTTTTGTACTGAAAGCGGATTCATTGTTGTGTCTTTCAAGCGAATAGAGTAGCCGTACAGTCAACACCAACACTTTGAACAGAGTGAATAGTAACATGGAGATATTAATAGTAGAATTCGAAATAACGATCAGTGTAGAATAGAATGATAGGAAACCATTATACGGTATTGAAAAAGCAGTACATTTTTATATAAAATTTGTCTGTCTGTATAAGTTGTTGGCTGGCTACTTAGCACATGATATAAAGTTATCCCTCATGTTGACCATCTCCTTGAATTCTTATGTAATCTCCTAATTGAGTCAAGCGCCACTATTTTCTAGAATCTAACCTATTGGGAAAGCGAGAAATTGATAGTATCGAAACCTCAACTCATCAAATCCTCCATTCCATCAACTTCAACTATACATATTCACGAAATTACCAACCTCCAGCGTCAAAAGACAGATCTCATATCTGTCGCACAATAATTAGTTTTGATCTGCCAATATTCGCACATCGATATCGACGAGATATTCTATACTTTTATCATCATATAAGTATCGGCAATACTTGGTCAAATCTATTTCGAAGGAATTGAATCGCGTCATTACCAACCGCTTCTTGCGCGTATTGGCCATCTGCCATTAACCCTTTTAATGCATGCAGTCGCATATTGATCTTTCACAAAGAGATGGTGGTTGGCAGAAGGAAGGAGAGGTAGATTAATACAGTCACACGATGTCTCGCGCATCTGGGGCGAGTTTCGCACAATTCTTTCCATCGGCTCCTCGAGCTGCGAAAGACAAAGCAAAGGAGAGGGAAAAGTCAAAGGCACAGCAGGCAGATTCGCCTACCACCCTTTCTGTCACTGATACCCAAATTAATGCGAAAGCCTTAACTGACAATGCTTCTATTACACGTCTTTCAGAAGATATATCAATTCCAATTGCGGATCCTCCTACCCTAACGACAGAAGACAACGAATCTGTACAAGGCGATATTTTGAATGGTGTAGGCTCAACAAGCTCACATTCAAGTTCTGGATCATCCCTTTTCAGTGTCAACAATCAGCTTTCCAACAGCATGCAAGCATCTGCTGGCTCTCGAAATATCAACGATTTAACACCATTGACAAATGCCGACTCATCACCCAATGGTGTTGCAAGTCCTGGCAATGCCAAGGCTGATATGCCTGTCACCGCTACAACTCGCGCCGCTCTTGATAATACAAAATCTCGGCATGTCGTTGCTATACCCAATTCTGCCCCGGCAGAGCATACTTCCACCGAGCCACGAGTCCTCGCTCGAGACCCAGCACGAGGTGTAAAGGGGAAAAAATGCACATATGATCCATTCCACGATCCTCATATCCATTCGACGAAAGAAAAACATAATCGCCGCCCACATTATAAGGAGTTTGGTTTGGTACGTATACAATCTGCTGCGGGGGGTGTCATCTTTTGCGTGTGAGAACGTCTGGCTAATAGCTTTTCAGAAAGATGACGCTCCCCCAGCGGATCCGCGGTTAGCGAAAGGAAGCAGATTGTCGTATATCAATACCGATTACCATAATGCATTATCACGACTCAACCATTCGCCGTTTATGCTACCAAAGTATAAATACAACCCCAAAACTCATTATGGACCTGGCCCACCAACGGAAATTGTCGTCACTGGATATGATCCATTAATAAATTTTATGAAGGTCACTAATGTTTTCACTCATTATGGACAAATCGCAGAGAGCAGTAATAAATTACATCCAGAGACAGGAAGTTGTTTGGGCTTTGGCACATTCAGATATCGAGATACTAGAAGGAAAGATGGTACAATTTTGACAGCGGCAGAGGCTGCCAAGAAAGCCGTCATGAGAGGTAGCAGTGTGGTAGGGCTGGGACCGAGAATCAAGGTCCAATTCGATCCGCAGGGAAAGCGCAGTACTCGCATGCTTGAGAATGCTTTGGAAAAGTCGAAACCCGAACCTTTACCTCTACCGCCCAAGGAACCACCACCTCCCCCTAAACCTGAAGTTGTCAAATCCTCTGGTCCCCCGCCAAGTGCCCCCAAAGGACCTGCCGCCCTTTCTGGCAGGCCGCAATTTAGACCAGGCAGCATAGTACAAGCTGCGATTCCTACGAAACCGCGCCAGCAGACATTAATCGAGGATGAACCGATTGCGCAACAACTCGAGGATGAACCCTATATTTTTATTTCGAAAGATTATGTTCCTGTTATTCCTGCGACAATCCTTCATCTGAAAAAGCGGCTTAAGAACCATTTCCTGGAGGACGTTAGAGTTGATAGAACAGGTTATTATGTAGTCTTCGCGCTTAGTGACGAGGGAAGATTTGAGGCAGACAGGTGTTACAATTCTTGCAATGGCACCGCGCTGTTTTCCTATGAAATGATTATGAAGCTATACTTATGGGGTACCGGAGGTCGACGTCATGAACATCGCGATCGCGCATCCGAAAGAGGTCATCATCGTCGCACTCGTAGTCCTGACCCGCGCTTGACTGAGCAAAAAAGGAGGAAGGAGATTGAGGAGATTAGAAAGGAGGAAGAGGCTGATCTTGAGGACGAGAAGCGGGAACGGGCCAAAAACTTCGATCCTGCCCGTGAAGCTATTGAAGTCATCAAACGAGAGTTAATGACACATTTGATGGACAAGGTGAAGGAACGGATAGCAAACCCTTGCCTCCGAAATTTCATGGATCCAACGAATCATGTGGCAAAACGACGCAAGTTAAATATTCATGACCCTAATGCCAAGACGTCCTTCATCAATGATGAGGAAGACCAGGACAATAGTAACGCTATTGCTACGCCTAACTCACGAATTGAGGACCGCAATGCACTAACAGCAGGGAAGGTTAATGTTACTGCTCTGCCTAGGATCCGAAAAAGAGCCAAGGCGGAAAAGAATCGCAATGTTGGATTTACTGATCCCTTCGCCAGGTCCACCCGGAAAGCTTACGTTCGGCCCATGCATTTCCTCTTTGGTAGGGAGGATGAAGATTCTGATGATGATAATGAAGCTCGTTCCAGGACAAGAGGCACTGAAGAGGTTGAGTCACGCCCGAGAAGCCGTGTGGGTACTGACGACGAAGCTTCTGATGATGATACGGATTCCATGAGCCGAAACGTGAAGGAGAGGTCCCAGTCATTGGACACTCGAGATGGGGAGTCTGCAAGTGAAGCCAATTTCTCTGAACCTACCGTATCAACGAAGAAGAGAAAATTGGATCTGCATATGGAAGCTGCGAAAAAGCGACAGAAGAAAACCGACGAGGAACTCTTTGGTGTGCCTGTGGCAAAGATTGAGCCCCTTTCAGAAACTCCCACTGAGGCAGGTGTTTCTGAGCTCGATGGATTCCAAAAGACAGAATCCGAGACAGAAGCTGCTTTGGCTGCTGTGGCGGCTAGAAAGAAGGCTGCAAAATCGGCAAAGAGGAAGAAGTCCAAGAAGCAGATTTTTGAAGAAAGGGAGGCTTTGAAAAGACAACAACTGGGTACTACGGAAGACGAGATTATTCCAGAAGAAGCTGATGAGGAGTCTGAATTCGAGGAAAACATTGTTGATACAGCACCCGTGGTAACATCTGTCAAATGGGGCATCTCTAGTGATGCACCCTATCCTACCGTCGATGATGACTTTGATAATATTCTCGACATTGACGGGCTGCAAAATATCCTCAAGGATGACGAAGACGCTGGACCCGCACTCAAAATCTTCAAGACGGATTTCAAACTTAGCGATCCTGCTACTTGGGCATGGAGACAAGGGCAAATAAAGTCACTCAATCGTAATGGATACAAAGGTATTGTTAAAGATGAGACGACTATACCTGGATACTATGTGGAGACTTCGACTGGCTGTGCTCGTACTGAAGGTACGAAGAAGATTCTGAACTCCGAAAAATCTCTCTATCTTCCTCATCGAATCAAAGTTCAAAGGGCACGTGAAGAACGTGAAGCACAAGCGAAACGAGCCGGCAAAGATGTTGTCGCAGAAGCAGCAGAGGCAGCTAAGATCGCAGCAGAAAAGTTGCTTGCCCGTACATCTGGTCGTGCTACCCGTGTCAATAATCGTCGTTACGTTGCCGACCTTAATGATCAGAAGAAGACTCTTGGTGGTGATACTGATGTCTTGCGTTTCAATCAACTTAAGAAACGTAAGAAGCCTGTCAAGTTCGCCCGTTCTGCTATTCACAATTGGGGTCTTTATGCCATGGAGAATATAGCGATGAATGATATGATCATTGAGTATGTCGGTGAGAAGGTTCGACAACAAGTTGCAGATCTTCGAGAAAACAGATATCTCAAGAGTGGTATTGGAAGTAGTTATCTGTTCAGAATCGATGAAAATACAGTCATCGACGCAACAAAGAAAGGTGGTATCGCAAGATTCATCAATCATAGTTGTATGCCCAACTGTACTGCAAAAATCATTACGGTGGAGAAGAGTAAGAGAATTGTCATCTATGCACTGCGTGATATCGCACAGAGTGAGTTCAAATTATATCCAATTTTCTCAAATCATTTTACTAACATCCCGTTCTAGATGAGGAACTCACCTACGATTACAAATTCGAGCGTGAGATTGGTAGTACAGATCGTATTCCATGTCTCTGTGGTACACCGGCGTGTAAAGGATTTCTTAACTAATTCAATAACTTTCTTTTCATTCCTTAACATCATACACTTTTTTCAACATTCGGCATTCGTGAGAGCCGGGTTTTGTGATTATACAATAAATTGGCACAATTTGATCATTACGGGAGTCATTCATCTGTGCTTTCGGCACACCATCATGGGGATGGGAAAGGTTGGGGGTTATCAAAAAACATGTACTCTTTTCAACATATCGAGTCGTTTGGCGTTAATGCTGGTCTGGTTTTCTTTTCTCAACTTTGACTCTTTTTGATTTACAAAGTTTTTTCGCATGAAGAAAGATAATGAATGGCATTTTCCTCTTCGTTTGTAATTGATGGCGGAAACCTGATACGATATGATAGCAATGGAGGATGAGAAGATGAGCAGGGGTCGGAGGTCAGAGGAATGACCTTGCAAAGCGGAGTGGAGTGGAAAGATGCTAGAAAGAGGGATTTGGCATCTCTTGTATTTATTGTAAGATTAGATTTGTTGCTTCCTTAACTTAGAAGGGGCGAAGGCGCAATCACCGGTCATTGAGGAAGAGAGAGAATGGGAATGTGATTGAGAATGAGAGACAGTTCATCCGATTTGGGTGGTTGCCTGTGAGTTAGTCAGTGGGCTGCGAGCGAGTGAGCGAGCGGGTGAATGGATGAATGATGAATAAATGGATGAAGTGGATAGGTGTCAAAATAGATAGGAGTTTTATATCGAGAGATCTTTTCGATTGAAATTGAAATTGAGATTGAAATTCGAATTGAGGTTTTTTATATTTGACGTTGTGATTTATTTTCAATTTTCTTTTTACTTCTTGGCCATCTTTGGGGAAAGCAAAGTGGGTTCTTAGTATCTATGTAATGTGTACCGCGATCTTTACTCTTGATTGAAATTGGATAAGCCGGAGAAGTGTAATCCAGATTATCATCAATAGGATGGGGGCGTGCGAAGTTCATTCGATATCACGAATACCAATACTGACACCAATAGTAACATCAATATTAATGCAAAATCGAGACTCTTGAATATCTAGGTATCTAAAGAAACTCAAGCTCGACAATCAATGCCTGCCGCCTGTTCGACCAGTTAATCATTTGACCCTTCAAACAACTATTATTCTAATCAAGCTAGGCTGGCATATCTTGCAGGATCTTAATTCTTCATCTCCACATCACTTTCCTCATCCTCTTCGCCATCCTCTTCACTTCCAGATTCCTCATCTTCCATATCCTCATCCTCGTCCTCATCTTCATCTCCATCTTCGTCGTCTTCTGGGGCTGCTAAGCCGTAATCGTCTTCGAAGCTTGCGAGGGTGCGGACTTGTGTTTTGAAGTTTAGGGATTGGAAGTTCTTTACTATTGCCTTTTTTTCAGGGGGTTCGTGGTTAGTATTGATTGTGTGTATAGTTGGAGGATTGATTGAAGAAAGGGAAACAAGTGAGTAAGGTAGGGGAAAAATATCGTGGAGGGATGGAAATGAGTCGAGGGGGAAGGAGAATAAAAGAAACAAAATGACAGAACATACCTCTTCCATAATCGGTGCACAAGTAACCATAACATTACTCATTCCCGGCTCAAAAGCCTTCAACAAAACTTCCTTCATAACTTTTCTAATTTCCTCTCTTCCCACATCTCTAACCTTTCTCAACAATTCTTCATTGTGATTTTCAGGCAATCCCTTCATTACCCCTTTGACAAATTTATCTTGCCCAGCTTGATCCATTGTGATCTGTGTATTGACAACTTCAACGACTATATCACTAATAGCCGCTTCTAATGCTGAATCTTCCATTTTCTTCTCTCCTGAAATGTATTCCTCGAGGATTTTCTTACCGGCGGCAAAAGCGCGGAAAGCATCTGGAGAACGATAGACACTAAATTGAACAAATCCAGTATCAAGATCATTATGGAATGAAGATCCGTATCCCAAACCTGTTCCACGGATAGCTGTCCACAAGGGGCCTTCGACAGCGCGTAAGAAAGATAGAGCGACGCGGAGTGCAGGGAGTTGAGGATCAGTGTAAGAACTTGGGCCACGGGAATTTGTTAGTAGGAAGGAAGAATCGCTGGTAGGCATTGGGATGATAATAGCTCCTGCTTGGCCAAGATTTTGTCCATCATGGGAAAGAAGTGTGTGCTGTTTGCGGATAGGAAGGAGATCTGTTTCGGGCGTAGGTTTATCGAGGGAAGAGATGAGTGGATTCCAAGCTTGTACTGGGGTTGGGAGTTTATTGATATCTGCAACGACGAGGGCTCGGATGTTGTTGAATTTGAAAATAGATTTGCGAAGGGCTTCGAGCCAGCCGATGACAGTCTCTGGTTCTTTTTTGAGAAGCTTCTTGAGACGTTTCATGTAGAGTGACTTGACGAGAGTAGTCCTTGCTTTCATGCTCGATTCGTTGGACATGTGAAGCATACCATCAGCGGTGTAAAGCATACCATTACCATCGCGCTTGTTGTCGGGAATATCGGCGAGAATCTTAGTAACTGCAGTACTGAGACGTGTGGCATCAAAAATACCATCGAACATCATGGTGCGAATCCATTCGATGGCTGTTTCATACTTCTCTCGCTCAACTCGGAATTGAATCATAAGGCCTTCTGCGTCACCAAGACTAGAACCCCCTCTCATTTCGTATCTGATAGTGTCATGTTCTAATTCTGTAACGACTTGCTCGAATTCTACTCTCTTTCCGTCCCGAAGAATAGGTGTATCGAAGAAATTGTCTATGAATAAACTGAGCAGTGGTCTATGCTCCAGAGGGATTTCTGAAGTGCCAAAATGCATTGACAAGTGAACGAAATTTGTTGGAACATGCTCAAATTGCAAAAACAATGAAGATTCAGATGCTTGCGAATCAATGACCTTTTGAATTTCATTAGTAGGTGCGCCCAATTTCTTAGCCAAACCAGATCTAGCGGTGGTTGATTTGTGAAAGTGGATTGAATCGGTTCCAGGAACGGAAAACTTTTGTAGAAGTGAAGCAGGTATTTCGGCATCATTCTTGGCAATTGCCGCCTTGAGCTTTTCAGCCAATTTCTTAAGCCCCTCTGGCCCTAACTTTTCCTTTCGCTCTGCAACTCTAGCCTCCTCTTCTTTCTTTATTCTCTTCGACATCTCTTCTGAAGGGGTTCCGAGTAAAGAAACGTGAGGTGCATCGACGATCCATTTCTTCAGAAAATCTTTCCATTGTTGCTCACTCCATTTATCAAGTGTGTCAAATTCAGCATGTGATTTCAAATCCTTCAAAGTAGAACCATCTCTGTTTCCGAAAAGGAAGTCATTGATGATGGCTTCAGCATAGAAACGCTGAGAGCTTTCGGCTTCGAAGTTGCATTGTCTGCGTTCTCTTTCCAGACAATTTTTCATATATGCCATATCTAGAGGTTTCTCTAAAGCCTCCCTAAGAAGTTCAAACAGACGCTTCTCTACAAATGCAAGCTTTTCAGTTTCTACTCCAGTTGGTTGAAACCAAATCACTGAATTTGGTCTCGCATCCCACCAATATGAAATTGAACTAGCAAGCTCTTCTTTCTCAACCATGATATTTTCAAGGATTGAAACGGAAGATCCAGCGAGGTATGCAAGGAGAACGTTAAGAGCACCTGTTTCGACGGCATCTTTACAATCAGGGCCAAACATACCAACCCAAATTTCTCCCATCGACTCATCTTCCTCTGGGAAGTATACAGTCTCTACTATGGTTTTAGTGAGTGGTGGTGGTTGAGCAGAATCTACCCATGGCCTATATATATTAGAATAATATTTGTTGATAGTCAAAACTGAACACACTGACCTCTTGAATGGAGCTGTTGGAGATGGTATGTCATCTAAGATACCTTCCTCAAAAGTGTCTAATATTTCAAGCAATTCCTTCTGTTCGATTTCACCAATCAAAACGAGACAAAGGTTTTTAGGTTGATACATCTCCTTGTGGAATGCACGAATTCTCTCTGGGGTCAAGATACGCAAATTTTCCATCAAACCACCGGTCTCGTAACGGAATCCAATATTTTCTGGATAAAGAAGTTGCCTAGCACGGAGGTCCATGATATCAGAACCAGTGTTTTGAATTCCTTGCATTTCTGAATACACAACACCTGCATCGTTACCTTCACCATCAACATGATGGACTTCGGTGTAACAGCCTTCTTCGGTAAGTGTTGGTAAGATCAAATGCTCAAGATAAACAGGAAGGATTTTAGAAAACCCTTCCCACCCTGCTGTCTCTAATGTATAGGCAGTATGATCCGTAGCAGTCCATGCGTTAGTATTAGAGTAAGCTCTAGTGGCAAGCTTATCGAGTAAGCCTTTATACTGGTAGCTTTTCGATCCCATAAAGCAAAGATGCTCCAAGGTATGTGGTGATCCAGAATCATCGAAAATTTCCGTAGCCAATGCAAAATATCCATTAACTTGAGGTCCCTTCTGATCAACCACAACAACATTCATGCCAGTACGTTCCGAGACATATTGGGTAATGTTGGTAGGGGCGTAATCAGTTTTGAAATTCTGCACCGTACGGAAATAAGTTTTCTTCGTTTGACTAGGCATCTTAATGAAGGAGTTGGGTTTCCAAGAGTTAAGCAGCTCTTTGCGAGAAGAGTACCTGGAATATTGTTAGATTGAGGTTGATCAAACAAATTTCAACATCCATAAAAAGTCATGTGTCAAGTTCAAAGAAAAAAGCGTGAGATGTATTTAGATAAAAACAAAAAGAGAACTACAACTTTTCACCCTGGGGTAGTTCAATGATTGTAGAATCAAGCTATAGTCCTCATCACACAAATGACAAAGTCTTTGGAAACCATTAGAGTTTCAAAGCCGGACTGCAGTGGATGAGAGGATGTATAAAATCAATTGAAATAGCGCAGTAAGCCATACCAGGACAAATCCACCGCTTGATAAAGCACAACAGCAAGTAAAGGAATAATAGCAATTGCCGTATACCAAAATTGGCGGGGAGAATTGTACCCCGCCATGAGAATGATTGAGACGGAAAAAATAACAAAGATACTATTTTAAAGAAAACAAAGATCTCTTGGAAGAAGATTTAAAGAATAGGGAGAACAATGTGATTAGAGAAAGAAATCTGGCACTCTTGGCAAGTATTGTCATACCTTTGTTGGGTATTTTGGAATCCTAGCCTGGTCCAACGGGAAAACTGGCGAATTGAGGTCGCCAGGGAAGATGAGAAGTAGCCTCCAACTAGATACAGAGGCAAATAATGAATGTGTCGCCTCGTATTTAGATATATCGTTGAAACTTATTATTTTCTTCGCAAAATAAAGAAAGGCGAGGATATTGGTGAAATGGTACGTAGATGAATAGGATGAACGATGAACAATATAAAGTTAATAGCCTTACAACGAAGGAATGAATAGACGCCCTAGATAATTATCATTGGGTGATAACCTACCCTTACCGCATCAGCTTAACCGCGCGCTTGATAGCAAAATTCTTAGTCATCAGATGATTATGCCATAGCTTCTGGTTCCACCTTGTCATAATCTCATTGACCATGTTCTAAGAAAAATGGTAGTGATGTTCAGATAACTAAACTACTAGGTACCTAGATGAGTTTCACATCCCTAACTTTTGGTCGTCTTAGAAAATTTATCTGGATACAACGGCGCAGTGCTGGTTGGATTATTCTGCTGTTCAGATTATAAGCAATTGAAATTCGATCTCCAAGGATTTTGACACCATGGCCTCCATAATTGCAGTTGATCAACTTAGCAAAACTCTCATTGGTTTTGCATCAAATGGAGAGTTTCCTGATGAGGAAGTTTCTGCATCTGCGGTTAGAAATGAAGCTCTTCCACTAGCTATAGAAGCTTTGGGTGAGGCTAAATTATCTCTCGAGGTGTGTCTCCAAAAATCCCCAGCTTTGTTATTCACTACCTACCCACTATTTTGTTTGCTAACTATGTCTCGTACAGACTGAAGTTCGCCAAATCAGTAGAGATTCCGCTGTCGATATCGATAAATGGATACAACACGCGCAAGCCCTCCAGGACGATATCGACAAGTCAAGAAAACTGGCGAATGAAGTCGTTCAACAAGCAGAAGCGGATGAATCTCGAGTTACTGATGTACACAACCATGAAAACCATGTTGAACTTTTAGTGAAGGAGATTGAGTTCAATGCACACTTACTGGAATGTGCACAATCCATAAAACGTGCGAATGATTCCCTGGACAGAGCTGTGGAGCAGGCGGACAAACAAGAAATACATGAAGCTTTAAAGTCACTCGATATTGCGGGTCATCAAATTGCGGAGATTCCAGCCGAAACTACTGTAAGAGCGGTTCGGCTCCTGGATACACGATATTATGAGTTGAAGGAATCTTTGAATGGTCAGCTTAGTGAGATCCGGAAATCATTGATATATATCCAACCTAAAGAAGGTTCTATCACGATCCACAAGAAATTTGACGGTATTTCAACATCTTTGGATGATGTTGCAATTGGATTGGAGAGATTTCAAGAGCTTGACGAGTTTGGCAAAGATCTATGGGAGCAATTGTCTGAAACAATTATACGACCTCGTACTGGCCTGGAATCATCACCTTCTGTTTTCCAAATATGTATTGAGAATAACACTTTGCGTGTTACTGAAGATCGTTCAGATACTAGCATAAAATCTTTGTTCAAGGATCTCTTAGACATCATTCGCTTTTTGGACGAGAACCTGCCCAAGACAATGGTCGAAGCCTTATCTAAGGTTATGATGCCTGATCTAACTGAAATAATAATCGGAACATGGCTAGAGTCATCTGTACCAACATCCCTAGACGATATGGTCGATTACCAAAAGGCGTTAGGTCGTACAGGTGAATTTGCCGATACTTTGAGAGAATTAGGATGGCCGGGAGCAGAGAGATTCGATGAATGGGTTTCCAGCGCCGCTAGAATTTGGTTGACTAAGAAGCGAGAAACATCACTGGACCGAGTTCGTAATGCTTTAGCCCTTGGTATGTTCACCTCCCCTCTTCATCTCCCCATATGGATCCTACGTTTATTTTCTGTGTATTGATACTAATGACTTCAAATGCTAGGCGTTGGCCAACCTCTTGAAGCTAAACGAGTTGAAATGCGTATGGTGACCAGAGATGACGGTATGCATGTCACTTCAAATGGTGAGACTGTGAGAGATGAATGGGGCTGGGGTGAAGAAGACGAAGAGGAAGAGACTCAACCTATTCCAAGAAGCCGAGCTTCTTTTGACGAGGAAAGAAGGGCAAGCTCACTGTCCATTACTCCTGATCCAAATATTCTTCAAGTAGATGAAGAAGATGCCTGGGGCTGGGGTGACGATAATGAAGTTGCTGTCGAAACGCCTACCGATGAAACCCCCGACACACGCAGGACCCTGAGGACTCATTATAGTCCTACTAGTCACACCCAGTTAAATGATCCAGCAGAGAGGCGAAACGTCACTCTCTCAGAAAAGTATTGGACATCTTCTATTCCTTTGACAATATTCAACCACGTTGTCACTATTTATGAAGATGGCGCCAAATTGATGCAGGAAGAGTACGTATATGTCAACTTTAGTTCATGTCAAATTCCTCCAAATCACCACTAACATTGTACAGGAACGAGTCTCTTCCCATATCACCTGCTGCCGGTGCCTTGTCCAACATTCCTACCTTGATTTTGGCAATGTATCGTGCGGTATCTCCATGTTACTATGTAGATGATCCAAAGGGAAATATGTAAGTCCTGAGTTTGGCATTGCACTCTCCACATAGCATCCTCACTCATCTTATCTAGGTTTGCTTATAACGATGCTACATGGTTGGTGGATAAATTGAAAAGTTTCTCGAAAGAATGGCATCTACGAAAAGATATAACCCCCCGAGCTTTGAGTCTTGTGAACATTGATTCAGAGATTGGACCTCTTGAAAGTCTTGGAAAGAGAGCTTATAAAAACGAGATGGATACACAACGGACAATCTTACACGATTTACTTGGTGGTATGTACACATAGATATCATTTTGTGCAATTGTTAACATTATCTAGGTTCTCAGAATTTCGTATATAATGACAGCGAGAACGCAATCCGTGCTGTTATCGGTCATATCAATCAACAATCTGCCTCTTGGAAAGAAATACTTCCATCTTCAACTTGGGCATCGGCCGTTGGTACATTGGTCAACACGGTAGCTACTAAAATCATCAACGATATTTTCGAACTCACAGATTTGGGAGTGGATGACGCTGAAAGAATAGCAGCGCTAATTCAACAAGTTGAGGCTCTAGAATCTTTATTCAAAGAGAATGAAATTGGAACTTATGCAGGGAATTGGCTAAAAATGCAATTCCTGAGCGAAGTTCTACAGAGTAATTTGAAGGATATTAGATATCTTTGGTTTGAAAGTCATCTTAGTTTGTACTTTTCGAAAGACGAAGTGCGAGATTTGATTGAGTTGAGTTTTGAGGACAATCCGAATTCGAGATCGTTGATTAAGGATATTAAAGAGAAGCCGTTGCCGGATGTTAGTCGTATGTAAGGAATGGGGACTGAATTGGAGGTATGGGCAAAGTGGATGAAGAAGACGAGGAGGATAAGGAGGATCTAAGCAAGCATGTATATACCTTCGATACTAGGTTTCAAGCTAGATTCTTAAGCTTTTATAACTATGAATAGCTAGGTCACAATATACGGCGCTATTTCTATTGTCCTAAACCTTTGGGATCGAGTAAAAATGTATGAACGGAACTCGGATTATGCTTACCTCTTGTTCTGTCAGATCAGTCTAAGCATACAATAAAATCGCACCCTTGATGATGGTGGTGTATATACGTCGAGATTCGATTGGGGAGTTTCTTCCCAAGTCTTTTAATTGTCGAATTCCGGTTCACCAGTTCTCAAATGCATGAGGTTGAATGACTGGGTGGGAGGTATGATAAGTAGAATAGGTATAACAGGTTCTATCAAGTCAACGGTCTAAGCCTCTTTATGCAGAAGATGCAGAGAATTTGACGCGTGATGTGATGTGATGTGATGTGATTAAGTTTTACCTCTGCAATGAACGCCGAATTCGAGGAAGATTAATAGATTGGAAATATTGGATGCGGGATTTTGTTTGCGATATCTTTTCGGAGAGGGAGGTGTTGGATATTATTCTAGGTGAAGTAATACAATATGTACGGATAAATGGATGGATTATCCCTCGACTTCCCTCTTAAGTTTACCTACGTATAAAGTTTATTTAATGTTGCGATATCGTGAATCAAGCACTTCTCGTACCAACAGAGTAACAGAATACCAAAATGACCAATCCCCAAATCAACAAATAAACAAATACCCTTCCATCTCGTTTCTCAATCCTCATTTTTCATTCCTCATTTCTCGTTCTCGCTCTCGTTCTCGCTCACCCACCGCATCGAGGTACCATTTCGCAGCTCGCATAGCATGTCTCGCATACCTCGCACTCTCATCTCGCTCTCGCACTTTTTGATCGAACCCCTGAAGCACGAACCACGTGCATAACTATAGTGCCAGTCTTCGTATTCTCCACATTCTCATTGGTTTGTTCGTAAAGAATTATGGAGATATTTATGGAGTGCTGCTATGCAGGCGTATTCGATACGTCGTATTAGAATGGGGGTATACGTAAAGCGTATTTGACGGATTGGAGGTATGTTTTTGGATTAGTGTGCTGTTGGTTAGGGCTGACCTGAACGTGCTTGATTGCCGGTGAAATTTATGTATGGCTTTGGAGGGGTCTTTGAACAGTGCGTTACGCTGCGCTGCGCTGCGCGGTTTTGTGTTAAGGGGAAGGGGATGTGTTGAGTTTAATTGAGGCTTGGCTTTTGTGTATTTATATGTACCAGTAGGTATGGATGGATGGGTGGGTTGGTGGGTAAGGGTTTGAGTTTTATATTGGTAGATGGCAGGGAATGTAACGTCAAAGGTATTTTTATTTTATAGAAATATCACGAGGTTTGTCTTTTAGTTTTTTAGTTTTTTTTTATCTTTGGGCGTTCAACATACTTTACTTGGAGAATTGGAATCTCATATTCTTATATACATATGTATTTGAATCCATCTCATCTCAAGTCCACCAGTCATCTACACATTCTATCGAAGATGGACGACTCTTCGCTCAGAGAACTACAGGGTCTTGATCTCGAACACCAAAGCGAAGTCATCTCATCTATACCTCTTAATCTCGCCTTCACGAGTTTTCTAATTGAAAATCTATTTGCTTGGTTTTGGATGATTGGGATTCAATATTTCCTTTTTAAAGTGTTGTATCAACATCAGCCCCAAAATCGAACTCGACATCAAAGTGAAAAATCCCTCCGACCCTCATGCTCCTCACATTGTGAGAATCCCACATCAGAAATCGAACCACCTTCACCCGGCGAATCATACTTCCTCATTATCCTATGCTGGCTCCTCCATTCTCTCCTCAATATCCTCCTGATATCTCTCCTAAACACCTTCATTTCCCTCCTCTCCACGCCCGAAACCACACAAACCTATCTCGAATGGCGTTCTACAATCTACAATCTTCACTACTGGGCCTTTAGCACCGGCGACGAATCTCCCATTTACGGGTTTGCAAAACTTCTCGTGCTGGAAGTGATATTTTCTTGGTTTCTTTCGCAAGTATCTCAATGGGTGATGGATACGATAATTCCATTTTTGGGGGAGTTACGCAGGCATTATGACTTTCGAGGAGTGTTGAAAAGCGTGGGAAGAAGGACGAGGGAAATTTACAAATTCATGCTTATTGTAGATTGGAGTCATGATTTTGAGTTTTCTCAATCCCCGAACGCGCAACTACTAAATGGTAGCGATGCATCGACATCTCCCGATGAAAACTACAAACAACAAAAAGAACAAATCATCGAGCTATCTCGCCAACGAAGTGAAGGTCTGAGTACAGAGAAGGGGATTCAGGAACGGAAATTAGATTGGAAGTTGATTATTGATGCATCGGCACTGAATGAGATGAAGGAGATGTTGGGGCCGGCGGGGGGCTTTGGGGAGTTGGGATTTAGTGTGGCGATGGATAGAGTGTGTTTGGGGGCGGTGAGTAGGGGGTCAAGTTTTATGGTTACATTTGGGTTGGAGGGGGTGGAGGGTGGTGATTGTGCGGGGGGTGCGAGTGGTAGTAGGGGTGTGAGTGGTGATAGTGGGAGTGAAGGAAAGGGAGGGGAGAAGAGAGAGAGGAGGAGGGGAACGGAGATTGGGAGGAATGGTGTAAGGATATAAATTTAGAAAGTCGAATTAAGAAAATGAATTTAAAAGTTTGATACAGTTATCGAGAATTCTTACTTTGTCTCCTGAGTCTACAAAATTTGAAGCACGTAAGATACAAACGCGATGCTTGTAGCTTTCGTATACTTATTGTCCTTCATGAGATATAATATATACCTAAAATCATCTCTACGATTCTCTCGAACGAGCCCTATCACCCCCCGCCCTCTCCCCAAGAGATATAGCTAAAATCGCTTGAGTACTTTCCTTATTTATTCCCATACGATAACCCTCTCTACAAATTCTACAATATCATTAGATCTGATAGCAAGTGCCAACAGACTCCTTTTTCGAGTCAATAAAAGACATCAATCCCCAGTACCAATTATACAAAATCATCTCCAGCACTTGGAAATAATTTCAAGAAGAAAATCATTATGATGATGTTCCAATTTTCTATTTATTCTATTCTATCATATCATATCACATTTTATCTTCCGTAAAAGGCAATTGCCATTGCACAAGATACAAAACATCCATCATCACCAGCCCCATCTTCCAATCTTCTTTTCCATTCAAACTTTGCCTGAGCTATATCAAATTCCATCTCCATTACACAAGTCAAGTTGTCATGACTTTATTCTCGATGATTAGTATTTTGGATACAGGGAATATCGCATGGATGATCTCTCTATCTTCTTACATTCCCCTTTTCTGGGTATACAGACTGAATGCTTTTTTATACGTGTTCTGTGTGGAAAGAGAATCCTGCTTTTGAACTTGATACTATGGCTATTGGTGAAAGAGCAGTGAAATTTCAATATTGTATTGGTAGTTCAATCGAGATCGGGTCATCGAAGTGTTTTTTTTGTGTCGGCGATGAATCAGTGTTACTGTCTTCACGGTTTCGAAGGGAATTAATATAAAATAAGCGTATAGGTCTGGGGTTTCGAAAATTCTGCTTTTGTATAGGGAGCTAAATGCTTACTGCAGTGGAAATAGGGGAGAATATCCATTCTTAACTACATCTCAGAGCTACAGTATAGAGTCATCATCCTCGTCAAGTAAATCTATCCAAGTACATGATACTGATGTCAAAATTGAATGGTATGTGAGCAGCTAAGCTGGAGGTAACTCCTAGCTCTGAAGATTGAAATATTTTAGTATGATTTTCAAGAGAGATATTGTACACCTCACGACACACATAAAGAAGTAGATTTTAGTTCCCCGTCCGGTAGATATGGGTGTGACTTTCTGTCTATTCTGGAGGGCAATGAGGAGAATAATTATGTTCTATATCATATGGCTGGAGTGATACTAGAAGAGGCCGTGGAGCTGCTTCTTCTCATATTATTAGTCTGGTTTCTGGTGCAATTTACTGAGCTGAAGGAATGATGGCGGATCTGATATTTTATCTGCCGATATATATAAATAGCAAAGTGACCAGTTTTGAATCTTGAAAGTGGGAGCCGAAGTTGAATATTGAGCCTTGCTTATACCGAACGAAGTTGGCGATTGAACATAGAATATCTGGAATTAAACTAGAAACCGAGAAGAGCCTATCAAATATACTGTTGAAAGATTTAAAGCTCGAATAGATAGTAAATAGTATAAACGGATTGGTTGTGATAAGACATACTGAGGGAATTGCTGTGAAGGAGGGAGTCTCAGTTGAATACAGCTTATGTTGAGATCAAAAGGGCGAAAAGGGGGAGGTTATTACTTTACCTGAGGATGATTCGTCAAGGGATGAGGAGATACAGAAAATTTGATCACTGGATATCTCTAGGGGTAGAGGGTTGTTATGGTGTTAGATTCGTTAAAGTCAGAGTGCAGATCATGGAACAAAGATAGTAGGTTTGTTAAAGTTGTAGTAGCGGATTTTTCGAAACCAGAGTAGTAGGTTATTGAAACTACTCGTGATATACTCCATAAGATATTCTCAATATTTCTTGTATAACGAATGATTTTAGAGGAGTGTGTATTGTTGCTAGTTATGACTTGACGTTTGGAGAATACAAGATAATAGAAAGAGGGGGATGAAAAAAATCGGAATCGGTACCTTGTTATTGGCTGACTAGTTCCTAGGAGTGATGATATATGCGGGGGCGGGGCTAAGATTTAAAATGGCAGAATGATACTACTTATTCGATATTTATCATCTGATCATCATTCTCCAATCCTCCATTGTGGCGGTAAATCTCCATGGAAAGAGAACAACTTGAAAATCAGTTTGACAATAGAACCGCTTCTCCCCACCCACACTCCTACATCCTATGCCACCAAAGTTCCCCCTAAATTGTCACTTTAGAAGTTTAGTACTAACTTTTATGAATTCTGGGCAATCATCCAATCATCGCATTGCATCCTGCATAGCTAGAAATCCTACTTGATTGCTTCTCGGTAAGATGATGTTGATTTTTCTTTCTTTTTCTTTGGCGTTGTAGCCTGGCCGTACCCCTCTTTCAAGATAAGTTCTTTAATTCTCTCCAAAGTCGTAGCTATTCTTCTCTAAACAGACAATATTATTCTCAAGATTCAATACAGCTACATCTTTTGGCTATCATGAATTACTTTGGAACAATGGATTATGCACCTGACCTTTGTCCAGTGGGTACTGGACCTGGCCGATATGGAAGCTCAGTAGACCCAAGTACTCATGTAATCTACTGTATTCATTGCGATACCGAGTGCATACTTCCCTCAGTATGCTGTCCAGCGTGTTTGCTTTGGCATGGCATGGATATACCTGTTCTCAAACGAGTTTCGGAGTATTATCCTACCAAAAAAGAACCCCATACTCGGTCGTTTGTCTTTTTTGCTCGATTGCCAGAGCAATTGAGATACCTTATTTGGAAAGAATCTTTACCAGGACCACGTATCGTTCATCTACGACGTCGATTACTCAAACTACCTAATGGGAAAACAAGTTTTGGATACGAATCACCTAGTACCATTCACATGGCATATGTATGTCGCGAGGCATATATGGTGGTAATGGAAGAGTACAAGCAGGTCTTTGATGGGGGTATTGGATCCATTGCTCAGATATGGTTTAATTTCGATATCGACACTCTTTACCTCGATGGTGGACCAATCACAAAACATTTACAAGTAGAGATGAATTGTGTGAGCTGGTCTTCCGATTTTCAGAAAGTCAAACATCTTGCTGTTTTCAGTTATCCAGAAGAAACATATAGATACCCTCATCATATCAGGAACTTTTCCATGCGTGAGTTCGCGTTTGGAGATTGGTTGTACTACATGTTATATCGTGGTAGTATTACCAATGTTATCTTCATCAATAGGCGCCATCCCTTGACCGTCTATGATGATCTCACACTGATCGACTTACAAAACACTGTCGCATCATTGGCCATATATGAGAGTCCATACGATCCTGTTACCGAGAAAGCACTACAACGAAAACAAGAATCCTTCCGCAATCGGTATTGTTCTCATAGTATCAAGCTAGGACCAAGCTTAGCAAACATTCAAAGTTTGGATACTGTAAGACACCAAGAAGCTGCTGCAAACGGCGGTGTAGCTCCTTTTGAGATGCCCATTATTGAATGCAAAACCATGACGACGAAGGCGATGGAGATGAAGTTGAGAGAAGCAGCAGCACAATATCAAGTCAAGAAAAATGAATATGAAAGGAAGAGAAGAGAAAGGGGGGAGATGCTTAATGGAACATTTCTGCCTTCTAGACTGATGGGAATTGGAAATTGAGTGGCTTGAAAACCTGAAGAATTTGCAATGGGGCTAGAACTTTGCAAAATCACCTTGGCCAGTTAGCCATCTTGTTCAATTTCAAAGTTAGTTCTTGGTGTCAGGGTTGGAATTGAGATCTGGAACGTCTGGTTGTGTGATTCTCAGGGAAGAGGTATCGAGAGAGAGTTTTTCTTTTCTTGTCTTCTTAAATTTATTCTTATGTTCATCTGAGATGGGAATAGCTTCACTCACTTTTTCCATCGACTACCCAAAGATCTTTCGATAGCTTGACAACCACAGCAATACGATATACAATTACATATCCATGACTACTTAGTGCTATCCATACTTGGCTCTCAATCCCACCTTCATGAGTTGTTTACTGTAGATGAAAGTGTATTACCATTACTCGTATCATCTTCCAGCGTAGGAGAGAAGGCAGTCCCATGAAAATCTTATACATATTCCCAGGAATATGTTGTTCGAGGAAGATTATGGCGTGAGTATTCTACATCGATGATAATGCCATGAACCTGTCAGCGAAACTGTCGTTGAGTGAAACGAGATTACTTAGAATTTATTCTCTTGTTCGGAATTAACAGTCATGAAAGCTCTCGAAATCCGGGCAATCAAGTACCGAAAGAACAATGGGGCCCAGGCAAAGATGAACTAAACGGTGAATCATAGTTAAGCATAATCTTGGTAGGCAGGATGCGTTCTTGGAGAAATCAGTATATGGTAATTTACCGGTACTGGTCTGCCGAAGATCATGATCTGTCGAGGGAAAAGAGGGGGCAGGGCTGTGCTTAAGCGAAAATTGGAAAATTGGTGGAATGGTTCAATTAATATATTTAGGTTTGGGCGTGAGGGTAAAGGTATGAGTTATGTCATGCGGAAGCTCAAGAAAAGGGTAGCGAATCGATTCAATAATTGACAAATAAGAGAATTATATGGGGCTTGTTTGTTGTGGATCTATAATGTTGTGTTTCCTGTTGATCAATACCTGGAGGGAATTGAAGAATGTCCGCATTTCCGACAGCTCTTTTTTGCTGTTGGAGAAGGAGTGAAGGTTGTTTCTCTATGTTTGTGATGGGTGGTTTGGATCTTAATTGCTCGAGTTCTATACTATGGTTTCGAATTGAGGTACTGGTTCATTGAAAATCTATCGTATTTAATGCGGAATTTACAATACTCTAGCTTCTCCGAGGACACAATTGCTTTGTTCTAACTATAGTCGGTGTTTTGGACGAACCACGCACCCATCCCACCGCTCCAGCACAGGTGTAACCCTGTATACCAACGATTTTGAGTTTTAACCACAAACATGTATCTGGGATTGTCAGGATTGCATATTCGAAGCATAATTTCTATAATTTTACATTTATGATTTGTGCCTAGAATAAGGTTAAGAAAATTTAAGGTTAAAAGTTAAAAACAGAAATCCACTGTGACGCCAAGCGAAATCATTGGTGTGAAATTTTGATACGAGCCTCATTCATTTCACGTGTTTCTATATCTCATCTGAAATGGTCTATCACATATCGTATTCGGATAAGGCCAAGAGATTTATGTACAACGTTAGACGGTTTTAGTAAAGATGCGGTTGCCAAGATTGTTGAGTACTTTACATTGCCAATGTGAATGTCACAGTATGTGGACAACCAGAGATGAGAAGTTACTTGGAGAAATTTTATGGGAATGGAAAAAGCCCGACATGGGTAAATACCGAAATTGAAGCTCTTGGTAGAAAGAATTGAGGCTCTTGGAAGATAGAATTGAGGCAATGCAAGAATATGTTGCTGGGAATTGTCTGGGTGGATACACCTCTTATGCGGATTGAATGCATCAAGTGATGATAGCAGAATAGTATATAAGTATTGACGATGTCTGCTCTTTCAATCCATCATCAGCATCATCAGCATCATCAACATCAGCTTCCACATTCATTCATTCATTCATTCATTCATTCATTCATTTCAAATCACCACAATCAGGAATCTAATCTAATTCATTCAAGATGTATTTCTCCAACGCAAAAATCCTTTCTATCCTCGCTGCCGCTGCAGCAGTCAAGGGTGCTCCCATTGAGGAGAGCACCATCCAAGCTCGCGCTACAGTCCCTCACGATTCGATCAACCCATGGGGAGAAAACGTACCTGGTAACGCCGTGGGTAACACCTTGAAGAGATTTGAGCCATTCATTCGCATTGCTCATGGTTGCCAACCATACAGTGCAGTTGATGGTAATGGTAACACCAGGTATGAAAACTACTTATTCCTTTCCTTCTAATATCGCTTTTACTGATACATCCTGCAGTGGTGGACTCCAAGATACTGGCAATGTCTCAGCCGGCTGCGGTGATCTAAGCAAAGGTCAAACCTATGTCCGAGCTGGCTGGTCTGGAGGTCGCTATGGTATCATGTACGCCTGGTGTAAGTATCCCATTCATCTCCACCCACTCATCTCACACCTTCTAACTCTCCCCAGATTTCCCCAAGGATCAACCCGCATCCGGAAACGTCGTTGGAGGTCATCGTCACGACTGGGAGCACGTCGTCGTCTGGGTCAACAACCCCGCCCTCCCCAACCCCACCTTAATCGGTGCCGCCGCATCTGGCCACGGAAGTCTCAAGAAAACGACAAATCCCCAACGCCAGGGCGATAGAGTGAAGGTCGAATACTATGTCTCTTTCCCAACCAACCACGAGTTGCAGTTCACCGACACCTTGGGCAGAGATTTGCCAATGATGTGGTATGACTTCTTGCCAGCTGCCAGCAAGACAGCTTTACAGAACACCAGCTTCGGAAAGGCCGTCTGTCCATTCAATGACGCAAACTTCGCCAACAATCTCGCCAAGGCTGCAATCTAGAATTCTTTCTTGCTAGACAGAGTTCTGGAGAATCTGGTAGTTTGTCATGTCAGAGATTTTTAGTTCCATTGTTCGAGAATTCTCTCTTTTTCTGATTCTTTTCTGATTTTCTTGATGGTTTGAAGTGGGGGTACGAGTAACGAATGGGAAGGCTTTGGAGGATGAGATGGGTTGGGCTGCGGTTTATGTTTTCTATTGTATCTCTTTATTGAGTCTTAAAAAGAAGCTGAATAAAATCAATTTACTTCTGCACTACTCTTTTCAAATTCTTGGCCGTGAAAACCAAAACTGGATTTCTATGCGGACGGGACCTTTAGCACCGCACAGGGTACGCTCCAAATGAACTACCGCTTTAGGGCTGAGATCGATCGTGAACTACATTACAATGTCTATGTGTCAAATTAGAATTCTATTTAATCTATAAAAAAGGAAGGTGTTAAAAGCATAAGATAGTTCCTTCGCATACAACCTACCATTGAGAAAGCTCAGTAGTACTACCAGTATAACGTTTACTTGAGTGAAGTAAGTAGACTGTGCTTTCTCTGCCTCTTTATCAACCATCAATCTAGGTATACGAAGGATGTCACCAAATGCCACCCAGACGAGCCCACGTGACCGAAATTCCACCTGCTAATATGAAATGACATGGTTGTGGGAATCATTTTCTTTCTAAAAGAGATTAGAAGATTTTTTATCCTTTTCCTCTCTTTATGCCTGAAACTACTATGTCAGTACGAAGTACTGTAAATAACAGTGAAAGGATTTCAGAATACGATCCACAACGATCAATAATCTGGCTGAATTTCAAAATCACATAAAACAACCCAAGCTCAAACAAGCTGACCATACATTAGGATAATTTTGATTGATCAGAAATCCGATTATATAATCATAAATCATAGAATCAAGAATCATTTGATCATGTGATCAAAAACTATATGCTTGTAAGGGGTGAGAGGGCGTGCTCCGCGCACTCCCTCTCACCCCTGAGCGCGCTTAGGTGCCTTCGCCATCTTGTTTCAGGCTCTGTGTACAATGCACACACAACATAATCACCTTTCTATCTAGTAGTTTGTCGCAATATATAGGTAAAGCTTCACGTGCTATCCGGTGCGCTAGCGCGTATTGCATGCATATAAACTTTGTCTTTCTCAACCTCAGAAAAGTATTAACAATGCAACTTTCACATTTCGACCATGAAGTCTGATACCAACATGAATATTATTCTACGTGTTATTAGGAGATATTGCTCATATCGCTCTTCAATCAATTTGATCGATTGGCCAAGTCAGCAAGGATTACATGCATTATGTGACCTACCTTGACATAAAGCGCCACCAAACATTCGCAGAGCGTTTGTCTTTTCATTTGAAGATTATTGTTACACACAGCGGAGAATTGCTATGGCAATTCCGCTAGACTCTCTTCCCTCAAATCTGTTGTTGGCTTCTTCTAATTATAAAGTCGGGCTGTAGCGCAGTCATAGAGCTCTGGATGTTTCTTCAGAATTTCAACGAATCACTTCATTAAAGATCAGATCACAAATTTGTTTCCTTCGCATACTTCAGTCATGCCAAAAAAAACGAAGCCTCCCAAACCTAGTTTGCCTAAACAATGTAGCTTAAGGTCGAATGTCAATACCCATGCTGTATATTGCATGCACTGCGATACTGAATACGAGATCTTGGTTTCGAAATGTCCAAATTGCTCACTCCCTCAATATGAGAGTTCTATCCGTCCTCGAAGACCTGCGAAATTACTACGATGATGACTTCAATGACGGGGCCACGTTCACTTGTTTCATGAAACTGCCGCTCGAAATTAGGGTTATGATTTGGAAAGCATCTTTACCTGGGCCACGGGTTGTGCTTCTTCGCCCGACCTGGATTTTGAGATGGAAGAGTTCAACGCGTTGAGGGGCGCATGAAGCGATACACGTCCCAGACTATGTTTTTGAATCATCGAGTCCTATCACAGCCTTGTATATCTGTCGTGAGTCATTCAATATTGCGTCTACGAGATATACCTAGACTTTCGCTTCGCCAGAGTCACCCTTCAAAACTTGGTTCAACTTCGACGTCGACACCTTGTATATTGGTCACTGCGAAGCTTTTCATCATGGGCTACCTGGGGTCGAGAATTTAAAACACTTAGCTGTATTTGCCAATTCTTTTCCAGCAACTGCCCTTGACAAGGGGTACAACGCGCAAGAGTGGTGGGAGTATCAAGATCCGAGCATCCTTGAAGTATTTCTTGATAATTACCTAGCTGCCGCAGAAAGCCTCGAGGTACTTACACTCGTCACTCGCCGATACCCACATAATGCACATGCCTATACACCTGATAAATATGACGATCTCTCATTCATTGATCTTCAAGATATCGACGCATCTCTGAATTTCTATAAAAGCCCATACGAGCCAAAGCTTGAGGAATCTTTTCAATTCACACAACGAGAATATGCTGGGCAGCTTCGAGGCTTAGCATCGATCGAATTTGATGTTTTAGAGGAATTTTGTACTTTGAAGTGTGGAGAACCAGAGTACGAGATGCCGGTCATCAGAAACATGATCGTTACAACTACTCCAATGAAAGCAAAGCTTGAACGAGCCAAAGCAGCATTCAGAGTGAAGAAGGCCGAGTATTTGAAGAGTAGAAAATTGCTTGCGACATAAGAGTACACCGAGCACTCACAAATTTCAGTCTCCTGCCCCTTTAAAAGAAGGCTTTGTGTGGGTATCAGGAGCGGGGGATCATTCACGCTTTATTTCTCTCCAATTTATCGGAAATATTGCAATTTCATTTCTGGTACTGGCCCTTCTCGTTTACTGTTTTGCCATGGCTATTGTGCTTTATGACGCTTGATCTGAATGTTCAGGCTGTACGTTCAACGTTCTTTGATTATCTTTTTACAACCTTTTAGTATGATTCGAGCATCTGCTTTTGTTGATATATTGTCTGGAATTTAGATGACGGCTGGACGTTCATTATTCTCAAATTTGTCTTCTAGGTTTTCAGCGCAAGTGTTTGTCATTGTAATGTTGGTATACTTATTTGAATATATCATGTATTCTCAAAGCCTAATGGCTAGCTTGCTTTGGGTGTCTCTGCCTAATGATGTGATACATGCCAAATTCCATTAACCGCCCCTTCAAATCGCGGTGTGACTTCGTTGTCTAGCTCTACTTGGTCACCGAAGTAATTTGATGTCGGTATCCGTCAATTTCAATGCTTCGTTCACTTATCCGTCATTGCTACCTCATGCATACAATGGCGTTTTCTTAACGTGGGGTTTCGGTAGGAGTTGTGGTACACAGAGCGGGGATATGATCACGGCTCGTGCCGCAGTTTCTTTTGGTTGCATCAATGCCTTTATGGTGTGTCAATCGTTTTACTTTTTCCAGTGAGTGCAAACACTATGTCAAACGCATGGATAGGGAAGTGACTAGTAATCTTATATTTTGGACACTACTAACGCTTTTTTCCGAATTTCCCGAACAATCTTTTCCTTTCGACTTTGGTTCTGAAAAACATATCTGAGGGGCACCTTCATGTTGTAGTCAATGTCTCCTGGTCATTTTGTCTCCCCTTCTGTTTAAACACTTTACTAGAACGAACTGCTTTTACAAATTGGGAATAAAATATCTACAGGCACCTTCGTATCTCATTCAAGGCTGTCCCTTCGTCCCATATCTATTTCATTTGATTCACTCCCCCAAGACAAACTATATTCTACAAAATTCTTATACTATGGCTCATAATCGATATCCTCACGGTGTTATCGAATCTGATAGTAAGCGATCTGGCCATCGGTCAAACAGCTCCCCTCGTTCAATATGTTGTGTTCATTGCGATACTCAACACAACCCCTCACAGTTTGAATGTCCCAAGTGTGGGTTAGAATACAAACCATCATCGCTTACGATCCACAGTCATCGACCCAGAGAGTATCATGATATTGGATCAATAGAGCCAGCTGAACCTGAGTCATTTCTGCACTTCAATGAACTACCCTTAGAGATCAGGATTACAATATGGCGACAGGCATCTTTAGCGCCGTGTATATATCATATCAACTCCCCCCGAAAATTTCATGCTTCTCCGTTGTGTATACCAATACTGTCCGTCTGCCGAGAGTCCTACGATGCCGTACATGCGCAGTATGAAGGAGTTTCTATTATCAATCGAGAATTCTCTGTTTTTTTCTAAATGCATGCACAATTACGATATGTTGTACATGGAAGTTCCATTCGCCGAATAATGGAGACGCTTGGCCTAGTGGATAGATTGTTACATAACGGCCAGATTGGAGAAACCAAACATTTAGCTGTCTGCATAGCCGCCTTCAGACGAAATGTAGTTGGATCTTTCTTAGATACAGAGCACAATATATACCGTGCTCTTTGGGAAAACCATATTGAGATACTTACCATAGTGCATCGTCGACATGGCGAGAAGTACTACCCTAATCTAACCTTCATTGAAGTTCAAGACATCGACCTCTCTCTCAAATTCTATCAACAACCCTTCAGTCCAGCAAAAGAAGATTATTTCAATCTTGTACAAAATATTTATAAGAAACAACTTGAGAGTTGTTTTCCGATAAATAGAGAGCGTCTATTAGAGTTTGGCCGTAAATATTCATAACGAATAAAACTTCCATCCAAATATTACTAAGGAACTCGCATCTTTCAACAAAAGATTGCAACCACGATGGCAATGAAAGGAAGCTTATTAGGGCAAGAGCGCAATTCGGAAAGAGCAAGTCTGAGTACTTGAGACAGGCTTTCCAAGGGGTATCACTGGCGGAATGGATGTGAATTTACAAGATCTGGAAGTAATTGACTACTTCAAACGTCTCGGACATTCTGACTTATATTCCGGAGTAAGAATTATTCGATCTACGGACCGCACACCGAAGTGTTGGGAATTCGATTGGAGGTTTCATTAAGTCGTGCTGCTCATCGACCTAGCGATCGTCACATAAGAGTAGGAAGAAGTACAAGGATGGAGGGGGTGTGAATGTATTTGGTGTTTTAGTCTGTTCAGTGAATGGGGCTGCGTGTGGTCTATCATCTTGAGGAGAATTTTGTTTTTCTTCTGCAAGATCATTATTTGTTTCTGTTTTCATCGTTGTCTTTTGTCTGTTCTTTTGCAAGAGATATCGGATATGAGCTTGAGAGTTGAAAGTATGTCTAAGAGTGGGCTGCACATTGCGAAAAGATGGGGGGATAGTCTTAAGCTACCTTTCAATATTTAATGATCCTTCTTCACCACACTCCTAGTTTGACAACATATTACATTGCGTGTTTTAATTTTTTGCTATCTTTCTACAAATTAAAAATTCCCATCGCCTCTCACTTTGGCTTTCTTGCGGACTTCATTATCAGCAAGCCAGACACTGGGCATCGAAGTGACAGTTCTAGCCCATCATGGATTACAGTGAATCAAGGATCATTATGGACGAATTCAAGCATTCTTTCTTTGAACATTACAAATTTGATACCATCACTGGCAAATTCATTATCATCAACAACAAATCAACATCTAAAAATTCTTCACAATCCTCCTCCACAACGGTACCTTCTTACCCACCTCACTCCCCTCTCCATCCTCTAAACTTTCAAACCCTCCCGCCTCCGTAGGATCCAAATCATCTCTCCTCCCCTCATCCAAATCAATCTCTCTCAAATCCCAAATTTTTGTCCTAAACCAGAGCTTATACCCCACCCAAATCAACGGAAAAAGTGCCAACAAAATATACGCATCTACAAAATCCCCCGCACTAAAAGGACTTAAAGTCGTCCACCCTTGCACCAATGCCAAAAAGATATTTGCCGCCAATCCAAAATACGCATTATAGGGATACGCGAAAGAAACAAATGGTAAATCAGAAATTCTCCTTCCTTGCGCTTTCCACGACGAACGAAAACGGATATGAATAAATGAGATGGAGCCCCAAACGAGAAACGTCGAGACGCCGGAAAGATTAACGATATAATTATAAGCGGCTCCCGCTCCGGAAGAAACATTCATCATACTCAACGCACCGAAAAGATTCGTGAAAATAATCGCGTAGATCGGAACTCCTCTTTGATCCGTGAATCTCAAGAATCTCGGCGCGTGACCTTCCTGCGCTAGGAATAAAATTGTTCGAGAGCCTATGTATATAGAACTATTCACTGCGCTCAAGCACGTTGCGAGAATAAACGCATTGATGAGATGAACACCTCCTTCCCACCCTGCGTTTTGTATCGCAACGGTCATGGGACTTCTCAGGGCTTTCGATCCGGCACTTGCTAAGCCCTCTGCATTCCATGGACAAGTCATTCCGAAAAACAGGGCAGAGCCCATATAGATAAAAATAATCCGCCAAAACACCTGACGAATCGCAAGAGGAACAGCATGTTTCGGATTCCGCGTCTCCGCCGCCGCAACAGCAATCGATTCACAGCCCGCGTAAAAAGTCGAGCAAAACACAAATACCTTTGCGACTCCTCGAAACCCATCCGCAAACGCACCAGGATCATGCCAATACTGAAATCCCAACGTATGATCCTGACCCTTCAACCCCCCCGCCGCATAAATAATCGAGAAGATAAAAAACGCTACCAACCCCCCCAATTTCAAGAGCGCGAGCCAGAATTCTGCTTCTCCGAATGCAGCTACACCTAGTAACTGGAAAGCGAGAAAGGCAAACCAGAAAATGAGAAAGTAGCCCCAGAGAGGAACTTTGTCGCTCCAGAAAATAAAAATGGAGGAGAGGGTGTTGTATTCATTTGCGAGTACCGCGGCCCAGATGATGAAATAGTTCCAGCCGACAGCGACGCTGAAGGCGGGGTCGAAGAAACGTGATGTGAGGGATATAAAAGAACCAGATGAGGGGTATAATGTGGTGAGTTCTCCAAGGGATTGCATGATGGAGAAGGCGATGAGACCAATGACTCCGAAGCCGATGAGGAGGGATGCTGGGCCACCGGATGCTAGGGCACCTCCTGCACCGACGAGGAGACCGGGTCCGATGATTCCTGGGGGTGTTAGGTCGGTGATATGGGAGTTAGAGGGGGTTGTAGTTACCTGCTAGTGCCATCATACTTAAATGACGAGTCTGGAGACCTCGAGAAAGCCCACTATTGGGGTCAATGGGAAGGGTATCATTTCCCACATCATCGGATGTATTTTGAATATTATCCTTTCTATCTGGAAGCGACATTTTTATTTGTCTCACAGATGAATGTTCTATATTCTACAATACTTCAACAAAGTATATTGGGGGCGAAAAGTTGACCGACCCCGCGTAAAATAAGTTGATGAGAATTTACAGAGTGAAGACCATTTTTTATTTATTTCAGCGGCCATTGGAATGTGATATATAAATATGATCACTCCACGGGATGTCTG
This sequence comes from Botrytis paeoniae, assembly GCA_004786145.1. NCBI lineage: Eukaryota > Fungi > Ascomycota > Leotiomycetes > Helotiales > Sclerotiniaceae > Botrytis > Botrytis paeoniae. Next base: position 57,371 of record PQXI01000078.1, read on the forward strand.
TGGACGATTTTCACCATAATTGGATAGAAAAATGATGCCATACTAGCCCAATTTTTACAATCGCTTGAAGTAAAATTTATGGGACTAGTGACTAAAATTGGAAAGGATCTTTTTTATCTCGATTTATTTAACATTTTAAAAACAATAAAGGGCCGTAACATGGCCGTGATAGTGTTTGAAAAGGCGTATAAGAAATTGGACACGAGATTTACTATGCGCTATGCAGAAATCTCTTCTTAAGTAGACAAATTCGGAAATGCCTAGGCGTAATTACATGCATCAAATTAACAGAATTGTTTTCACGTGACCAAAATTCCAAAGATTGTTGTGCAAATCAAAAATCTTATTTCAAGTATAAATCCACTTGGTTATTATAAAAGGGTATATAAACTAATTTTCGGGTCTTGTAACACCTCTTCCCCTATTCACTTGAACCATTTTATCTTCACCAGCACTAACAATCCCAACATCCTTATCCCAATTAACATCGAAAACCTTAACTCCCTCACCACCAACTGTCTTAGTAGTCTTATCTTTCCTACTTTCTCTTTCAATGATATAAACTGCCTCTCCAACAACACCAAGTCCTTCATCTTTCGTTCCTTGTCTTGTACTTCTAAGATCCCATACCCTACAGGTTCCATCATGACCTGCTGATACTAATCCATAGTTGCTGTCAGGATCCGCGAATATTGATGAAACGAAGTTAGTATGTCCACGAAGTGTCATGGCCTGTGTTGTAGCAGCTGAAGCTCTAGGATCAATGAGAGCGATATGACGTGCTGTTGTTCCTGCTGCTATTATTTGATGACCAATTCCTGGTAGAGCGCTTAATGAGAGTATAGGATTCAATAAAGTCCTCGTATCGACAATACTAGAAGTGGTAATATCGAGTGTTTTGATGGTATGATCTTGAGAAGCTGAATATGCAACGGTAGGATCCTGAGGGTTGAAAATGACGGCAGTTGCAGGTCCATTGTGACAATCCATGAGAGATAGAGGACCGCGTTGAGGGGTGGATGTGGAAGTTGTGATTTTGCGTCGTTTGGAAGATGGTCCAGAAATAAGACTGGTATTTACTTCAGGTGCCGAAGATTTATGTGAAGTCCAGAAACCAATTTGTCCATCTGCTGAAGCAGATAAAATGCGATTTGATGGTCCATGAACTGCGATTGAATCAATGCTACCAGTATGACCGTATAATTCCATAGTTGGCTTCAATTGCGCTGAGAAGTGATCTTCCGATTCAGAATAATTCCATATCCTTATTGTGCGATCCAAACCTGCCGATGCAATTTGTCTGGCTGAGAGCCATTTCGCAGCCTTTACTCCAGAGGTATGTCCACCAACACTGGCAGGCGCAGATGTTGCAATAGCCTGACCTGACTTGTTCCAAACTCTGAGAAGTCCATCGTAAGAACCTGACAATATGCGCTCCTGTCCTTCGACAATTGAGTTTTTACCCCAAGTTCCTACAGCAGAACTACCAGATAAAACATCAACACTGCTAACCCAATCATCATGCTCGAAACTTGCTTCATAAAGAGGAGGAATCAAACTTCGGACATATTGTAAGTTTAATGTGGTTTCGGAGGATAATCCATTCGCAGTAAGATATTCATCGAGGGTCGTTCGCAAGAATGTACCGTTAATCAGGAAATCGAATGGTATTGGCGAAGAGGTATCGAGCATCGCCTCGGAATTGAGAATCTGTGAAAGTCCATATCTTCGTACATCTATTTTATTGTTAGCTCTGAAAAAGACTTCAAGAAGACGTGAGGAAAACTTGGATTAAAACTTACTGGTAGGAACGAGCAATTGCTGTTTTCCTTCAGGTAATTCAATATCTGGAGATGTGGTGCTGAAATGCACTTGAACCTGTCCTTGCGCCATGTTTGCGACTGGAAAGTGTAAATAGTTTTAGAGTTGAAAAGAATTGATGATTTCTTTGCAGGAAGTTTCTTGCACATGAAGCATTTCGAGATGGATTTTTTTTCCGGCGGTGCATTTGTACCATCAATGCAGTTTGGTGGTCCACGCGTGTTCGAGGCGTCGCGGGAATTTTACCAATTTGATTAAATCACGATATGTAAATTGGGTACACTTTTTAGATCAAGCATCCTTTGTGTATGGATTGATTTCATACAAACTTCTTGAGTCTGTCATGCAGGATAGTATGAGCTCTTCAAGAAGGTCAACACTTATCGTCGTTTACATCAGCATCGATGATTGTTGTCAGTCAAATATATACCACGTCTTGCGAGGCGGCAAGGGCACAGCAATGACAAGACCTTTTGCATTCACAAGCGTTGACATCAGAGCATAAGATTATTGAAGATTTTTGGAAACGATGGAGAGGGGATGCTCAAGTTGCATCAACCATACCATATTCAATAGCTCACGCAAGTGCACTTTAACTGCGCGATTTCACAGTTTCCGATCAGCCATGCCAATGATCTGGGTCTCAATATCCTCACGTCACAATCTTGGGCTTTCTAAATTGATAGCAAAGTAGGTCAAAGGAATCTTCTTGGAATTGTAGCCTGATCGGGGATTTCCAACAAGATCTTGGCTAGTTATGTTGCAGAGGAATCACACGTTCACAAGGGCTACAACATCAGGTCTATATCCCTTTCCACAACATCATATTCACTCAATATGTTGATAAACCACCGCCGTACGAGGCCGGCAGGTATACAGAGGTATTCAACCTTCAAGAATCTTCTTCCTCATTTTCTTTCGTCATACGTGTGTTGATGCATCGACTCAGTGTAAACCTCCATATTGCCCAATGATGCCTTTACTTTCTATCCGCGCTAATACTCTACTCTACTCAATCAGAGATATGTCAACCCTATAAGAACGCCTACTCATTGAGTTATGATTTGATAACTTGGATAAAATTAAGACTTCGAGTTCTCACACGATCATTATTTTCCACGGAAAATCACCTAGATACTCTCATGCCCTAAAAGTTCAGGTGGGTTTGCTCTCGTGCTTTTTGTATTAGAATCTAGACTATCAAGTTCAGAATCTATCTCAAAATCGTATTTTCTGATCTATGATTGCTGAAGTCCCCAAGTACCAAAATATGCTCAAGTATTAAAGTAATAGTATCATCGTAGAATCGGCCCCCCCCCCACCCTGAAATCTAAACTTCCGCCTCCCTCAATAGAATCTGCCTTCCATCTTCCTGCTGTAGAATCTAGCCCGCACCATATATCACATTCTCCCACTATAGAATCTATTACAGAACTTAAGGGGTATGATGATATTTAATTGTAATTTCTGGAATCTTTTAAAAGCCGTGCAAGTGGGGTTTTCGGATTTAGAAATCACTTTTTCATGCAATGAATATTTATTGTAGATTACATGTGAATATTGAAGCTATGATTTTAAACAATGCGACACCTCTCGAATGACATTCTACATTGAGCGTCTAAAAACGAAACGCACACATATATACAAAACAGCCAAATTGACGAACGAAAAATAAACATTCCGTATACACACGCAGATACATTTAAACCACAAATCAAGAAAGGTCATCTTCTAGAGGATTCTCCCCCTTCGCCTTCAACTGTGCAGAAACTTCATCGACATCTTTCCAAACTCTTAAAATATTACCACCTACAACCTTTGCAGAATCTTCATCGCTAACTCCCTGTTTGAGAAGCTCGGCTACTAAGTCTGGAAACTTGCTTACGTCGTCTAGTCCCTTTGGTGTATCAGGGATACCGTCGAAATCACTACCGAAGCCTACGTGGTCATAGCCGATGAGATCACCGATATGCATGACATGTCTGGCTACATGTTCTAAGGTTGAGTTGTTGGGATAGAAATCTGGAAGTCCATTTGTATTGGACGAGTTTGCAACGCATGATACGAAGTCTGGTGCGAAATTGACCATGACGAGGGAATTCGTTTTCTTGACGAGTTGTAGGACATCGTCAGGTACATTTCGTGGATGAGGACATACTGCGTAGGCAGATGAATGACTGAAGATTACTGGTGCAAGACTACCCGCCCAGTCGGCTTCCCAGCCGAGTACAGCACGCATCGTATCTTGACTAGTATGTGATAGATCAACAATCATCCCTAATCTATTCATCTCATGGATAAGCTGACGACCAGCGGGGGAAACACCTCCCCAGTGAGGTTTTGATTTCTCGATACCACCCTCTGGGAGCTCAACCAGTGCCGCATCTGCATAGCGATTGTGACAGTTGTGTGTCAAGGTTGCGTAGCGAACTCCAAGGGTATAATATTCGCGGAGATTAGATAGGGAGTTCCCAATTTGGTGCAGACCTTCAATGATATATGGTGATATGAGTTGGCCATTTTGGAAAGCAGTCAAGGCAGTGCTACTGTCTCCTGGAAGTGCAAAATGAGAGGGGTAGGCGGCTTGGAGACGAGCGAGAAGGTCAAGCTGCGTTAGAGTGAAGTCAACGGCTATATTAGAAAGTTAGTTCAAGGTTTACAATCAATCTGAGAGAACATCAATTTGCGGAAGAACTCGCGGAAGACGTCATTGAGAACCGTAGAACAGTATTGTATAGAGAGCAAGATGAAATAAGAGAAGCATGAAGAGTGCAGAGGGAATCAAAACTTCAGCAAAAGATCACTAACAAGAGTCATAATTTGGGGTAGAAAAATCACTCCAGTTTGAGGGACATGGAGCAAATGCACTCCAAAAAGCACCTCCGTTTTTTCCCGCTTTCAATCGAGGAAGATCCACGTGATAAGCCATCCCACCATTCTCAAACTTATTGGTAAAGTTGTCATCATAGATGCGATTTTTATAAGCAGATGTTATGAAGATTGCAAGATCATTGTGTCCATCTATATTGTGTTAGTTAAAGTGATGAAGAGTTATGATCTATATGTTATCCAAGATTCCGAGATGACCATACCTATAAGTGGTGTTTCAGTCAAGATTCTATCCACTCTCTCTTCAATTGTCTTTGGTTCTTGATTTCCAAAAGGCCAATGATGATTGAAGATATCATCAACAAAGCCATCGGGTATTATTAGCATAGTAAGTATAAGCAGAGAGCATAGTCCCAGAACCACTGCCATTAGATCACTGAATTGTCTCTTCCCCCGGCCATTTGTTGGTTCACAGCGGTCATTTCGACTTTCTCTTGTATCTTTAATTTCTGGTGATGATCTATCTCTTGGTAATAAAGGATCTTGTTCTGTATGAGGCATAATTATACAATAGCAAGAGTCAAAATGGAAAAGTTGATGCCGGTGACAAATGAATGAGATTCAATGTACCCAAGTACCGACAGTCTCAAGTCAGGGTCTTCAGATAAGGAATAGAATGGGAGAAATGATCACATGATCAAATTAAATCATTCATCTTTTTACGTCAACATCTTGATTCCCCCAGTTTGTGCCAGACTCCAGTACCCTCGCTCGTACCTACGTATCCATATTCTCGAGCTACTCCGTACTCCGTCTCAGTCCAGTCAGTACATTAATTACTAGGTTGGCATGAATGCGCTAAGCCCCTTTAATGGATTACCGGAAATTCCCTGATTTAGCTATTTTTGGGAATGATTTACACCTGAGATTTAAGGTTTGCTCCTGGGAGTTTTTCATGTAAGACCCTGCACGTCAGTTAAAGTAGGAACGAAAATCCAAGAAATTGAAGTGAAGACTGGAAAAGTTTAAGTGCTTTTTAATATTTACTCGTATATTAAAATTGTATAACTAGGTATATATAGATATATATATAGCATTGAACCTATGAATAAGGAGTAATAGAGTAAATGTCATTTTTATATAATCCAATATCATTTCATCTTCTTATGATTTACAACTCTTTACCAAACTCCTTTTTTTCTATGCTGTGTCTTTGTTTACCTACTTATCATAGTCACACAATCCCCATTTCATTCAATAAACCATTCAACTGAATCATATCCAACGACTTTGGTGATAGCTTCACCCATCTCAACATTCTGAAACCCCCGGGTAAACGAGATCAACGGTCAACCTCGTTCCAAAGGGCCCTTGCACAACTAAAAATCCGCAATCCTTCTATTTCCCTGCCCAGCTTTTTCGACTTCGTCCATCATAAACTTCTCCAGTTCTCCAGCAAATCTGTCATTCGTTCAACAATCCCTATTCCTTTCTACAATAAGGATTTTCTCTTCTTTGTTTTGTCTGTCGAAAGTTCTGAGCCTTTCGAGTATCAACGAATACATTAATCCCTATTATTGAAGTCACGAATCAACGATAAGAGTACATAATAATGGCGCCCAATTTTGCGGATTCCTTTTGGTCGGGAGATTATGCTGGAGGTAAGGGGCTTCCTCTTTCTGCAGAATGTGTCCATCCGTTCCTGCATTCATGTACTAATTCAACTACATCAAAATAGGTCTTGGTGTTCTATTCGGCAAACTGCAGCAAGGTGTCGCCGAAAACCAACAAGTTCTTACCATTGCGCGAATGCGTGCGGAAGCCGAAGATGTCTATGGGATGAAACTAGGAGATATTGGAGCAGCAACGGATAAAATAACAGGCGGTTTCGGTAGAGATGATGGAGCAAGTGTTAGAAAGGTATTGATATTCAGGAGATTTTCCTTCGTGTTCTCGAAGGGCTGGTTGACTGACGCAATATAGGCATACGATGGAGTACGGACAGAAATGGAAGAAGCTGCAAAGAATCACCGCAAAATCGCACAAAGTATTCGAGACCTAGTCGTCGCCCCTTTTTCGCGCTGGTGTGATGCACACGAAAATCGAGTTCAAAATTCACAGGATGACCTCCAGGCCCGGATAAAACTTCACGATAAACAAGCCGAGCTGGTCAAGAAGCTGCGTAGTCATTACTTTAATAAGTGTCGGTTGGTTGAAGATATTGAAGAGGAAAATAAACTTGCTTTCCAGGATCCAGAAACCAGTCCGAAGGCCAAGATTCCAGAGATTAAGGTTGGCGATAAGGACGATGAAGAGGATGACCAATCTTTAGAGATTGGTGATGAAATCTACAATTCGGAACAAGTCAAGAAGATTTTGACACACCTTTTACAAACAATCAAATTGGTCGATACAAAAGTTCCAATCTTGGGCACATATCAAAATACAACATGTGGTGCAGATATAGTGGAATACTTTCAGAAATTCATGGGAGCAACAAGTGTCAGTCACGCTGAACGTATTGGACAGGATTTGGTATCGCATGGCTTTTTACGATTGATTGGAAATGTTGGAAATGTTTTCGCAAATAGTTCCAAGATGTTCTACCAATGGCGACCAAAGGGTTTCCAATTGACAGGAATTCCCGAAAAGAAGCCCCAAGTAGGCCGCACTTTCTCTATCGCATCTAATTCCGATTTTGCAGATTCTCCTGTCGTTGGATCGGTCTCTGAATATTTAGCGGGCTGGAATCCATTGAACAATCAACATCCAAACGAAACACCAGGCGATCGTCTTCGTAGGGAAGCCGCAGAAGCAGATGAGAGGTACAAGCAAGGTGTTAGAAAATTGGATCATTTGCGATGTCAATTGGAGGAGGCTATCTTCGAGCATTTGAGATATTTAGAACGTTGTGAGCTTGACAGACTCAAGGCTATCAAGACCATTATTCTCGACTTTTCCGGAACGATTAGCAATGTTATTCCTAGCTTGCAATCGACAGTCGATAAGATGATGCTTTACCAAGAAACTGTACAACCTCTTGGAGATTTGCGATATCTTCTCGAAAACTATCGCACTGGTGGTTTTGCGCCAAAGGTTATCGTTTACGAGAATTATTACAACTCTGCGGATGAACAAACTTTCGGTGTTGATCTGGAAGCTCGGGCTCGAGGAGACAGAAAGAGGGTACCAGTCATCATTACCACTATTCTCACCTTCCTTGATAACAGATATCCTGATCTTGAAGGCGATCCAGCTAGGAGAAGTGTTTGGTTGGTTGATGTTCCCCTTCATCAAACTCACCGAGTACGAGATGTTCTCAATACTGGCAAACCGTTTCCTATTGAAACTTTGGAGCCATATGAAATTCCTATTATTGCAAGCGTTCTTAAACTGTATTTACTGGAATTACCAGGTAAGCCCAGCCCTGCTGATCATTTTGTGAAATGTCTCACCTGACTCCTGGTCATAGATTCTTTAGTGTCATCTCATGTTTACGAAATTATGAAAACGATCTATTCAACGCCAGCATCCGAATCTACCGACTCAGCTCGAATCTCAGTTCTACAAAATACCCTCAGTCAACTTAGGTTGGCCAACATTGCTACCTTGGATGCTCTCATGACCCATTTCACTAGATTAATTGAACTTACTTCCGCTGATGAGACTTACATTTCCGAACTCGCAACCATCCTTGCACCATGCATCCTTCGACCAAAGACTGAAACCTCAATGACCATGGAAGAAAGGTATTCGTACCGTCTGATTCGCGATCTCTTTGCTCACAAAGACGCTATCTTCTCTGAACTTAAGCGAGCTTCATCACTCAATTCTGCGTCAAATATTGACACCAGAAGACCTAGAGCTATTAGCACCGATGAAAGCAACAGACGAGCCAACATGGAAGCTAGACAAAAGGCAATCATTGCAGCTGGTGGAGCGAGAAGTCGCGCCACTAGTCCTGCACCAGGTCCACGTGGTCACCGTAGAGATAGAAGTTCAGGACCACCCGCAGCTGAGACTCGATTCCCGGTGCAAACATCACCCACAACTACGACCGATTCAACAAGAAACTCCCGAGGAAGCGTGAGACAAAGTCTCGAAGTTCCATCGTCAGCCGAAGCTAGTCCAGTTGTCGAACCAAAACCTTCTCCTTTGTCACCATTGGCCAATGGAGCAGAAGCTAGCACCCCCAGTGTTACAAGTGCTACATATATGCCTGGGTCTGGAGATGGAATGGAGGAACCCACTGTAGAAAAGAAGACTAGTCTTTCAAATGTGTCTAGTCTTCCAAATGTGGAAAAGAGAAACAGTTTAGGACGAAGTGGTCAAGTTTCGAGGAATAGCATAGGAAGAAAACCTTATGGAAATGTTGCAAGAATGAGCAAGAATTTCGATATGGTAGCAGCGGGTAACAGAGATAGTGTAGGCAGCATCGGCGAAGTGCCAGAACCTGCTGCGGAACAAAAGGTTGGGGTTAGTCTTGAGGACAAACCTATGGATGATTAGAAGTAGAAACTTTGGAAGGGGGGTATGAGAAAGGGAAGAAGGGAGAGAAGGATGGAAGGATGGATGAGCACAAGCATGAATGTTAAATGAAAGAAAATCATGTACGATAATACGGTATGATATTTGCGACTGGCTTATTCTTTGCCGATAAAGCGAAGCGGGATGGTCTTTTGATACCCTTCCCTTAAGAGGTTGTTTTTTTATCGATATGTTTTGGCGAGATAAATAGGAAAGAACGCGTTTATGAATATGTGTGTGTCTTGTATTGTGTGGTTGAACTTGTGTGACGGTGATTGTGATGAGAGTTTTTCATTTCTCGAATTCTTCGGCTAATAAGTTTCTTACCCCTAACTTCACTCACTTCACTCTTCATTTACTTTGCTTCACTTTACTTTATTTCATTTTACTTTCTCGAGCGGGAAGACTAGCGTTGAAATTTTGAACGCACATTTGGGAATTTGGGTAAGTATTAAATTTTGTTCTCAAGATCGTTAATTTTGAACCTCTCATCCACCATCACCAACTCAGTATCTACAATCAATTATCAAACCTCTACCCCCAATCAAAGAATCCAATACATTCGAATCAACAATTACGTCAATATTACCATATCAGTAAATTGCTTATTTCTTAACAGCAAATTACAACCTCGCAATGTCGTCCCAATCCTCACGGGACATATTCACATATACGGCAAAAACAGCTCTGGATAATTTATCTGAGATTTGGGATGAAAGCTTTGCCAAGGCAGAGCGAGATTATGAGGTTTTTGGCAAAGCGGTGATTGAGATTGGGGAGGTGGAGATCTCGGAGCAGATAGGGAGGGAGATTTGTAAGTTGTTTTTGTGTTCTGTTTGTTGTTTGGGTTGGTTTTGCTGTGGGTTGCTTGGGGTTTGTTCTGAGTTCTTATTTTCATATTAATTTTGGAATTGTTTCGAGGGTGCATGCTAGTGTGTTCTGAATCTATAGGGGGGGGGGGGAAGACCAACTGTCGAAAAGCAGATTAAGCAAGAACAAGAACTGCAAAGTGAGGAGGATGGCAATGCGCATGGCGATGCGATTGCATATCCAGTTCGTGGATAGAGCAATTTGCATGTCGAAGCAATCGCTTCGACAACAAAATTTTCGGCAACAAAACAACATTCGGTAACAAAACCAAGTCTCGAGCCAACAGCAGCTCACACCAACACCTCGGCAAAATCAACATTATTCTTGGCAAAAAACACAAAGTCTTCACTAATCACTGCTGAAGGCACCTCCTCCGCAAGCTCTTACTCGGCAAATCTCCCCATCAGCAAGGACAACGCCCCACCTTCTGGTGTTGTTCTCACCAAAGAAAATTGTTTCCCACATTGTGCCGACGTGGCAACACCATTCAGTGACCATGGAGGCGCAAAATGGAGCAATTACCTCCTCAACATGCGCTCAGTCATCGAGCTTCAATACTGCAAATTGCAATTGAAGCGCGTGACTTACTCGCAACAAAATAAAATCGGCAAATTACACACCAAATGGTGTATCATCTGGCCTGTGTATAGAGCAAAGGTTGAGACGCCAGCTATGCTGCAGGAATTGCAACATGTCGGACAATTCTGGCGCTGGCTGCAGGGACAGCAATATCTTCCTAAGCATGAGAATATTTGTAATAGGTATCGGCAATTTAGCAAGGAATGTCAAAGAGAGGGAGAGGTGGGAGCAAGTTGGAAGCGTGTGCGTGGAGATGAAGGGGATGGGGAGGAAGTGGGAAGTGGGAAAAGATAGTAAGAGAAGGAATTTGTGAGAGGGTTATATATAAGCAAGGGAATTCAATGTAAATGGAAGAGATTATTATATAGCAAGTTAAGTAGATAGAAAGGTTCAGTAGATAGCAAGATTAGTACGTAGCAAGTTAGTCAAAGTGCGTTAGACAGCAAGGTTTCGTTAGCAAGTTAGTGCAATGAAGATCTTGAAGGATATATCATATCATACCATGATCAATAAGAAGCTTTTGATGAATGAATGAACTATTGTGATTGTGATTGTGAGTGATGTCCTGTATGCGTGATGATGGGGTAAGCTGTGTATTGGAGGGAATATTTTGGATTGAATGTATTTCTTGATTGGGAATAACCATTGTGTGATAACTCCCTGGTGATGTTTGACAGCAAGACGATAAGTTTAATACACTCTGCTCTTCCAGCAAGTCGTACCTTCCAAAAGCGAAGTGTTGTGATAGGAGTGAATATGCACGTGATTGCATACCCGCGCACAATCCGTATTGCATGTAACTCTTGTAGCCGCTGAATCTCACATAGTATACACAACCAATACCACAATATGAAGCATACAATGAGAACTTCATAGTCACCACCGAAGCGTTGTCAGCAGGGCGGATGACTGATAAGTATTTCTTCGGACTGTGGTTGGTTATGTACTTTCATAGTGCTGACCGGATAAAATACCCTGGTGCGACAAGCGACATGCTCACTTATATATATCCACTTTCCAAAGGAGCCTCGATTCTACTCATCACATCGTTATCTTCATTACAAAGTATTTCCCTATGGCAAACAACAGGTATCAATACAAGCCATTGACTGAACATGATTCGATTCGGCTTTTGGTTTTATCGCCTTCTGTTGATACCACAGCTGATATACATTGCGATTTACTTACAACTACGTTAAGTAGATTGCATAACGATATTTTTGGTGGATATACAGCACTCTCCTATGTCTGGGGCGATATAGGAAATAAGAGAGTGATATATATCGACAAAGAAGTTATCGAAGTCACCACTAATCTCGATTCTGCCTTGCGTGATATCCGTGGCCCTTTGAGGAAACAATATTTATGAATAGATGCGATTTGTATCAACCAGGCAGATTCCCTCGAGAAAAATGAGCAAGTGATACAAATGGCAAAAGTTTATCAGTTTGCTCGGCACACGATTATCTATCTTGGGGAGTCCACAGAATCATCAACAGAGCTTCTAGGAGCAATTTTACGCGGTTACAATCGGATTCCAAACCCCATGGAGGCCAGGGCAACAGATGTTCTGGCTTTTTTATTCAATGACATCACTACTTATACAAGAGAGCATTATGAAAAGGCGAAAAAACTCTTGTTGGAACTATTTGAGCGACCTTGATTCACCAGAGTATGGGTTTTTTAAGATTTGCTCTTTTTAGCGGCCCTATGGGTGCAGTGCGGGCGACACATTGTCAGTTGGGAACACCTCTTCCAGGCCGCCAAAACGATAGCAGCCTTGAGCTTTGCTTCCTTCCAGCGATCGGAGTCATACCGTGTGTTTGTTGAGATGAATAAAGAGCGAAGCAATTCCAAGTTGGCTAGAAGACGCCCCAATACTTTGGCGGAGAATCTAATTAACATCTTGACGACCAGAAGAGGACTAGGAGTTTCTGATCCTCGCGATATGGTCTTTGTACATAAAGTTATTGTGCAGGCCTCATCATATCAGGATGACCTTGAGGCAGAGGACATAGCGATTGACTATTCCAAGAGGGTAGAGGAGAGGGTAGAGGAAGTCTTAGTAAATTTAGCTCGCTACTGCATTAAGACATTTCCAAAGGACAGAAGATTGGAGATTTTGTCATATAAAGAAAACTGCAATGATTGTTGGTGTAAGGGAAAAGAACTTGGACTACCTTCATGGGTACCTAACTGGACATTGAAAGGGTTTCCGCACCCTTTCCGACGATTGCGGGAAATGGGACATATCCGCGGTAGTACTGCGTTCCAGGTTCGTTCTGAAGTACATGTGAATGCTTCTCCATCTTTATGTGCGTGGCTCAACACATCCTTCGTATGCTTCGGTTGGCGGGCAGGCAGTGTTACAAAGATTTCCCATGCTATCACTCTAGTGCAAGCTGGCTGGAAGTTGCCAAAAGAATATCTTCTTCGTCTATTACAAAGAGGAAGCCCACGAGAAAAGGTCTGAATTCAGGCCCTGACTCAATTACATCATCACTGGTGTGAAATCATTGGATCGCTTTATAGTGATGCCAACGTCATGAAATCATCCTCCGAGAACTCTGCACCGCGTGGTCCGCAACCACTCATCAATATATTCACAACGCAGTCACAGAGTCTTAGAATAGAGAAGATTGACGAGATTGCCTAAACTCTCTCTCCACATAACATATTTCGAGAGATAAATGAGGAATTCTTCTACAACAAGTGAGAGGCTGCGAGCCTGTTCGCTTCCACAATAAGTCTTATTGTGTGGGCCCATGCCGTAAAATATGAAGATGGAATTGCTCAAATGGCCATTTCAGAGGTCCTCTACGACAGGGAATTTGCCACACTTGAAGATGGAACTCTAATTTTGGTGCCAGTGACAGCTATGAAAGGAGATGCTGTTTTCTGGCTAGGTCCCGATCTAACCACTCCTTTTGTTCTTCGGCGAAATGCTGAGCCACCTGCAGGTTCAGAAAACACGATTAAAGATCTTCATCTTCCACTTTTGAGGTATTCTGAGCTTGTGTATTCATAATATGCCCTTGTGAGCGAATGTTACATCGACACTCCGATCTATAACCACGATCAGGAATCTACTCACTCTGCTATCAAAAAATCCTTGTTCAACACAAGACGATTACTTCGGAGAGGATCCTAGTGTTAACAACCACCATAGGTTTGAGATCTTTGTTATAAACTGATCGGACAATCTAATTGTTCGGAAAGAATACATTGATTATAAATATCGTTGTAGAGTCTCACTGGGAATAATACTCAATTTCCGCGTTGAAGGGTTATATCAAAATTCAGAATAAAGATTGTGAAGATTGATACGTGGTAAGCAGATTTAGCACGGCTACAATACTAGTATCGAATGAAACTCGCCAATTCCGACTATCAGACTACAGCATTCATGGCTGAAAGCTGTGTCTAGGTAGGTATTTCATGCACTCAGTCCATAAAATTCACTACAGAGTCGAGAGTGCAGAGATTAAAAGAAATGCGGGGTGCTTTTAGTGGATATATCGCTTTTTTGCTTAGGATGACAGGGGCTATGCACCGCACTGTGGATAAAATCACCCTCTCACTACTAATTCATGTCTGTGCAGATATTGATCGAATGCCTTTTAGTAGGCCAAGAATTTACCAAACGGTTTACTAATCCACAATTGAAATAACACATCAACTTCCATCTAGACTACATCGCTATACTATCATTAATTGCAAGTGAATTGAGATTTACCGAAGGTCAGTCTTTAAGCGGAAGCGAGAATAGAGAAACGACTATATCGTTTCATTGTTTTCTTCACACATGCAATACAGCTGGATAAATAACCCCCACTTTCAGGTGAATGACTTCAAATTGGCAATTTTGACTAGCTCAGGGGCATATAGTCTTGAAGGTTCTCGAACAGCTTCCGAACAGCTTCTGGAAACAACCATCCTCTACAACTTAAAATAACTACCTACTACCAAACCTCAAACATGGCAACCTCAAAACCCCCTCGGAAAATCCTTTTCCTGACAAATAGCGAGTATGGCCAAAGTAACGTGGTTTTCGCAACCGCCTATGAACTTATCCTCAACAACGTAGAAGTTCACATCGCCTCCTTTGAAGCCCCCGCTATTGCGAAAGAAGTCTCTGATATTATCGATTATGGAAATTTTCGTTCCCCTATTCGAACCCGCGTCGATGAATTGAATGCTGGTGATTATGGCCCAATTCCACCTGGTAGTATCAAAGCAGTTTTCCATCCGATAGATAGTCCGGGAATGGTTGAAAAACTCGCGTTAGTTGCGCCGGATCAGGAAGCTATGCGTCATGGGGTTGGATTTCGAGAAGCGTGGAGAATCTATGAGAAGATCCCGAGTGTTTTGTCTTCTTATACTCCTGATGAGTATGTGAAGGGAGTTCATTCTTGCGTTGAGATTGTTGAGAAGGTTAATCCGGATGGGATTGTGGTAGAAAAGCTTTGTGCACAGGGTTTCGACGCTTGTGCTATTTTGGGAAAGAAAACTATGAGTATTACTCCGAATAGTTTCAAGGATACGTTAGCTCAAGCTCAACCGAATGGATTTGCACTATGGGGTCTAGCTGCGTAAGTTTATCCTTCTTCCTTCGAAATCTACCATCTAACAGTTTCGATTAGTGATTGTTCTGGCTACAACTTTCCACTTCCATGGTATCTTATTCCATTGAACATTATACTAATGATACGTCTCATCATCATTGTCGTCACATCTCCAAATATTAAAGCTATCGAAGCTGGACGCAAAAAGGCAAATATTCCAGGCCAATATCCATTCTTTGTTCCATATTCCAAAGATGTTCATTACTTGCTTCCTACAGGACGAGAGTTTGATCTCAAACTCCCACACATTCCAGAAAATGTAACGACCTGTGGTCCCCTCACCATACCCTCCTTTCCACTTTCTCAAACTGACCCAGAACTTTTAAAATGGCTAGAGAAAAAACCTACCATTCTTATCAATCTCGGATCACATGTATACGGAAGCAAAGACTTCAACCGCAACATCGCCACTGGAATCCGTATCCTCATCTCCAAAAACTCCTCCATCCAAGTCCTCTGGAAACTCAAGCCCACATCCCCAGGACCCGATCCCGGCATTACCGAAATCCTCGCACCCATTGCCTCGCAAGTAAAACTCGTACCATGGCTCAAACCAGAACCAATATCTATTCTTCGTTCAGGTCACATCATCGCATCTGTTCATCACGGCGGCGCGAATTCATATTACGAGAGCATTGAGACTGGGACTCCGCAATTGGTATTGCCGTGTTGGTTTGATACGTATGATTATACGGAGAAGGTGGAGTTCTTCGGCATTGGTGTTTGGGGAAGTAAGGGTTGTGCACCGGGTGTTGAGGGAGAGGAATTGGGAAATGCGTTGATAAAAGTTACGGAGAATAATTCTATCAAGCAGAAAGCAAAGGAAATGGGAGACTTGGTTAGTAAGAAGTACGGAGGTCGAAGAGATGCTGCGAGGAAGATATTGGAGTTAGTTGAGGGAGAATTTGGTTTGCAGACGAAGTTGTAATATTCGGTTGGAAATTGTTCGAGGGGTTTGGGAGATTGGAAAGGACACATGGAGGGAAGGGAATGAAAGTATGCAATCAAAGAAGTTGTAACTACCATGTTTGTATTCGCGCCGAATACTATCTATGGTACTACATGATCTTCCAAATTGAGACGGGTTCCAGAGATGTTTCTTCAATTTTGGATTTGATTGTAAAATGTTCAGGATACCTTTGAAAGGCAAAATTTACAGAAATACTCCTATCGTTCATTCTATAAGCAATATATTTCCCTTCTATCCATCATTGCAGTGCAAGCCGCCGCAGCCCGTTGAAAGTGCGAATCGTATTCCCAAACCGTTAATCTCATCGTACGATCTCACCTCGTACAACACAACACCCATCGTACCCATCGTACCCATCGCCCGTCGCGCATCATACATTGCCTCCCAGCCCAACGAAACCAAACCAACCGAAAAATATCGCTACAGAATGTACAAATACGATTTTTCTTCATCGCCATCTCCATCATCTGATGTTCCCAAGTATCCAAACACGAAGCTTACATACCTTCATGCATGCATGCATATATGCATATCTGCAGATCCCCCTCACGTAATCCGATACGAGGCGGAGATCCCGTTTGCCATCACCCGTCACCTATGAACCTCATGTTTAATGGCTATTAGTGATTATCGTCATGATGAATAAACAAACAAACATATAAATGAACAAATAAATAAATATTTAATAAACCAGAATACTCCACACGGAGAATTAATAATCTTCACTATACGAAATCGTGGCACATATCTAGTTAATTTTCGCGTTTCCAAGTCGCTTAGTGTTTGTACGATACGATACGATGTACCGCTACACTACACTACACTACCCCGGTACTGTACTTTACTTGTACGATGCGGGGTCGAAAGAGGTACATTCTAGCGATTTTCGTGTAAAGGTTGTATACCTAGATACATAAGCTTAACGAGTAAGGTTAAAATAGGCTTTTCTGCATTCTTCGGTCGTTTTCGGGGTGGAGGTTGTGGGATACGAAGGAAATGATAGATAGCAGGGCGCTTTCGCCGGGGGGAGGATGAAAATAGTAGCTCGTCATGGTGACCGTCGCACATGCACATACACGAATGGAGTACTGTGACGTTGGAGAGGTAGAGAGGGAGTCCAGGGAGTGCAAGCAAGAAAGAAAGAATTATCTGGAGTAGTGGCGGGAAATATTGAGTGAGGAATTTTTATATAAAGTCTCTGATGGATGGTGTGGAAGTGATTTTTATCATCCTCATCCTCATCCTCATTCTCATCAGTTTAGATTTAATTTCGCATACACACATTAGATCTCTAGATAATCTCAAAGACCACAAACAAACAAACATCATGGTTTCAATCCGCAATCTCGCACTAGCGGCATCGAGTATTCTCGCTTTCGTGTCCGCAGCTCCAACGATCGAGTCCAGACAGGATACCTGGGTTCCGGGTACTTTGAACAACACTCGGGAGTTTTATCTTCATATGACGGTTACGGATGGTGATTATACGCATAATGGATGGGTTTGTGAGTAATTTTTCTATTTTTTTCTTTTTCTCTTCATCGAAATTCCTACCTACCTCTATCACACACCCCATTTCGTCTTTCACACACAACTAACACCCCCAAAGTAGAAGCCTGGCACACCGGCGCCGGAATGGCCGACCCCGTCTTCGTCGACTCTTCCAATAACACCGGGTCCCGCATGTATTTCAATTCCTCCCAGCTCCAATTCGACGTCTCTCCCTACCCATTCAGCATTAATGCTTTTCCCTCCGACACCAATTATGCACGATGGGAACCGGTGACTATCACTTCAGGATATGGAAGTGGAAAGTTTGTCAACGAAGGTAGTGCGGGCTTTCAGGTTGATGAAGAGGAAGCGGATGGATGGGTGGTTTGTGAGTGGTTTCATGGGTTGAATGCGCCGCAGCTTTTTCAGATGATTAAGTATTTTGATGCGCCGAATCCATATGATGTGCCCAGCAGTTGTGCGAGGGTTTTGTTGTTTCCGGTTTGGATTTAGAGGGGTTTGAGAGAGAGAGGGGAGGGGAAGAGATGATAGGGAGATAGTTGTTGTGGTGGATGGATTAGTAGTGTGAGAAGTAGAAGGAGAAGGAGTTGTCAGTATGAAGAGCTTTGGAAGAGGTCAATGGGGCGATGGGTTAGATAGGTTATATAGGGTTGTTAGGGAATTGGTAGATGAGAGAGCGACGGATGTTATATGATTTAGAAGTAATAATAATTTGCTGAACTGAAAGTGTTCGTGAGTATCTTCTTCGGGGTGATTTACCACAGCAACATTTGATGGCGACTCATATACCTTGCCCAAACAGTTGGATCATCTTGGTAAGAATCTAGACTCAATGTTACTAGTCCATTCTTCTATTCTTTTTCGTAAAACACACTCGTTGCCGGCAGACAGTGACTATTATTAGAGAATACTCCATTTGCTGATATGGCTATGAATCTTTGATCTAAAACAACATAACGTCAGCAATCTAAATCTCTGATGGTCTCCTCGGAACGATCAAATGATGTTTCAAATCAGTCGATCTCCCAGGTTCCGCACAGACAATGACGTCCATCCACAAGAAATCATTGCCTGTGCATTAGTGGCAGCGGCTCGTAAAATAAGCGTATGTAAATTAAGAAAGCTTAGCTGATTGTTTCATGTTTGACGGCACATGTGGACTTTCATCCCTCTTGAAATATTCCCATGATAACTTAAATGAAATGTACTTCTTAGTCCGACGAGCAGCTTACATTATAGAAGGCATTTTCTGTACAAAAGCTCCGATTGAGGACCGCAATTAAGATTCCCATTGTTAAAGAATACAATTGAGATTTTGCTCCGAATGTCTATGCAAAATCTCGTCATTCTTGTATCAGATTCTCTCGTCCCGCTTAGCGTCTTTCTCAAACACCCGCCGTTGCCGAATATCCCTCAACCCCGCAAAAGCCTTTCCATATCTCTAGATATCATCGTCATTTACGTTTTGCGTAAATAGTTCTTAAGGGAAGTACCTTATGGGCACGACCTTTGCATGAACTTTCCTTATTCAACATTGAGAAGTGTCTTCGATTGATGAAACCTGGACTTTCAAAAGCCGAGATGTACCTAGCTAGTTATGCCAAGCATGAAGATTCGGATAGGGAAAAAGAAACTTTCAAGCTTTGAAGATGGAGTGGACAATGCTTATGCCGCAGAAAGAGAACGGATAAAAGCGACAAACTCGGAAACTATATCAACGTCCGGAAGTCATATAACGTGTTCTAATCTCCCATTCAAAGGTTATTTTTCCTGACATATAATAAATATAATATATCGATATAAACATAATGACTATGAGAAGCCCGCTGATGAGCGATCATCCGCAACCATTACGAGCAAGTCCTCTGTCAGCTCATGATGACGAAATTCAAATCCGTCTGGATGACAGTCGATATCGTAGTTTTCCACCACCAAGAAGAGTGGTACAACGAAATACTCCTGCGCCAATCCCGATGCAAGACTTCGAATTTCCTAAGCAATCACACGATATTCCAAGACACTATCCAATCGTCGATGAAATATACCCTGAATTACATCCGTACAGAACGAGTGAGGATGGATTTGTCAGTTTAACCAATGGAGATAACATGGCACAGAACAAGAGAGCTAGTAGAAGTCGACCATGGATGCAAAATTTGCAGACACAGGATAGAATCCAAAGATACAAAAAAAGAAGACCGGCAACGAAATGGATGAAATGGATGAATAGTGATTGGAAGAACCGTAAGTAAATACACAATTATATTTGGGACTTCTAACTAACTGTGGTAGATATCGTTGCTGTAATTGGAGAGTTAATTGGAACGACACTTTTTCTTTTCTTTGGCTACGCGGGTATTGAAGTTGCGAAACTTCAAGGGCGTGAACCACCAGATCTTGAAGTCTTATTTTATATCTCCGCAACTTTCGGAGCCAGTCTTATGGTTACTGCGTGGATATTCTTTCGTATCAGTGGAGGGTTGTTCAATCCAGCCGTAAGTATAACATGAAAATTCAGGAATTTTCAAACTGACAATGATAGGTAACGCTAGCACTTGCCATACTCAAAGCAGTCTCACCGATTCGTGCTGTTCTTCTCGTCATCACACAACTTGGCGCTTCGTGTTTAGCTGCTATTCTCGTGCAAGAAATATTTCCAAAGCAACTTGAAGTTGCCACCACACTTGGAAGTGGTACTTCTATGGCTCAAGGATTCGTCATCGAAGCCATTACTACAGCAGCTTTGATCTTTACTATCATAATGTTAGCTGTTGAGAAACATAAAGCTACATTTGTTGCTCCTATCGGAATTGGGCTTGCCCTTTTTGTTGCTCACATGGTAGCTGTTCCATTTACTGGAGCATCTTTAAATCCAGCTCGTAGTTTTGGTCCATCAGCCATTGTCTGGAACTTTCCAAGAGAACATTGGATCTACTGGGTTGGACCACTTCTGGGGGCGGGGCTGGCAGTACTTTTCTTCAGATTGATCAAGCTGATGGAGTACGAAATGGCAAATCCTGGACAAGATGGAGATCCAGATAATGATCCAACACAAAATCCTGAACTTGATGTTGCACAAAACGCTCATGAAAGAGAAGAAGAAGTCCTTGCTCTTAATAATGGAAAGTCTTGGTATAGAGATGACTCTAGTAGCGGATCAATGAGGAGGAAAGAATCGGTCAATAGTTTTACTGGAGGTAGAAGATCAATGGATCGAAGGGGTGAGATATTTAGAAGATTAGATGATGTGGAAGCTCAATGGCGAAGGCAACAATACAGGAATGTTATATGAACAATTCCTTTGCAAATTATATTGAATCATTTGCAATAGAGGTAGAATGAATAGATCACTAAGATTCTAGAAACAATTGAGGCATTTAGCATTCTCTTGAAAGATAAATGTAACGATACTGGGTGCTACAAACTGCTGTTGAATGATTGAGCATCTTTGGTCATGAGCGATGGAATTTAATTTAACAGATAAGGCTTCCTCGGAGACCTGGAGAACCATCTTTTTTCATAAGAAGCGATGGACTAGGCGCAAGCCAATCAGTTGATGAGAGTAGTTCGGGACAGAAACAACTCATTGGATTGCGATGCGGTAACAGTCGTCTGTTTGCTTCCCCACCAAAAAATGGTAATGCAGTCGTCAAAGTTCGTGGTCGTATCACGTGATACACGATCACAGCAATTTTGACGCGTTGCGCAAGCCAACATTCTGTCTTTCTGATCATCATTCTGAGGCAATCATACAGGCATATTACACCACACCTATAGGTGCTAAGATTTCAGTCTTGCGCGCCATGAAACAAACTTATGATGAGCCCAGCATCATTTCGCCTTCAGCACCGCGACCTTAGACACTCTTTGGGTTTCGTTCATTTAACATCTGGAGTGGGAGTTCGATAGAAGATTCGAGATAATACAAACGTGTCTAATACCAATGTATGTGAAAGTGGATGGGAGTACGGAAAAATCATAGGACTTCAATTTCACGGCATGGTTTTCAATGAGGCAACAGGTAAGGTTATGTAGGTATGTATAAGTGTTTCATTTCAAGCTTGTCATTTTGTTGTAGAACTATTGCTAAGTAACATTGCTGTCTGATGAACCTGACCATATAGTATCCATGCACTACTCCTCCCCCAACATCTTCTTGCTCTCTTTGCTATGTAACATTGCTCCATTATTTATTCCCTTGTTGTATTAAAAACCTCCCTCTATTCAATCCAACCCCCATGTCTCCTTACATCACCCACTCAATAACTCCTTTTCTTTCTCTCCGGATAAGATCTCTCCTTCTCATTGCGATCGTCCCACGAACACTTCTCGTTATCCATTGCTCTGGATGGGCCCGCAGACGCATTTTGTCTTGCGCCCATATCTCTCATTGCTACATTGTTTGCTGTGTCAGTACCACCAAGATGTGCATGATCCATTGCGAATTTTATGTATGCATCACGGTACGAAAGTGCGAAAATGGGTTGCTGTTATAATGCTGGCGTGGGACTGCTGGGAGATACAGTCATGGTACTGGTCGGCTTTCAGTTTGTCGACGCGCCTCGGGAATTGCGGTGTTCGATTGCAGGTGCAGACTTGGCTTTTTGGCGACGTGATTGGCCGCCAATTGTTGCACCTCATTGAAAGCTTCTCTGAGGAAGGTTTCACTTGCGAATGAAAGAGATGACAAATTTGCTGAGGGAGAGGAGTGTGGTGGTCCGCTGGCAATGACATCTCCATCTTCAACTTTGATGGTGTCATCTGCTGCATGTTGAACCACGCGCAGAGTAGCGTGCTCATTTGTTGCTGAATTTGTTGGAATGGCTGCTTCGTCATTCGTCTTTCCCTTGCCATTATCTTGCGAAACATTGCTTGGAGCTTTGCCAAAGCTGAATTTGACAAATTGCTGTAAGAATTCATCTGGATTCTCGGCAGGCCCTGCAAAAATATGTTAGTTGCCATGAACGATTTCTCTAATGTGATTCAAAGATGATGAAAGGAAAATGAATACTTACGACGTGCATTAAATAACTTGCTAAATTCCTTCGATTGTGCATTAATATCACCATTTGCACTCGCCATATCATTTGCGATTTCATCACGCAAGTCTGTGATGACTTTTGCTTCAAGTGCTGCTAAGGCAGCGGCCACATCTAATGTGATCATATTCAATGTTTCAAATTATTGCTTTTAATAATAAATTTGATTTATAAAGAGAGTTTGATGTGAAATTTTGTTTGAATGATGATTTCTTGGTAGTGGTGGTGGTGGTTGTTGTTGATTGTTGATGGTTTGAAAACGAGAATATTCAAAAGTGCGAGCTTTGAAAAGGAAAGGAAAATTTCAATTGAAAGGCAGTAAGGCTACCGAGTTCCTTATCTTCTTTCGGATTGAAGTGTAATATAATTGGGAAGTGAGTTGTGAGTGAATTCGTCGAAGTGAAGTCAGGAGTAATTATCGAAGATACTCTGTGCCTCCGTCAACTATCAGAAATTACTGGTTGGCATTTGCAGCCTCTAGGAATTTTTCCCTCCCAAATCCACTTGAAGTGATGAGAACCCCTCACTTGGAATGGTTATCTGTCAGATGCTTGAAAGTGCTCCTAGAAATTCACTTGAACTCTTAAATTGCAATGAGAATTTGGGAAATTGTCGAGTTTGCTACACCTCAACCTGAATTTGATCTCTTGTAGGACAACAAAAAGACTTCGAGATATAGCACATCATAAGACTTCACATTGGAATCTTAAAACTGACCGCTGCCCAGTAACCACTTCGCATTGAGTTGTCTTTCTCATCCAAAATGTTCACTCTCAAAGCCTTTGAAAATTGGGCCGTTGGCAAAAAAGACCACAAAGGAGACATCATCACGGAACAACGCATGAATGCTGCTCACAAAGATTTAATTGAAAAACATCCTAAAGATTGTCCCATGATCACTCGTAAGATGGTGATGGGTTTTTGTAGGTTACACTTCGACGTGGGTTCCTTTACTCAACTGACGATCATTTGGTGCAGTCAAGATGACGCCATTAGAGTTTGAAATGAAGTATTTCCCGATCATATATGCAGCAAGCATGGAAGTCCAAAGACTGGAGGATGCTCCAAAGTCCACAATCAAGAAATTGGTAAATGTTTGCCCATCCACTTTCCTCAGCTTTGAAATATACTTACCATCGTATTTATCGATTTCCATTAGCTTTCATCGTGATCACTCAGCTAACTCAATCTCAATCTATAGATCAAAACTACACATCTCGATGCTGAACTATGTGAATACAGACAAGTTTGTCTTCACAAGACAAGGGACTATCTCGCCCTGGCTCTATACAAAAGAAATAGACTTTCAGCCGAAACATACGCCAATTTTTGCTTAGAATACTTCGACACTTTCGTAGACAAACCAGCTTCCCCTGCCAAGCAAGTCACCACACCACCAAAGCACGATCCTGTACCATGACAACTACTTCCATCTCAGCAAGTCCTTCGATATACCTCACCTCCGCCTTCATATGCACATGAACTACAAGACGCTCCCGCAATATATCAAACTACCGCCATGCCTGCTGCCGAGCCCAGCTTCACGGCCAAATTAGAAGCTGCTCCTGTAAAAGCGAAGCCTGTTCTCCTACCTCCTCCTACTAATTCTGTTACCAATATCGTAAGTGTTAATCTTCCTACTTCGCCCCCCGCCTAGATTCCGATGAATATACCACATCCCTTACCCAGTCCTATATTACTCGACTAACGTATTTCCTAGGAGGCTTCAGGAGGCGAAACGAAATTCGACGCCGAGCTCCGGGAATACAGAGAGGTGTGTCTCAAAACAAAAGGTTATCTGGCTTATGCACTGTATCTACGAGGTCGATTCTCAGAAGAAGAGTATACGAAATTCTGTGCTGAGTATCGGGAGGGCGATATTCCGAAATAGATGTCTGATTGTTATTTTTGGAATGTTGCAATGATGGGATAGTGGGGTGGTATGTACGCTTGGGATTTAGAACTTATAGATGTTTGAATTCGGGGTATGGGAATGGTGTGATTAAGATTCGAGATATCGAATCAGGAGTAGTCAGAATCAGAATCTCAGTGTCCAATAGTCCGTACTGTAATTTAACAATCAAGATTTATTAAATCCCCAAACCGATTAGAATATTCGAATCATCTGAGATATTCAATTTGATTAAAACATTGAAATATTTTCAATTTTCTAATTGCTTTCAGATATTCAAACCCTTATATTGTTGGACCACAGTCCGGACTATTAGATACCCTGAGCTGCTGCAGTCTGGAGTTTGAGATGGAGCTAGAACTTTGTTAATTGAAGCCTGGTGCAGTGTCTGATCGACAATGAACAGTTTTTGATTATTGGATCTGTTCAGGAGCTTAAACCTATTCAGAATGCTAGATTCATTCGAGATTGGAAACACTCCAATAACTCACAGGTCCTCAGACTTTGCCTACGTTTCGGACACTGAAAGCTGTTCAGACTTTGAAGTAAAATGATTGAATATTGAAACCACCCAAATTTTATTCTACTAATTTTGACCATTAAACACCTTGTTACAAACAAAATTACACCATAATTGTATCCCCAGCACCATCCATGGCTCCATTCTCAATGAATCCAAGACCATCCATTTCCCGCAGCGTGTATTCTAAAAGATAACTCTCGTCAAGCAATTCTTCCATTCTCTTGTAATGTCTATCCGTATAAACTTTCAAAGCATCAATTACCTCCTTCAAACTCTTCTGTCCTTGTGCCCCCTTAATCTTAAGATTCGATAAGCGAGAAGCGGGATAACTTTTGACGAGAACATGTAGGATTCTTTGTGCTACAGACGCTGTTCTAGCGTTGGTGTTCCAATCACGGACTCTGAGAAGTAGGTTGAAGATTTGAGCATCTGTTAAGGAGGCTAGGACGGTATCAACAGCTTTGAGACCTGAGATACTTCCTTCTTCGTGAGTACCAGTAACGACGGTCGTGAATATGGAAAGTAATCGTGCGGGATGATTGAGTGTAAGTGCAAGAATGATAGCTTCTCTGTAGCTACCAGCATGTATGAAGTTTTGTAACTCCTGCTCTTGCTCCACGAATTGAGTATTGGCCGCTTCCCTAGCAGCTATTGTTGCTGAGGTTGTGTCCTTCCAGAATGTGACAGTGGAATCTCCACTTCCTGATACTATCATGTTTGTTTTAGGGTGGACAGTGAGGGCCCAAACTCTATCTTCGTGATTATCTAATGTGCATTCTGACTCTCCGTTTGTTGCACTCCAGACCTTGACAAGACCATCTCCACCAGCTGTGGCTATTTGAACATGTTTCCTATTTCTATCTTCTGGTGCTGGTAATTTCAACCATGCCACTTTGAGAACGGAATTAGTATGCCCTTCAAATGTTCGTAAGCAGCTGTAGTCGGAAAGATTCCATATCTTGACAGTTTTGTCTCCACTTCCAGTAAGAACTAAGCCCTTTCCTGAAGCTGGACCGGACTCTCCTTGAAGAGTTGGGGTATCTTTTGGCGCGAACTTTACAGACCAAACACCACGACGATGACCACGTAGTACACCTTGTACTTCTAATTCTTTAGTCGACCAAATTTTGACGGTTTTGTCTTGAGATGCCGATGCAAATAATTCAGAGTTGTGATTAATGTCTAATGCGTTGATATCTTTGTCGTGGGCTTTTTTGGTTAATGAAGCTCTTGGTGCTTTACCAGTTGCTGTCTGAGCTTGAATATCCCACCGCTTAATAGTTTGGTCTTGGGAACCGGTCAACAAAAAGCTGGGTGGATGGTCCAACGGTGACTTATAAGCCGGTGAAGATTCTGGTGGTGGGGTATGAGGAAGTGCAATAGCACCAAGAGATTCGGCATGTCCAGTAAAAGTTGTATGACAAGTATATGAAGCGTTTTCGGCATCGATACGCCAAAGTCTAGCAGTATTGTCTTTAGCACCGGTGGCAATCCAGTGGCCTGACCAGTCGATATCTAAACAGATGATGATGTCCTCATGTCCCTTGAGTTGAGCGACATCGGCACCAAAATATGCGACCGATTTTTTAGAGTCGTTTTCCAAACCTTGATCCAAGGAGACAATACGAATTTCCTCCGAATTGGTAGCTAAAGCAAGGAGAGATTTATCAGGTAAAAGAAATCCTAAATCGATGATCTCGTCATGAGTTCCAGAGATTCGCTGGACTTGGGGCAGAGCCGGAATGGTGATAGTGGAATCCGCGTTTTCCATGGGGGCTTTTGAGTGAAGGATTAAGGTATGATCTGCTTGGATTGACAGAATGAAAGGAAGATCATGGTATGAGAGCGCATCTACAATAGCATCTGCCTCTGCGCCACTTTTTTGTGGTTTTGTAACTTCCCTACCATTTTCCGTTTGCCAAACTCTAATGGTTCCATTTGATCCTCCAGTATATGTGAACTTTCCGGCTTCAATAAATCCGGCAGTTTCCACTTCCTCAAGCACGGGTATAACTTTTCTAATCTTCCACGTCTTCGCATCCCACCACATTATTGTCTTATCTCGACTTCCGGTAAGAAGCGCATTTTCTTCTGGCGAATAATCTAAAGCTCGAACGTCCGATACGTGTGAATCTAAAACTGAGGCACAATTCCTCTTGTAAAGATCCCAAATACGGATTTTACCATCTTGACTACCAGATGCAAGACGGAACTCTCTCGCTGCTTCGTTCTCATTGTTGCCATCATCTGCTTGACTCTTACGGCTCCCGTTCTTTCGGTTTCTTGCTGAAATGCCCAATTCCTCATCCCTACCGCTCGCAACCAATTCGAAGAAGTGTAAAGCGGATATAAGTACATTGGGGCCTCGAAATGTATGTGTGACGTAACCTCCGGCGATGTCCCAAACTTTCACTACTCCATCTGCAGCTCCGGTTGCTAGCAGAGTACTTGTCTGGTCTACAGCTAAGACCACTACTGGCGTAGAATGCGGTTTAAGCGTTCGCAGAAGTTCGTAGTTGAGTGAAACATCAGAGGCAGGTGAAGGTCGCAGGGAGTAGATTCGCATAGACAATGATCTCGAACATATGATGAGATGAGAAGCAGATGGCGTAAGACTTAATGTAGAGATGACCTCTCCATCTCCTTCTATCCTGGCCAATTCCCTCCCTGTATTCAAATCTGTCAATAATGCGTCCTCCCCGAGAGTTGTAGCAAGTATGCGACCCGTTTGGTCAAGTGCAACACTTCCTCCTGTGTAAATTGGCTGTATAGTATGCTCAGGTTCGAATGTCGTTTGGTAAGGAGCCTTGGTTGCCATGATGCGCCAAAAGCTTGGTATCTCAATGTATGACTTTATTATAATATTTGGCTTTCCTACAGAGTGCTATTTTGTTATATTTCCTGACTTTATTATAATGGCTGGCGCTCCTGGAATCAATTGGAGGTGGAAATGTTGATAGCCAAAATATTTTTATTTTCACTTGAATCAAAAATATTTTGATGTTGACAGGGGTCGACGATAAGCTCAATCTTAGCGTTCGATATCACGTGCAGACGTGTATTCCTTCTTCTTTGCGATCATAAACTTTTCTTTGAAGAGAAGAGTAAAACACTTGGATGATTTCATCGAACTCATCAGACCATGACTGTATGATACAGAAATAGCTACTTGTAACAATCACAGTAGTTATACCATGCGTCGGTGAGAAACATAGAGCATCTACAATCAGCAACCATGGGCAGGCTGGAATCATTGACTGCTTGGGCATTGGTACGTTGATGCCTTTCCCTTATTAGTCGCAGGCGGCCAAGTCTTTTCCTATACGTCAAATTTATTATAGCTGTTGGAAATCTTGAATTTGTCAAAACACTTGACACCAAATTGATACACCCATGAAGCTTCATACTCACAGATCTAGGGTCGAACACCATATGAAGACCAAGTAATCTGGCCAACTCCACCGGAAATTTCTGAGAATGCTGGCTACACACAGATATATGATGAACATGGACATCCAAGAAATCCAGAGACTAAACGGAGGGAACGAGAAAACATTCGTGCAGCTAATGAAGTGATGCAAGTCACGGGTATTGTTGAAGATTTGACTGCTGTGAGAGAAGCTGCAATATTACATAACACGAAGAAAATCGAAGAGACAATTAAAGGTCTAAGGATATTGGAAGCTGGCCGTGCTACACTACGTGCTGGTGTCTGGGGTGCTATTGGGTTCAGGCGAAGAGTTTTGGTACGTCAATTTATCAACTGAATACAGTGTCATGCTTACACGTAGAAGCTCTACAGATCATATTCTGATATTGGAATCCTAGCGTTGATCCAGCACGAGAGAACTAGGAGATCTGTCACAAATCTATTCTTTTCCGGGCTTCCCACGGTCATAGCATATCATGTATCAGACTGGGTAGGCTGCTTCTTGGAAGATCTTCTAGATCAAATGTTTGATGATGAGAGAAGACTTACCTCTCGAGAAGTATGGGTCAAGTTTATTGCCGAAAAATGGTGAGCATCTATACAAACACCTAAATTCTGACACGACTGATGATTTGTAGTCTCAATCTAGGCTTTCGTTATATCACATTACACCTACGGATGTTTGCTATGTTGCATCAGTTTGGATTAGTCGAATATAACCAATTCTTACCTCCATTGATGTCATTGATTCCATTCTCAAAAGCATCACTACTTCAAGCACCACCTCTACCTTCAAGAAACGTAAGTTCAATTATTTCATGGACATTAGCTTTGCTTCGTTCCACAACCCCAATTGTGGCAGTATTATTTCATGGAAAGTTCAAATATATTGTTTCGCGACTCTTGTATCGACCTATATTCAAATCTCTACCTCGACCAAAAGGAGATAGTATGTTTTCTGGATTTGGAGTCGAAGCACCAATATTGGAATTTGACACCCCGGACGATCCCGAAGAGAGTCGCCCAGTTCGAGGTGGAGAGGAAGATACTTTACGAGCTCTTGAAGGTTTACCGGCGTTGGATAGAACAACACCTCGACCTCGGCGCCATACTAATGCCTCAGTGAGTGTTGATCCTGGTGAGGATGAAGACCCGCGACCGACACTAATCAGCTTTGACGTTGATTCTACATCTACAGCAGCCGAACCAACGGTTGGTCATGGGGCATGGTCGGCTGAGTTACGAAGTACAAATGTTCCAGGAGAACCAAAAGCTGTCAAATATCGCAAGACTGGACTTACCATGCTTCCAACAATACTTGCTGCAGAAGGATTTAGAGAATTGGCCGCATCCATTCTTATAACGCCACTTGAGGCCATAACGCTGCGATTTGTCGGTAGAGCATACGGAAATAAAGTTGGTATCAGTCTGGGCAACTTCTACGAAATAGGTTTCCAGATGCCTAGCTTGAAGCATTTGATCTCTTCATGGGCTATCCAATTCATCGCAACGGGAATTGTATGGGCTGGATTCACATTTGTTATTGAGTATGTCGCAGATATGAAAAAATCAGAGCAACAAAAACCAACTCCAATAGAAGTAGACTCTGACTGAGATAATTTACCTGGTATTCATATCGACGCTGGGAACTTTCATATGGCTGTCGTTCTTTGAACTGTGTAATCGGACCGAGAGCATCCCCGCGAACATTCGATTGTTGGTTCCACAACTCAAAAGTTCTGGAGGTTGGGGACTGGAGACTGGAGTATTGGGGCAGCTGCATTGTTTCACTCTTGTGGGCTAGGTTGTCGCGTGGAAGACGAACTTTCGCTCTTGAAAACTGGATATCAGGGGTGATCCAGCATGTGGAGTTGTAGAATCATGATCTCCTGACTCGGATATGATTGACGCCTTGACAGATGCAAGAAGATAAGTTGGGACGTTCAGGGAATACAATCGACATTGATTTGAGCGTGGTTCGGGTTTTATGGATCCAAAGATGTTAGATTCGGCCTCTTTGTGGGTAGTAGGAATTCTCTAGTTTGGCTTGATGCCAGGATAAATTAGCTTACTCTGGCCATTAGGAATTTGGAAGTGACGAGGCAATACCTGCAATGGCGAGAGTTTATTCCAGGTATGCATAGCATAATAAAATTGACTTTTGGAAGACACCAAGAACAATTGATTGATCTGGGTTTGTAGAACTAATATTTATTTTCCGGAAAGACGCCTCCGAATCAGACGTGAAAGCTTGAGTAAGCCATCCGAGAAGCTTTTAACGGCTTGTCTAGTGTCAAGGCTTTGGACATGTGCTTGACTCGTTATAAGCAAAACAACAAGACCATACCAAGTGCGGGACAAGGAAGCTTGGGTTCAATAAGCTTCCACTGAAAAAAGTGGTTGATCTAAGCATTTTAGAGTGAGCATGGTTACTCTAAGCCGAAATCCACCCGCTGGAATATTGTGGTTATGCGAAAACGACGACTGATATGGGATTTTATAAATTTTCCAACATGATTTTTATGTCTGCTCATCTCTGTGATGTATGACTAATTGTACTAGACAATTCTATCGCCACTTAGCTGTTTAAGAAGTCTACCAGAGCAACGGAAATCCCGAACACTTTAACAAAACAATTATTGTATGGGTGTCAGTCTTTATAAAAACTTTTCTCGTCCTATCCGGAGAAGATTTTCGACAACAGAGCTACTTGGATAAAGTCCGTGCAATCAACAATTATCTTCGGCGTTTTTGTGGATGTTGTACTAGGATATCATGCATTCGATTAATGAATCTATCTTCAATTAAGTGCGAGAATTTGAGCGACTAACGAATCATGTTACTAATGATTCACAAGGGGATGAAGACTTATGCGATTTATTTCAACTAGTTTGGTACTTTCTCGTCTTTTTCTCCAATCAGAATAACGGAAAAAGATAAACTACCAGTGAACCGCTAGACGCCGTTCGAGGGATCCCTCTACGCATGCGTGGCATGGCTGCATGGTTAGAAATCTGACGTCAAATTTGTTTACTCTTTTTTCCCAGCAACCGCGTAAATACTTCTGTTCAATCAAAATTGTTCAAGCACAAGTTGTGCAATGAAGTATTGCCGAAATTCTACCAACCCACCAGATTGATAATCCCCACTCTCCGCCTCTCCAGACCCCAACAGACTCCATAGGAGGGGAAGTCATGCAAATTTCTTGTGGAGAATCGAGGGGATTCTGCAAGATCTAGTGTGAACTGGAGACCCCAGGGGCAGAATTTTATTCAGGAATTTTAAGAATCTAGTCCTATAATCCAAGTGGCTGAATCGGTTTGGCGCCTGTTTTGGTAATTCGTTCCAAACTTTCAGACTTTCACTACCCTAAGATTGCGGAAAGAACCCAACGCCAACATGACATCCTTCTACCACCTTTCCTGAATTAGGTAAAAGTAACAGGTAAGCTCTCATCTGACAAGTAGGAAACCTTAATCCTCAATTGGAATGTTGTTCGGTTGCAACTTTGGGATAAGATGGCTATTGAGATGCCCCGGGTTTCCAAATCATATATCTTCGCTCATTCCCCTCATTCATTCTGCATTTCCCCGTTTTCTATACCTCTCTAGTTTCTTTTCGCGCCTTTCCCTTTTTTCTGGAAAGGTATCCTCAAATTTATTACTGAGTGGACAGTTCCCTCATAACTCCGTTTCTTCATCTACAGATATTTCTTAAACGCTTCATAATATAATTCGCAATGTCAGATCTCCCCACCAAGGAGGTCGTCAGTCATGAAGACTTCAGCTCTTCTCATTATAACACACCAGCTAAGATGAGCGAAGAAGATGTATCAGATTTCGGCAATGAGAAAGGTGCAGCTCAAGCTCGTCCAGGTCATATTGGCCGAAGGGTCTCAGAGTGGGAGGCTCTCCAAATCGCTGCCGCAGGTGACATGGAAACCATTGATAACGAAGTACAAGATTTGGAAGCAGAAGTCACAGCTCGAGGAAAATCTCGTTCCGACGTATTCCAGTTGAAGTTCAAGGACCCTAGACATTACACTTGGTATGTATTTTTTGTGCAAGAGATTTAAGAAAATGTCTAACTGGTATTGTGCAGGTTATTAGTCGCTTTTGCCTCTATGGGAGGTCTTCTTTCCGGTATCGATCAATCTTTAATCTCGGGAGCAAATCTATACATGCCAGCTTCGCTTGGTCTCGATACAAAACAAGTTAGTTTGGTCAGTTCTGGTGTACCATTAGGTGCCGTTGGTGGTGCATTGATGCTCGGACCATTGAACGAGGCCGTCGGGCGAAAACAAGCTATCGTATGGTCGCTATTCCTCTACACAGTCGGAGCAGCACTCGAAGCCGGTGCCGTCAACTTTGGCATGATGATGGCTGGACGTGTTATCCTTGGTCTCGGTGTTGGTCTCGAAGGTGGAACTGTCCCTGTCTACGTCGCAGAATCCGTCGCACCCAAATATCGTGGAAACTTGGTCTCGCTGTACCAATTCATGATTGCGCTAGGAGAAGTTCTCGGTTATGTCGTCGCTGCTATTTTCGTCGGTGTTAAATCTGGTGGTTGGAGATACATGTTGGGATCTTCCCTCATCTTCTCCACAATCATGCTTGTTGGTATTCTCTTCATGCCCGAATCTCCCCGTTTCCTTATGCACAAAGGACGTACTGCCGACGCTTGGGGTGTCTGGAGTCGTATTCGTGGTACAGATGAAGCTGCTCGTAAGGAATTTTTCGTCATGAAACATTCTGTCGATTCTGAGCGTGAGATGGAAGGTGCTCGTAAGAGATTCGCATGGCTCGACTTCATCACTGTTCCTCGTGCGCGTCGTGCGATTATTTACGCAAACGTCATGATTTTCTTGGGACAATTCACTGGTATCAACGCTATTCAATACTACATGGCCACACTTATGCAACAAGTTGGATTCAATGACAAGGAAGCTGTTTTCATGTCGCTCGTTGGAGGTGGATCCCTTCTCATCGGTACTATCCCTGCTATTCTCTACATGGAGAAATTCGGTCGTCGTTTCTGGGCCATTGCTATGCTTCCCGGTTTCTTCATCGGTCTTGTCATTATCGGTTGCTCATACCTTATTCCTTTGACCAACAAAGCCGGTTCCCAAGGTACATATATCACCGGTCTTATTCTCTATGAAGGTTTCTTCGGTTCCTACGCCTGTCTCACTTGGGTTATTCCTTCAGAAGTCTACCCTACTTACCTCCGTTCTTATGGTATGGAAACTTCGGATACCATGCTCTTCCTCTGTTCTTTCCTCGTTACATACTTCTTTGCTGAAATGCAAAAAGCTATGTCGAATATTGGTTTGACATTGGGTTTCTATGGTGGTATTGCAGTAGTTGGTTGGTTTTACCAGGTGCTTTTCATGCCTGAAACTAAGAATAAGACACTTGAGGAGATCGATGTTATTTTCAGTCAACCTACTAGCCAGTTGGTCAAGGAGAACTTGAGAAGCTCGATGGTTACTGCTAATGACTTCATTCATGGACGATGGGGTAAAGTCTTCTCTCCTGTTTCTGAGAGTGATATCTTCAGAAAGGAGAATGGACATAAGTCCGATGAGGGTGGAATGGGAGATGTTAAGCATGAGGAGTTGATGCAACCCGAGTCTTTGTAGACGATGGATGGGTATAGTCGCTAAAATTTGACGGACTTTGTCACAGGGGATGATTTAATGCTTTATGGAATGATTTAAAGGGAGGATATTTTTTGGATCATGAAGGAAAGGTTATATTCGGACGAGTAATGATTGATATGTAATAGAAATGATATCCCTTGATTTTAATAATATATGATACCTTTTCAATATTAGCTTCCTATACTATTGTGTTTGTGTGCCATGTATGGTGTAAAGTCAGATGAACGGGTGTGTAGTGTAACATTTGAACCACGGCCTAACAATGGAAGTCCAGCTGTAAGGAGACATTTGAATTAAAGTCAGACAATCAAGAAGGGGTTATGAATATCGACAGCTAATAGTAGAGATTCTTTATGGCGGACAAAAGTGCTCGTTAAGAATACTACCCAGCACACGTAGAAAATATACTTGGTACCTGTCGCATTATGTTCAGGTCCTAATCGTAAATCCCTCTCCCATTTAATTTCTGAATCCCCAAACTAAACAAAATACATACACATAACGTCCACCCAACTAACCTCCTCGACCATTTAGTAATCAATTTTCTGTCGGGTAGAGGTCACTAATCTTAGAAGTTTCCTAGATCTACTTTCTTATACACATACATAGTCTGGTCTAATTTTTTCTATATCTATTATCAATTTCTCATTCTTAAATATACTTCCCAGACCACTATTTCACAATAGGCCTCGAATCAGATTAAGTTAGTTAGCCCACCATCACCATGTACAGTCAGTATCATACTCAAAAACCGAATGATGTCAAACAAATATATATTTACAATTATTTTTCTAATAATCCAAGATTAATAGCATAAAGTTACAGTCCAGTTCCCCCCCTCCACATTCTCTACCACATACCGCCCACTCGTCTCATTACCCGCGGCGATTTGCCGCGTCATAGCGACTTCTTCCCCATCTCTACTCTGCAAACTTATTGTTGCCGTTTGATTCGTATACGGCACGCTTATGGAACCCGTTGTTCCTTTTGGAGTCGTAATCTCAATACTGTCCAACCTCCCCGAGCTTCCTGTCGCTTTAACCGCAAAGCTACCGAGGTCCGTCTCAAATCCCGCTTCTATATCCGTTAATCCTCCAAGATTGGGCGCCACGCTCCAAGATTTGCCCGCTGCCTCTGTGACTCTCAATCCCGCTCCATGAAATGTAAGAGCAGAGGTTGGTCCCGTACTCCAACCATGCGCATGAGATACTCGCGGATCGTTCGAATACGGCGCATAGTGTAGAGTACCATCTGTAGAGTATCCTTCGATAAACGTACTATTCGTCATACGTGGGTCGTCCAGCATGAAATCTCCCCACATGAATTTAATCAATTCGACAGCGCGATCGGCTCTTCCAGCCATATAGTGTGCTTGGATTTCGAAACTGGTGACGAAGGGAGATACGACATTACCACCACCTTCGGGAGCGGGAGCACCGTATTTACCCCAGCGTGCGGATAGGGAATCGGATATTTGAAGAGCTCGGGCGGGAGTAGATACAAGGTCGGAGAAGATGGCCCATGCATTTCCATCTTGTGGATAGAGTGTCGTTAATGGAAGGGTATCGTTATCTCTAAACAGATTGGTTGTGTTATCCCATAGCGCAACATTTGCGGCCGATTTGATATCAGCGGCGTATTCTGGCCATTTTGAAGTAGCAGGTGAAGAGTCTTTAAGGACTTTCGCGAGTTTCGTACCCAGATTGAGAGTATAGTAAAGGATAGAATTTGCCTCGATATTATGACCACCCATACCAACTCGTAACCAATCAGGGTTATTTGCAGGAAGATTGGCCATTTTTGTCTCATCGATAAAGCTTAAGGAGAAGTTCATTCCTAATGTGAATTGTCCCCAATGTTCTTTCAAATACTCTTCGTCGCCGGTAAATAGATAGTAATCATGAATGTCGATCAGTGAATGGAGGTGATAGGTAAAACTCCAGGTTGAGATAACTGTGGTAAATGGAATTCCGGCATATGGCAGTGCACCTGAAGAGTTTTGAAGTACTAATAATGAGTCGAGAGAATTCTTGATGGTTGGCATATCGTTAGTTGAAACGAAGACTGAGGGACCGGAAATTGCTATATCTCCTGGCCATACGAGACGGTCTCTCTTGGCGCCATCAGTAAGAACACTGGTACCATCTGATAATTACTTGTCAGTATCATTTCGTAACACGGGAAGAAGAGCATACTAGCAATGGTGTAATTGTTCCACCATGTTACAGGTTCTGTGATAGTACTATTTGAAGTGATCTCGCCTAAATGTACTAGAGAGTCTCCAGTCGTAGGATCGATAGTACACATATCATTAGTATAGGCTCCAGCGTACCATACTCGATTAACCTGATCGTCATTGCAGTGAAAGTAACCCGTATAGGCTCTGAGTTCGTTTTCTGCTTTGTGAGGTAAAGCAGTGTATTGTATAGTCAGATTCGAGACTTCAACGGACCCTGTGGTATTGTGATAGACGTTTAGATATCTAAATCCACCACGTTGTTGTTTCTTTTCCGCTTGATAAAAGCCGCCACTGGCGACTAAATACCACAAAGCTTCATCGATTCCTCCATCGGCCGTAGCATCACATCCTTTATCACTGATCCACAGTGAACTTTCAGTAAAACTGATTCCAATGAATTGATCACCATCTCCGTCGATAGTGCCAACATTGAAGGAGACGATACCAGCAATATTCTTTCCAAAATCGTAGGTGATAGCCGAAGAGGGACCGAACGTTGCTGGATTTGAGGATCCAGTAGCGGTCAATGCTTCTGCATTGGTAACTGAACCATTGATATTGTATACTGATACAGGTGATAGTGTTCGAGAATTTGGTGCAAGAATGTATTCCTCATATGGTATAGCTTTAGTTGATACCACGCACAAGCCAAGAAGACTGACAGAAAAATATGAGAAAATCATCGTGGGTATTTTCGACATAAAACTAAATGGAGATATATAAAGAACCCATGAGAACTTTGACCAAGATTGAAGACCAAAAGCTTCCTGCGTAGAGATAATCAGCATTTGGTATACTTCCTTCATCGTAGCTATATATATTTTCAAATTGTCCAAAAATATGTCATCTCGTTTTCAATTCTCGCATAATTCGGTATAACAATGGACGAAAGTATGATTTAGTTCATCTTATTCAATGGAGATCCCCTTTTAGATTTTTTTACCAAGACAGTTATGTGGGGCTGTACCGCCTTTCTTTCGTCCATATGAATGGGATGGATGTCACTGCGAAGGCTCGTGGAGAAGCTCATATAGAGGCTCATAAAGCCCGCTTAACCCGTTTAGATCGTTTAGCTCGCTCGGCAAGCATCTCCCCCGCAGTGACATCGAAAATGCGGGGAGATTGATGGGGTCGGGCTTGAGGTCGGCATATATTTCAAAATATATGGTGAATAGTAATCTTACCATGGGACTACGAGTAATGATTCCCATCAGATAGTAAAGGGTGTATGTATCATGTGTATTCTGTATTACATTTGTACTCGGTATTTCAATGAACGAACACTTGGCAAAATCAAGATTTAGTATCTCTGTATAAATCTACAAGTAGAATAATGATATAATGTTTGGGTTGTTGACACTGAAGGCAATCTCTCAGAAAAGGCCAATCAATTTCTGAAACCGATCTCCATAACACTCTAATTTCTTTTCTCTTAGAACATTCAGGATTGAGAATATTTGAATTTTAGAAATAGATGATTTTGAATTAGTTTCGGCCACGTGAATTCGCTAGGTTTCACTCCGGCGTGTCCGGCTATCGTTCATGAACTTTACCAAGTGTATTGAAGTATACCTACCGGTACTCGAGTACCTAGTAGTTTGACTGTCCAAGAATTATATGTGGAATGGCGGATTATATGTGGACGGCAAACTAGTTTGGGGTTTAACAAAATGTGACTGGTCAGCTTGAAATTGGAACGACCGGGGCATCTTTTTGTTTCCACAATCAGATTCATGCATTGAAGAGTGTGATAATGTATCTACCTTTAAGAGGACTTCCGATTGTCTAGGTTGATTATAAAGAATAAGAATTTTATCATATCTAGGAAATCTAAACAAGATGTCACTATTCCCTTGTTTGCTCCAATACTTTCGATTGTTTGTCTTGATTACAAAGTATAAGAATTCTATTCTAAGTAGGAAATTTAGGGAATGAATCACTATCCCTTCCTCTACTTTGATGCTTTCGGTTGTCTTGTTCAATCATAGCGCAGATGAATCGTACCGCATCCACGGAATGATGCCATTACCCCTTCTACCCTAGTTTCATCACAAGTTATCATTCCATTCAACTTCACATCATCTCCCAGCACTTTGTATCTTAACGAAATAAATGAAGTGACATTTTATACCCGCTCGAGCCGCTATCATAATTAATGTACATACGTATGCCCAAAATACCCAATCCTCCATGTTCAAATCATCATGCCTGTTTTATATCACAATTGCCAAATCGGGCCTGTCCATCTTCTCATCATCCATGTTTGGGTAGTAAGGCACGATAGCATCGGCCGATAATACATAAGCGCTATTGTAAAGCGTCCAATAAGCTAATAACATAGTCAGCATCAAGTTTGTAAGTATATGAAAATGTAAGAAGAGTGACTTACGTTGTCTAACTTTGCGTGCTGGGTGAAATAGACCAGCCCAGACGTAGTTGAGAACAAGACCTGGTCCAATTGCCATTCTGATAGCCTCAATAGCTTCGACAATACGATCAATAACGTGAGGACTGGTCTCAAATAAATTGGGGTATAATAAGTTGAGAAGATGAAGCATTGCATCTTCACAACCAAGACCAACAACGCCCAATGCCACGTGCTTGACAACAGAGGCGGCAGTCTGTCTATGAACTTGATCACGATCGATCAATGCATCTTCGAGTAAAGGAGTGATAGCATAAACGTAATCTTTGGCCATCTCACCAATATATTCGAAGAGGAAAGAAAGTGATTTCAGAACACCATTCTGAACATTGAGTTCGGGAACACGGTATTCGTTCATCAAAGCTGGGAGAACTGTGAATGGAGCGCAAGTTTCCGCAACGATACCAATCGCTACAGCTGTACAGACACGAGATTGACGTTCTTGAACTCGGAGATTGTTTAGAAGAGTAGCGAGAACATCCTGAGGACCAATAGCTTTGGCGATGAAACCGAATGTGTTATTGGCAGCACGACGAATACCTTTCTTGTGGGCCTTGAGCATGTCTAGAAGTTCGAAACAGATTCTCATCCATTCTCTAGCATTAACACTCTCAGGTCCACGATCAGCGATACGACCAACCAAATCAATGGTATTTTCTTGTACCTTCTCGTGTCGATTTCGTAGAATTGGTGTAAGTCGAGGAAGTAAATCCTTAATTGGGGGTTGCATTTGATTGATACCGACCACAGTGACAATAGAACGCAAGGCACCAAGGATAGAACCGAGAACTTCTGGATATTCTTCACCGAGATATTCGTAAAGAACAATACCTAGCTTGCCCATCAAAGCATCTTCACCACATTGCTTCATAACCATTGCAATACGAGAGATCAAGTCCGCCGCTTGTTGTCGAACAGTCGCAGATTTGT
The DNA here is from genome assembly GCA_004786145.1 of Botrytis paeoniae. Classification (NCBI taxonomy): domain Eukaryota; kingdom Fungi; phylum Ascomycota; class Leotiomycetes; order Helotiales; family Sclerotiniaceae; genus Botrytis; species Botrytis paeoniae. Next base: position 97,264 of record PQXI01000078.1, read on the forward strand.
TGTTTAATCGCCACAAAATGGTACTGACAATTTGGGGGAGGTATGGTTTACATCTCGTACCAAGAGCGTTAACCACAGTTCCAAATCCATTCAACATAACGATATCCTCGACACTCTGTTCCTGGAAAGAGTGCAAAATACCATCGATAAGTCGTTCTTCGAGTCTCTCACCAATGTCTGCAGCACCGAGACTTGCAATAACTTTCTCAATAGTCTCTACAGTCATTTTACGATATGCTTCGCTTTCATCCTTCAAGTTATTGACGATGCGCTCCACAATCTCGCCGACACCGACTTTTTGGCCGAGATCAACAGTGGTCTCAACCACTTGTCTATAGTTACGCTTGTCCAATGCCATTCTTCGAACCCAGAAGCTCTTAAAAAACTCATCTAACACATTCTCCTTCAGGTATCCTGCTGTTACACCATCGGTACCAGCGCACTGTGAAACAACTTTGAGCACTACCTTTTTCATTTCCTCATCGGGAGATGAGAATTCTCTCAAAAGAATCTCCATGATTTGTCCCGTGTAGTAGTTGGCGTATTCTTCGTCCATCAAAGGAATGATGTATCCAACGGCCTTCAAGAAACCAGCAAGACCTTTTCCACGTTGTTTCTATTTGTGAGTCAGTAAATTGTTATTTAATTGTTTGGGAATAAAAGAAATAATTTGTACTAACCCTAGCACCGGTCCATAATGGATTGAGGATATCATCGAAGCTTTCAATACCATATGGATTTGCTGCCTCTGCTAAAGCTGCAATTGCCAAACTGGTAACAGTTCGAACCTTTGTTTGATCGTCATTAAGATTACCACCGATACAATCAACCAACCCTTTTAGATGAGGAAGCACAGCACAACCCATTAAGATAGGGATCTGTTGAACAATCTTTACACCAGTATGTCTTGCTTGCCACGATTTCTTACTTCTACAAACTGCTCGTAAGAAAGGAAGAAGTGCAGGAATACCAAGTGCAGAAGCGACGACAGCAAATGCTCTAGCAGTTGTGTTTCGTACATATTCATCAACATGATCAATATCTGGTCGCATAGTACTGATCATGTGAGCTAAACCGGCAGCTTTACTGAGATTGGAAATAATTTCTCGGCCTTCAACTCGAGCGTAGTAGTCTTGATCGATAAGTAATGGTTCGATGACAACCAAAATCTTGTGAACATAAGGCCTGACAAGATCATCAAGTTTGTAGAGGATACGATCAATAACCTTGACCAACAAATGGCGCTCTTGATCTTCCAGTGTCTTTTCCATAAGCAATGGAAGGATTTGGTTGAATAATGGTCCAGCGCCAAATTGTCTTGCGTTATCCGTAAGTTGACGCAAAGCAGTCTTTCGCATAGGTGGAGTTCCATTTTTGACTTTGAGTAAGAGCCTCATGATCTTCCTTTCTTTGAGTTCTTCGACACTCATGGAGTTTTCATCACTACCATCTGTGAGCTTTCCGAAATATGCCATATCCTCCGCCTTGAAAAATTGTAAATCTCCCACGCCGGGTATTTCTGTTGGGAGTTGTTTTGCTAGTTGTCTTCCACTTTCTGGATCTTGCATCATGAACCCGCCAGTAGGTAATGGTGTAGACATGACCTTCTGCGCAATAGTTCGTATTGGGGCGTAACCTGGCGGAGGTTCTAAGATTTTGTAGCCTTCAGATGGTAACATCATATCGAGCTCCTCATCTGAAAGTGGCGCATTCCTCGATGATATATCAGTTCCGAATGTAGTTGGTATAGATGGACCGCCCATTTGTGATGGATGCATTGGTGTTACTAATCCTTGATTGCCCATGGGGGTGGCAGCAGGTGCTTGATCCCATCTAGATCTTCTCCTAGGAGTTTCGTCAACCGCGGCGCCTCCAACAGCTGGTGTTTGATCCCATCTCGAACGTTTGGTTTTACCCTCCGCTGATGGTGGAGCCATGCTAGTATCTTCCTCAGTGCCAACGTCCCATCTCTTCTTTCTTTTGCGCCCACTTGCGACAGCTTCCGTGGAACCAGCTTCGTCGTTTTCCTTATCACCAGGAGAACCACTACCTTCCTTGATCAGCGTTGCAGTATGATGGATGACTTCGCCATTCGCCTTCTTTTCCTCAATGGCTTTCCTAACTCTCTCTTCCTCACGCTCAAGTTCTCTTCTCGCCATGACATCTCTGTAGCTTTCAGCATTTCCATCAGCTCTTGTAGGTGTCAAGACTCGATCGTGTCGACGTTTTTGATAATCGGTTTCGCGATCGGAAATTCGTGCACTTTTCTCTCTCCCTAAGAGAATATCTTCCTCCTCAACCCCATTACCCTGCGCGAATTCGTTCATCTGTTCCTTGGAAGCTGTGTATTGGCCTACCAATCTTCGGCTGGTATCAGCTTCCTCCATTTCATCATCATCACCATCTGCCACTGCGATGGAAGTATTGTAACCTGCGAACTTATCACCGCCATCGCGCTCATAAAGACTGGTATCGAAGCTTTCTGTTAAGGAGGCCTTGGTGGAAACATCAGTTCGCTGACTTGATGGATCAAATGTCTTCGATCCCTTCTTACCAGCAGAGGCAGCATTCCTCTCAGCCTGTAGCTTCCTGATCGTCTCGAAGTCGGTGTCGGACATGTTGGCGCGTTGTAGTGATGCGCATTGGTGTTCGGATGGGATAATTTTGTACTGATTTTGTAATCGAGAAGGTACCTAGTAGCTTTGATAGCCAGCACTAGTTCGGGTTACTAGCCACCCGCCACACGAGGCTAAAGTTTGATGCATGTATCACGTGATATACGATTGCCCGATGTCCTTTCCACCAGTGTAAATGCTCACTTATTATCTGCTCAATGGAATGATTATTAATGGCTTTGTAAAATCTTATCCATTTGAAATAAATATACCTACCTACTGTTTGTTCCGCGGGGTTCTCACAATGAAATTTGATTGATCCAGGTCGAGAAGTGTAATAATAATAGACAGACAATTGAAAAGGGGAATGTGTCAAAGAATCACGCCAAAATCACAAGATGTTCAAGATGGTATCAACTCACAAAACAAAAACTCCTAGAAGTTTTGTGGTATGCAATATCGCTCAATTTCAATTTTCGTGTCATACAATCGCCTACCCCAAACTCCCAGTTATCTTCTATCCTCAACCTTGGACCTTGAAAGTGCGTCCGGTAGCTGTCTTTCTCTCTTTCTCTTCGTTCTCTGGGCGTGCTCTTCTCAGAACTACTAATCGTCAGTAATGTGCAACATTCACTCTTCAGAAATAAGAGCCCACCTTGCAAGAAGTCTGCGGTACGTGTACGCATTCTAGAGTGAATGTATGCCTAGGAGAAGTTAACACTGAATCATGAATTGGCCGTGTTTCATGAAAGTACCTTTGATGCTTTGATATGGTAATGGAAGTAATCACGGAAGGTTTGGATGTGGGAAATAACTTCATCTCTTCGTTGAAGTGTGAGGTGACGTGGGAATAAAACTGTATGAATTAGCAGGGTGAAATAGAAGCTCACGATACCACAGAAGAGTATTTGAGCTTACCAAATGTAACATATCCAATATCTCCACTGCCATTGTCCTTTACTCCTGGAACTCCTTGAAGCTCCAATGGCGGGTCGGTTCTGAACAGTACTTGAGGAGCGTTTTGAATAGCTCTCCTTCGGGCATCTACGAACTCTTGAATAAAGACCCTTCCGAATACTCTATCTGTCTCTTCGCGGAATACGGTACTGAAGATAACAGTAACTCTGTCGTGACTGGCCTTGATATAAATCGCTTCTTCATCACGGTAATGAATTGCCATAACATCTCCACCTTCTCTGATACCCTGGGGAGCTTCCTCGGATGTGAACTTCGATGCTTCCTCCTGTAATTTGTGGAATTCGGTGAAGGCATGCTCGAATGGCGCAGCCATGGCATTTCGTTTCAATAAGGATATGCGTCTAATCAAATCATCTCGGGCTTCTGGAAAATATATTGCATCAGCATAGGCCATACATGATGACTGGCATTCATACCCTTTTCTTCTGGCAGACTTTCTAAATCAACTTGCACCGAGAAATTGTAACCACTTTCCGGCGCAACAACGTATGGACCATATTCACGCTCAAGAACCTGCTGAGCGCCATATCGTACAAGTTCATCGTAACATTTGACTTGTATGGAAACGAGAATTTTTGTCTTTGCTTCAGGGGTCGAGATGTGGAAAGTAACACCGTCGAAATCGGCTACAGTTTGGTCAATGTTCACCGGTGGTGCTCTGATATGAATTAGTTCTGGCCGAGCTTTAGGATACAGGTTTACACAAACCCGGAGAATCTCTCCGTGAGTACGGATTGAATGAGTACATTTTGGTAATCGAGAAGAAGCATTATGGTGGTGTGTGAGAGACTTGAATTTCCCGTTGTGATGTTTCCAGTACTACTAATGCACTATGGGGAATTAAGCTGCTGCTCTCCTGTTGTGTTGTTATAGCTCAGGTTGCTGACGACGTGGGGCGGATGGCTTAGCTTTTGGCATTAAAGCGGCATTATATTTTCGAGATCTCTCGAGTAGAAGCGTTTCGTCCTCTTGCCGCTTTTAAACCCGTGAAACCCATGCTTATCGGTAGCACTAAGGAATTTTATCGCATAGGTTAGAAAAAAAGTTCTGGTTCTCAAACTGCATATGGAGTACTTTTGCGCCAGTTTATAAATATGGTTAAATCTTACTTGTAAGTCCTCAAAATGATATATGTCAATGAGCAATTATTGACCTACTTACTTCTAGAAAATACGAGCATTCGAAATCATTCGGTCTTGTCAATTCGAGTACTTCAAATGTTGTTTGGTCAACAGATGGAGCCGGCGTCTCAAGTCGAAATACAGGTTCGGGAAGAGCTATAGTGGCTGCTAATGAGGAGGTATTATGTTGGGAAATAAAGACGGGAGCACTTTTGAGTCGATGGAGAGACAATGAATGTAAATCTCAAGTTTCAGCCATTGCCCAGAGTAAAACAGACATAGACATTTTCGCCGTCGGATACGAGGATGGTAGTATACGACTATGGGACTCGAAAATTGCAACTATTCTAGTCAAATTCAACGGGCACAAGTCTGCGATTACTGCACTAGCATTCGATAAATCTGGAGTCCGGCTAGCTAGTGGTTCGAGGGATACAGATGTTATTGTATGGGACCTGGTCGCCGAGGTTGGCTTGTTCAAATTGAGAGGACACAAGGATCAGATAACCGGACTCCAATTCATTCAACCTGACGCACCACAAGAATCTGGCGAAGACGAAGAAGTAGTTGAAGTGGAGGACAGTTTATCTGAGGGATTTCTTCTCACCACTGGCAAGGATGCACTCATCAAACTCTGGGATATGACATCTCAGCACTGTATCGAAACTCATGTCGCTCAAACAAATGGGGAATGCTGGGCTTTAGGCACTTCACCGGATGGTAGTGGGTGTATCACGGCTGGAAATGATGGGGAAATGAAAGTGTGGTCTATTGATACAGCCGGTCTATACAAGTTATCGAAACAGGTAAACGGTGCAGTTGAAGCTCGATATCTCCAGGGTAGAGGAATTTTACATCGACAGGGAAAAGATAGGGCACTCGAAATCAGTTTCCACCCACGCTTAGACTACTTTTCGGTTCATGGTTCGGAAAAGTCGGTTGAAATATGGAGGATACGATCAGAAGAGGAAGTAAAGAAAAGTTTAGCAAGGAAGCGCCGGAGAAGAAGAGAAAAGTTGGCCGCAACTGAGAAGTCAGCTATGGAAGTTGACGAAGTGGATGAGAAGGTCGAAGACGTTTCGACTGCTGATATCACAGACTTTTTCGTCCCGTACGTCATTGTTAGAACGGGAGGTAGAGTTCGATCCATAGATTGGGTACGCATTAAAGGCACCAAATCCATACAATTGCTTATAGCAACTTCGAACAATCAATTGGAGGTCTACACAGTAGTCACAAAAGAGAAGAGTAAGAAATCTAAGAGCGAAGAAATGCCGGATTATTCAAGAACACTATCGGTCGAAATGCCAGGTCACAGAGCAGATATAAGAGCGTTGGCACTGAGTTCCGACGACAAAATGCTGGCATCAGTATCTAATGGTGGTATCAAAATCTGGAACGTTCGCAAGGGAACTTGTATACGAAGTTTTGAATGTGGCTATGCTCTGTGCTGTGCATTTTTGCCAGGAGATAAAATTCTGGTGGTTGGAACAAAATCTGGGGAACTGGAGTTATTTGATGTAACTGCGACTGCAATGATCGAGAGTATCAAAGCACACGAAGGTGCTATTTGGAGTTTACAGGTACATCCAGATGGCCGTTCTGTGGTATCCGGAAGTGCAGACAAGTCAGCCAAATTCTGGAATTTCGAAGTGATTCAGGAAGAGATTCCCGGAACCACACGGAAAACCCCAAAACTACGACTGGTCCATACCAGAACATTGAAAGTATCAGATGATATTTTGAGCTTGAGATTTTCACCAGATGCACGTTTGTTAGCCGTGGCCCTCCTGGACAATACCGTTAAGGTGTTCTTCGTCGATTCTCTCAAGCTCTTCCTAAACTTGTATGGTCACAAGTTGCCTGTGCTTAACATGGATATTTCTTTTGATAGCAAGCTCATTGTTACTTGCTCTGCTGACAAGAATATACGTCTTTGGGGTCTCGATTTCGGAGATTGTCATAAAGCATTCTTTGGACATCAAGACAGTATTTTACAAGTCGCATTTATTCCGCATAGTCAAGATGGCAATGGTCATCATTTCTTCAGTACCAGTAAGGACAAAATGATCAAGTACTGGGATGGAGACAAATTCGAACAAATTCAAAGATTAGATGGACATCACGGTGAAATCTGGGCTTTGGCAGTCAGTCGAACAGGTGACTTTTTTGTCAGTGCAAGTCATGATAAAAGTATTCGAGTGTGGGAACAAACTGACGAGCAAATATTCCTCGAGGAAGAGAAGGAGAAAGAGCTGGAAGAGTTGTATGAGTCAACTTTGACAACATCTTTGAATCCTGATAAGAACGAGGAAGATGATGATAATGAAGTTGGAGCCGCCGGAAAACAAACAACTGAGACACTCATGGCTGGAGAAAAGATTGTTGAAGCCCTTGAGATTGGTACCGTCGATCTGGAACTGATGGCTGAATATGAACTCGCCAAAGCCACTAATCCTAATACCGCTCCTCCAGCCCGCAACCTCCTTTTCATGGCTCTCGGTAATATCAATGCCGAACGACATGTTCTCAATACTCTCCAGAAAATCAAAGCCGCAGCTCTTCACGACGCATTGCTCGTTCTTCCATTCTCAACTCTCCCCATGCTCTTCACATTCTTAAATATTTTTGCCCAAAAAGAGATGAACATACCACTTACATGTCGAATATTATTCTTCATGTTGAAGACACATCAAAAACAGATTGTTTCAAGTAAAACTATGAGGACTATGTTAGATGGTGTTAAGGAGAACTTGAGAAAGAGTTTGAAGAGGCAGAAGGATGAGATGGGATTTAATTTGGCAGCTTTGAAGATTACTGGAGAGAGAGTCAAGGATATGGGGACTAAGGATTATGTGGATGAGGAGACTTGGGAGGAGGACGATGGGTCGAGTAAGAAAAAGAGAGGATTTGTTCAAGTTTCTTAGGATGTTTGAATTTAATTGTGGCAATTCGTTGGTATAGATTTGGGCGAATATCAAAAATGTAAGATGTATAAATCTTGGTCAAACTGGTAGTGTGGTGGAAACATACATAACACTTATTTGCATAACCATTAACTGTAGAAAAGAATGAGATGCGTTGTACCATTCCGGATTGCATCCAGGTAGTAATTCCCCAAGTTTTGTGTTCGCAATCTTCAAAGCAAATGACCCGAAACACACATTTGAAAGAAGCCCGAAAAAGAAGGGGCATACCTCGAGCTGAACTTTGTGAGAATATCTAGTTGTTTCGATCAGTATCGACTGGAGTTTTGAATCTGTACTCCCTTATTGTACAGTAAAAACTTGGATATTAAAGCCTAATTTTTCTATTCAATTCTGGAAATTAAGACCTTATTGTTCTATTTCATCTGGGCCTTTCATGCTTGTTCTATAGTATCACTAGTGGGTGTACAGACTGACAGGACACTGCAAAAAATGGACTTGTAAACATCTCTTGATATATCAATTTCTATATCTCAAAAATTGTTAAAAAATTATTCATTAGAGATAGAACAATCAAAATATGAATTCCGATAGCGAATGATTGAAGAATGAATTTATTAAAAATTTCGAAAGTTGAGAAGTGTTCTGTCAATACAGACACCTACTGATGTATATTCATCGCTATAAACTCGAAGCAGATAGCTCTCTGTCAGTCTTCATTCCTCTGGATATCTCGACGAAGTGTTTCTTTGAACTTCGAATGATCTAGATTCATAATGATTGTTACGAGAGGATGCGTGCCAAAATGTCTTTCTTTTCCTTTCCAAGCCTAACACATAGATTTAATTCTACGTTTCAAAGCAAAACATAAAGAAAAGGCAGAATTAAAATATGGCAGCAGTCCGTAAATGGGGTGTCATGAACAGTATAAAGAAAAGGGATATCATTTATTTTTTTCTCGTGTACAACAACACCAACATCTCATTTCACCCCAAACGAAAATGTCTCCTTCATCCCCTTCCCGTACTCCAGTCCTACGTCTCCGTCCCCGTCCGCTTTCTGAATCTGATAATCCCTCTCGAGATTCCATACACGCCAAAGTCGCCAGCGATGTCGCAAGATATTACAAGAAAGCAGGATCAGCATCGAGTCCTATCTCTGTCGATATTGGACCAGCGTATCACCCACGATTTAACCACCGGAATTCCTGGGAACTAGAGTCTCCTGAGAGATCCGAACCTAATTCACCAACCGAGTCATTTTTTGCTTCTCCTACTGAAAGTCGCCCTTCCTCTCCGGCGGGATCGACGGGTAGTATGATTACTCACGCCTCGTCTCAGACGGACGACTCATCCACGGAATCTAGTGACGTGACAGAGAGAGACGATGAATCAATCAAAGAGCGAGACGAAGCAACGGAACGCAGCTCCAATCTCCTTGAGCAACTCTTGATGGAAAAGTCTAAAAGCTTGATCTTAGAAAAGGAAAGAGATGACGCAAATCTCAGTGCCGCAGAAACCAATACGAAGTACGAAATCATAGAGAAGGAAAACGATGATGCCAAGCGCGAATTATGGGAGACACAGTATCAGCTGACTACATTGGAGAAGAGAAAGACGGGTCTGTTTGCAGATGAGAAAATAGCGTTGGTGCAGGCGGAGAGAGATCAAGCTATTCTGCAAGCAGAGGCGAGTTTGAAATTGCAGAAGAAGGCGGAGAGAGAAAGAGATGAGGGAAAGCAACTTTTAGTTGAGGTTACAGAATGGCAGAACGAAAAAATGGGGGAGATCAATGAAGCGAGACGAGTCGCAGCCAAGAGATTTGAAGATATGGAGTTGGCAGAAAGAGAAAGAGATGAGGCATTGCAGCTTGCATCTGAGAGATTGAGTGGAATGAATGAAGCGAAACGATTTGTATTGGTGGGATTTGAAGAGATGAAGCTGGCGCATAAGGAAAGAGATGAAGCTCGACAACATACAGCAGAGAGCTTGGGAAAATGGATCAGCTTGGAACAAAAATACGAAGAAGTGAAGCATGAAGCGCATTTGCTGCGAACGGAAATAGAGAGGATGAAAGAGGAGAAGAAGGGACGAGGCTACTGGACATATTTCCTTGGTGCATTGTTCGACTGAGAGTATTTTGGGCAACCGTGCTCATGCTTTACTTTTCTTTCCGAGTCTTGTTGCATAGGTCTCTTAAGGTTTTTTCACATTCACTTAGCGAGAATTTCATTACACTATTATCTCAATTCGCGCGCAATAGAATGATTTTGTTGCATTTCTTATGATTCAATAACTATTTTGACGTTTCTTTAGTGGTGAAATGAACCTGTTAAAGTCAATGTGATGCGATTGATCAAGACAGTAATTCTAGATTCTCAAAGAGGTTTCAAGTACTGTCCTGACATCCCATGAAGCTGCGTAGATATGTCCAGAACATTTCTTCTTAAATATTCTTCTGATTCTCAACACAATCTCAAGATTCTATAATGCACTTCTCAACAATATGAAACAATAACACAATGTCTATTCCAAAATTATAATGAGACAACATAGACTTAATTCGTATAAAGACCCTCGATGATTTTTCATTGTTTCTTACTGCATACTTCTCAGCGCTCTCCACTGAACATACATAAGTCAAAGATTAATCACAATGCCAGTCAAAACTCCAGTCCCAGTCTCGGGCTCGATTCAACCTCCCACGGTACCTTTGGGATCAACTTCAACTTCGCCATTGACAGTCGTTGCAGTTCCAGTACCAGCACCAGACACAGAAAACTTAGTAGCTCAGTTGTCAACCAATGTACCACCTGTAACTCGACGATGGCGATCCCTAGATTCGACTACAGGTAAGATCGACAATGGCCATAATGTAGAGAACGAGAGATTAGAGAAGATTGATTTTCTTCGCCGAGAGATCTATCACGTAGAGCAAGAATTGAAGGGCGCGGAGACAAGAATATTGAAGTTTCGAGATGAACTTTATGCATTGCATGGAACAGATTGGACTATTCAACGTATGGAAGATTTATTGGAAAATTGGAGGGGGAGAAAGAGGAAAAAGAGGGCCGGGGAGAAGGGAATGAAGAGGAAACTGGGCGTGATAAAATTTTGAAAGAGGAAGAGGAGAGGGTAGCGGAATAGCTGGAAAGAGTGATGAGTAAATAGGCATATCTTTTGAGGTAGAACAATGAGATAGGATTGCAGTCAAAGAGTCTACTTGTGCTATATGCTATACCATCTTTTTCTCCAATGGTTAAAAGAGCACAGTTGCCAAAATTTAGTCAACGTAGAGACAACCAAAAGCTCTCAGGCACTTGTTCTTTTACTTTCAGAACGAATTGGAGATCGCGCACGTATCAGGAACAGGATATCGAATATCATAAAATAACTTTTAAGGATTACAGGAATTGATCTCTGATTGTTCAATCCAGGGTGTCCAATAGTCCGGCCGGCAGTCTAATAATCAAGAACTTTGAAATCTTCAAACAAGAATCATAAAATAGACTGCAGTCCGGACTATTTGAAGCACTGGAAATTTGTATGAAGCCAAGAATATTAGGAACCTCGAGTAGGCAGGTATCTATATTGAGATTTGAGAAAGTAAGAATAATATACAATGACTGTAGCTAGCAGCCTAGTACCAGCTCTCATGCATGGACAACATAGCCCATCATCATAGCCAATCATCTCCAAACCTCCTCCCTCCGTATGTCACACTCCCCATCATATAATCTAACAATCTCCTTCTCTATCATCTAAAACCCCTCTAATAAGGAAGTTTGAATCCACCCCAGTTCAAACGCGAAAATGCACCCCCAGCATCATATTTGTCCCTAATAGTGAGCATCTTCTCCACATTTTCCGCTGGCATTGTAGCAAATGGATTTTGCCATTCTCCAGCATCACCCATATAGGTGAAATCCGTTTCTTCACTCGAGACATTATTCGCAATAGCAAATTTTTGGATTTCTCCTGAGACTTTTTGAATCCATGTTGTCATACGGAGGTCATCTTGTGCTAAATCCCAGCCAGTGCTCATTTGCCACCCTTTTTAATGTTAGTATCTCTTGAGATGGAATAGGGAGTTTACAAAAAAGAGGAGAAGTAACTTACAGATGCTGGATTCAGTATCATCTCTTCCCCATACATTGCCAATACCGTTGGTTTTTGCGATAGTGTTGGCGCTTTTAGGATCAATGTTTGCGACGAAAGTTGGGTAGAGACCAACAACATCTTTAATATCATCGACTGCAGCTTTCCACATTTGCCACATTTGATAGAGAACAGTTCCATTTGGTTTCATAGCATGAACAGCAAATTCGATTCTGGGATTATATATTAGCAATGATCATTCCATGACAGATTGTGTGAAACTTACCGTAACATTTGCAGAGGGGAGTCGAGTTGTGCTGCAAAAGTAGCCATTGAAGAAACATTATTTATAGATCGAACTGCCGGAATAGCTGTAAAGTTTTCGAATCTAGATGGTGGACTTTCGGTTCCAGCTTGAACACCTATAAGGGATGCTGTCAAAGCTTTTGTGGTAGCATTGTATGTAGTAGTAATAACTGCTCCAGCTGCAATCGAAGGATCGTTATTGGCAGATAAATCACAAGCAGCTTGAAGGAAAGCTTCAACTCCACTTCCGTTGAAAAATTGGAGCGTAGTGCTGACGAGAGGGATATCGAATGTGTTGAGTGTGAATTTGGTGACGACACCAAAGTTATTGGCACCACCTTTCAATGCCCAGAAGAGATCGGGATTGCAATCTGCGGATGCTTTGACTTGAGTACCATTTCCAAGAACAACATCATAGTTCACAACGTTGTCCATTGCAAATCCATACTTGTTGTTGAAGTAATGAACACCACCGATAAGAGTAAGACCAGGAACACCAATGGTTTTAAGACGACCACCAATGACAACACGACCATAAGGCTCGAGATAAGAGTAGACATCATACCATCTATTACCTGGACCAACATCCACGGTGGTATTATCGGCGGAAATCTGAAGGCCATTAAGGCCAGCAAGAGCTACCACTACACCAGCATTGATAGTGTTGGCTCCAGGGAACTACAAAGAACGTCAGCGGAAGGCTACTAACCTCAAATGTTTACTAAAAGCTTACATTCATATGACCCCCACCACGAATAGCAAATTGAGCATCACAAGTACTGATAATTCCTACTCCCGCTGCCACTTGATCGGCATTGACAGGGCTGAAGATACAAGCCGGATTCGTATTAGTTCTTATATCCCATGCCTCAAGGTTGTAGTAAGTGTAGTTTGAGGTGTTTGGAAAGTAGAGGTGCTCCGGATAACTGGTTGATAGTTGAGAGCATGCACATGCTGAAGCTTCCGAATAGGTAAAAGTTCCGTAATCAGTCGTCACAGTTGTACCTGCAAGGGAGGTTGAACCATTAGAACCTGCAAGGGAGGTTGAATAATTAGAACCTGCATAAACAGCTCCCACGAAAGTAGATCCCGCGAGTAGCAAGGAAAACATGATGAAGATAGGGAAATCCGATTAAAGAAAGTGATAGATAGGCTGAAAGATAAAGTTGTAAGTTGTTGTGATGATTGACGGAATGGAATAGAACATTCTTATATATTTCCTTTCTGAGGATATGCATATTTCTTTCCATTACGCATTTTCTGTCTAATATAAACCCAGAACCACTTCCAAGACCAGAAATTATGGCTGTGTACCAGACTGACAGGATGTTTTACTCAGATCTTTTACTCAAAGTGTTAAGATGCGAATGCCCTCGCACTCTCGCATTCTCATATTGAGGCGCAATACGTTCAACTTAGCAACTAAGAAGCATAACGAAGCATCAATCTGAATTGATGAACAAAATAGAGAGAACAAGCCCCAGAAAATGGAGCACAATTGACTAGTTGATATGCATCGTATTCGGACTGACGCATAGAAGACTACTAGTCAGGGGAATATCGGAGGATTCGCACATTTGGGTATGGTCCGAGCTGACCGTTCTTTGACGTCGACGTCCGATCATTTAAGATATATGTGGGGATGACTACCATCTTGCCACCTTAAAGTTTCTATATTGAATGTGTCAGTTAGATTGAAACTTTGGAATCAATTTTGATGTAACGTGGGGGATATAATGATAACGCCAAAATGAAACGATAGTCAGCCGGACAAAAGCCGGGTTATGTAGAGTCTACCGAGTAGTCTTGTACTTTTGATATAACTATTACATCAAGAATAGTATAAAACATGCCATCATGTATAATTCAAGAAAAATCTATAGTCATGTTGGTTGTGACACTTCTCGATATAGTACCAAGTAATAAGTTCATATTGGCTTTGAGATGTGTAGTCTCATGATCGCTTGATTCATCCAATACCTCATCATTTTCTATCCTTCTTTTGATGTTCTTTACGATATGGAAAGATCGCTATGATACCATGTAACAGTACAATCTGATATGATCGTCATATTCCAACCCTATTACCGGGTAGTGAACGGACAATCTGTATCTGAATCATCATGTCATGAAAACCCCATGCTAAGTGTACCAAAATATCAAGGTTTTGGTATCAACCGGAATAAACCCAGAGAAGTACAATAAGGAGTAGCTCAGTGAGTGGATACACAAGCAGATGTACAAGGTAATATATTCAGGTTTACCTCTTTACCCCTATGATTGTCGTGGCTTTAAACTTCAGGTTATCTGATCTTTCGGATCAGGCTAAAATGGGAAATCTCGGCCATTAGATGAGAGATCCGGCCGATATTGTATAAAGGGGCGGACATCTTCTCGCTCCACCACAACCGAACATTTATACGACAGAAATAATAGTAATGGCAATGCTCAAAAACGAAATCAAATAAGAGCAAAACTTTGTTTCTCTCCATTTATCAGCCATGGGTAATCGTCTTATCTATTACCACAATATAATACCTCATTTCAGTACTTGATGATTTCCGCTTTAGAACTCAAGGTTTGGTGTATAAAGTTATACAACTCTATCTACATACCGTCAAGATTTCATTCCGAACCCCTAAAGCCTTGAAGCCCATCATATAGTTAATGTATTAGACTTCGGAACGAATTTCTTCTCAGAGGTATCTGATAGTCCGGACTGCAGCTCGACAATCAAAAGCTTTTATTGTCTGACTCCTGTCAAATCATTCTCATAGTTTGAAATACTCACTTCATGTCGGATATTGCATTTCTTCAAACTTTGAGAGTCACTGCGCTCGAAGATTTATACATCATATTGTTGGAAAACACGTGATGTGGTCTGTGCTTCAGCACCACCAGAAGAGTTTTCCCTTCTGATGATACCACATATAGATCAATAAGACAATATATATGTGCAACTTGCTGTCTATTTCTGACACATATAACATCGCTTCCATCCAATAAGAATCTATTCGGCCTCCACGGCAGTGGCTCCCGAAGGGCCAGCGGAGCGTCAGTTGTAGATGAATGGATACGGAGTATCAAGTATCAAATGATATTAATTTGGATATTGTTAAATTAGAATTATCTATCTCATCACACTCCATCCCATTCCATTCCACCCCTTCCTCTTTTATTTCTATACACAGATTTTATCGTCGTTACAATATCTCATTTCATTGCATCCCAATATACTTATCATGAAAATGACATTCAAACGCCTTCCGATAACCCAATTCCTCATCACCAATCTATGAAAACCCTCATTCTCAATTCTCAATTCTTCCATCATCTCTACCATAACCTCTCCCTACCACCTCTTTCAAAATCAAAACCTCTCCCTCCATCCCTTGCCAACCTCTCGCTCGCTCTCCTTCTCCACGGACTAGCCGTCGCCGTACTAACTCTATGCAACTCCGCATATTCGATTTCTTTATTCATATCCTCTTCATTCAATTCCTCTAATCCCTCGACATTAAATGTCTCATCCATTTCCCCTATACCTTCCATGGTTTCCAATGCGCCAAATGCACTCATATCAATGTTATTTGATTGTAAGCCAGCCCATGGTTCAGAGCCATTATTTCCCATTGCGAGATCCATGTCCATACCAATATCAAAATCCATAACCGCATTGGCATTGTTGGGTGGCAGAAAATTAGATACACATGAGCCAGTGATAGTTCCTAATGGTGTCGAGGGATTATTTGAGAGGAAATCCATATTTGTGGATGATGAAGTATTAAACTCCATGCCCAAATCCATATCTGTGTTATTGAGTAATTCCTCGTCAAAGGAAGCCAACAATTCATCATCGTTGAGGAAAGCCGGTGTTTGATGTGTTGGAAAGGAAGGGATCGATTGGGCCTGTGGTTGATAAGCTTGAGTTTGAGTCTGCGAATGTGGCGAAGAACTCATTGAATAAACCCCATAATGAGTTTTAAATTTCTCCAAAAGTTGATTATTATCCGCAGCCGTGTTTGGCACATTCAAAATCTCTCTTGCTTTAGCCCTGAACAACTCATCGGATGGAATGCGCCCTTGTGCCTTTTCCGTCTTGACCAAATCTAATAACGCTTCTTCCAGTTCTCTCGAGCAGAACACTTGCGCGGGCATCTTATATCGTTGTTTAAGACCTTTAATGTATCCATTTGCGGTTTTTCCTCTTAATTTTACAATCTTTTCGCTTTCATCCATTTTGGCGAGATTTACTTCGAATTCTGCTGTATCGCATGCCTTGATGTCTTTTCCTGGATTTAGATAAGGTGGACAAAAGCCCGTGCCACCCAAAGAGACTTTCCAGGAGGGATTTCCCGTAGGGAGGCCTGGTCCGGATTCTTGTGGTGAGAGACCAGCATCACGTTTGAATCGCATTAGCCATTCGGCATTGTCGGCTGCGGTTTGATTCCATGGGTCATCGTCATCATAAATCACCCAGCGAGCTTGATTTTGAAGTTCGGCGTCTGTTGGTACCTACTAATTGTTAATACATCGATAGAGAATATTAAGGATCAAGGTGAGCTTACATGTTGATTTGGATTGTTTGGTGACATACACCTTGCCACAAATCTGGAAAGCTCTCGGACTAACCGAATATAACAATTTGCATCGTTGAGAAAATATTTTAGAGGTTGTGCAGGGTTAGAGTTTGCCGATGGCTGATTGGATGCTGTGAGTGTATGAATAGGCTGATTGTAATTCGTATTTGGTGAACTTCCTTTACTCCCTTTACTTCCTGGATGACTACGAGCTTCATAGTTCTCCAATTCCCAGTGTAGTGTTCGTGATGGAGACGATGCAGCTTGCCCAGGAGAATCAATAGCTGTTGGGAACATAATGGAAGGTTTATTTTCTGCAGCTGGCGCAAGTCCGTTTCTGGTCTTGAATATATGAAGATATAATGGATCATCAGCCCAAGTTTGATTCCATTGATCATCACTTCCATAAACGATAAGTCTAGCATGTCGCTGAAGATCAGAATCTGCAGGCTTTATACCCAACGCAACTTGAAGATGCACATAGTCTTTCATCTCTGCTTCGAGTCTTGCGTAGTTGTGTATGGCATGATCGATGGAAGTTTCGTCCTTTGATCTTACACCTTCGTTAGCCATTTCAGAACTCCTAGGCAAGCCCGCACGTCTTCTAAAATCAGCGAGCCAGGAAGTCGAGTTCTTTATCAAATATTTGAACCAAGAAACAGCACCTTTGCAAGGTACTGTAGCTGTTAGTTCAGCTTCATCAAGAATTCTACAAGCTTCGACTTGTAATTCAGAATCCGTAGCAGTTAGACCAAGCATTTGTCTCGAATCGACGTAATTTCGCATGGCTTGTTCCTTTGGACATTGATGCATTGATGGTGTTGCACCAATTAACGAATGTTGAGCTGTTTCGAATGGTTTCTTTCGAGTCATTTCAAGGGTATCTTGTTCATCTGTTTCGCAGTCATCCGACCCAGAGAACAAGATCAAATCTCGTAACCAAGATTCTTCGGGATATTGTTGTGAATCTGAGACAGCATCCAGATTGCGAATTATTTGACGAGCTATACCGAGTAATTCTTCATCGGTAGGAGTTATGCCTTGTACAACTTTATCATTGACGTATTGTGTAAGGCCACTCTTGACCAAGTTTTCTGGTGTACGATCTTCGTTGTAAGGATCTTGAGAGGCTTCGAAAGGTCGTACGGTCATTCGCTCTTCATGAATAAGATCTATTGTAAAGTTAGTAATTAGGAATGAGAAAATCAGATGAGGGGCAAAAAATACTTACAAGGAGGAATTCCGTTCTCAACGATGTTAAGAATCTGTGGTTCAAAACCCCAGTCACCTTTCCAGTCAACCATACTCTTACCACTTTTGAAATGTTCCGCCAGATGATCTACTCTAGCAGTCCAAGAATCCATTACAATTCCACAGAAACCACATCTAGAACGTATTTCCGGTGTGATAGCTTTCCAACTTTCCATGCTCCAACTAGCAAATTTTACATCGTGAACAAGGTTCAGATGTTGGCGTAGGTGATCTTTCCGATAGAATGTTCTTTCTCCAATTGGCCTTTCAGCACAACTTGAATGGTTATGTGATTCTGCATGAGCGGCGGATGGATTTGGATGATCACAATATACGCAACCTGGACGTTCGAATTCTTTGTTGTACTGTATGGGTCCATTGGGACAACAGATCCATCTCTCCAGTGATAAATGTAGTGATTTCTCATGCCTCTGCCAATCATGTTTTGTCTTGAAAGATTCAGTACAGAAAGTGCACTGGAAGGTTCTCGCAGGACCTGCAGCTATGACCTTTGTTGCTTTGGGTGCTTGTCGACGACGACGACGTCTACCCTTATTTCCGAAAGAGCCAAAAGAACCAAATGACCCACGAGATTTATGAGAGTATGCCGAAGCAAATGAACCAGCACTAGAATGAGAAGTGCCCAAACTACTCGCCGATGACACATTATAAAGGGATCGATTCGACCCATCATCAGCGTAACTTGTGTATGGACTGTCCATACCAGAGCTAAAACTAGAAGCCGTGACGGCCTTTGCAATAGCTGTTTGGGAAGCAGGTTCGTGTTCGGGTGGAGAGTGCTTCCAACGTTCCAAAGGATTCATATGTTCCAAAGCCGGAGTACCTTTCCTTGGAATATCCATAGCATTTGCATAATTACCCACAGTTGGTGGAGTGACAGTTGGCCTAGTCTTTCCTCTACGACGTGCATTGGCAAGCCAATTTGTGATTTGCGTTTTGTTTAATCCCGTTTTGGACATCAGAATATCCCTCTCTGAATCGGTTGGATATGGATGACGATGATGTAATCCCAACCAGTCTTTAAGAATTCGTACCGACTGTCTTGAGAATCTCGCACCAACTTTGGGACTATTGTCTCCAACATCTGATTTAAGATTTTCTGTCGAATTTTGAAGAGCTGGCAGATCTGTTGAAGAGTTGTTTTGAGATACAGGGTAAGAGTTGTAGCCTTCAAATGGTGATGTAGGTGATGTGAGAGGATTGCTTTGAGGCTGGGCTTCTGCCACTTTCCAAGATTCACTGTATCTGACCAAACTACAAAGTCGACCCAACACCAAGCAACTTTGACAAGCGAGACCCTCCCCGTCTCCTAATCCTGTACATGGTTGGGCTAATAATTTGCAGTACTCACACTGCTTGACTGGAGGTATAGATGCATCTTCTCTGATGCGAAAATGTCCTTGGCCATCAACAGCACAATCGATCTTGCCCGAGGCACGATAATCATATAATATTTTACTCCTGATATTGAGATCTTGCGTCAAGCTGCATGTTCTTGCAAGAGCTACACAACATGTGCAAGAGCCCTTACGGAAACCCTCTTTAATAACTTTGCAATGTGTATTCTCTTGTCGACATCGCGAACAAGGTTTGATAGGCTCTGACATGCCATCAATCCATCTTGGAAAATCTTGAAAATCGTGTGCTTCAAGCGTGGTAGTGTCAAGTGCCGGTGTAACCACCCCAGTTTCCAAATCTTGAGAGACTTGTTCTTCTGGAGCCGAGAAATGTTGTAGACAAGTAAAGGAATTCTCATCCCCTTCAGGATCTGCAAAGGCTAGGTCGATATCATAAGGGCCTGCACTTGAAACAGTATTGAGATGACTAATATCATAATCGAATTGATCAGTAGTCGGAGGGGTGGCCGCATGAGTGGCATCATCAAAGTTGAAGAACTCATCCATTTCGTCAATTGTGGTCATCTAGAGGGCGTGAGGGCCGTTTGGATGAAAGTATAATGATATGTAAGACTCAATTGAGTAGGTGGAACGCGGGGAATGTACTCTGATAGAGAAACAACCCACTATCCTACGCCGAACTGTCTAGGGACTTGATTGAGTAAGGCACACGAGAATGAAGATATTGATAAGAAAGAGTCCAAGAAAGGGCGTAGAAAAGCAAAGATGATTAATCCTTGGGTATATATTGTTAACAAGATGACAGAGAGATGTAAGAATGAAAGAGTGAAAGAACGAATTATCGAATAGAAAACATATCAAAAAGCTGATACAATAGTCAGTCACCTTACCCTCCCCTCCTCTGGAACAGTCATCTTCATGGATGAATTGGTTATCCAGGTTATCGTCAATCCTTGTCAGAAAATGTCGATAACACGCCCTTTGACAACCACATCTGATCTTAGTCAGTCCACAAAAATTGTGCATTACCTACCAAACCCCACACAGCATTGTAAAAATGGTGGTAAAACTCCGATTGGTTTTTGAATTATTATTAGTATTGGTATGAATTTGCCTAGGTAATATGCAAAGTTACCTAGGTATCAAGTGATAAATAGATAAAAAGCTTTTTTCTTTCCCACCTTTCCTCCCCGGCTTTTCTATCGCTTAATTGTTCTTTTCAGTCTATGTTCGTAAGATAAGTAGGAGTCTATTTGTAGTCAATTGCAGATGGATTATATTAATTTCAAAAGATGAAATGAAATATTAGCTTCTTCTTCTTCTTATTCTTTAAATAATAATATTCAAGGGAGATAATGGAGTTATGAAAGATATTTATAAATTTATAAATAGTCAAAATCCGTCTCTTTTTTCCTCTACGAAGAGGAGGAAGTTTAAATCTTATCACTGCACTACCTTATCCATATCAAAAATAATTTTATATCAAAACCAAGGGAATTACTTCACTAAATGATATCGTAAAAAGCATGAAGAACTAATAATCAATCATTGACGACCGAGTATTCACTACCCCATACAATATCAATACTTATTCTCACCCCACACACACACACTCTCTCTCACATCATCCATCCATCCCTTCCAGCTAATCACATCACCATCAAACTAACTATCCAATAATCCAATAATCCAATAATCCAATAATCCAATAATCCAATAATCCATCCAACACGCCGACATCGCACTTCCCCCATTCCCATTCCACCCACCCCCCCAAAAATAAACTCAAAGCCAGCCTAGAATCTGCACAGGTATGGTATGTCTGCAGATGAGCGAGTGAGCAATGCTTAATTAATACGGGAAGGGAAATACCTAGACACTATAAATTGTAATAACCTTTTCTAGCCGCAGTTCTCAAGCTTGACGATCACTTACTTACTCACTCTAAATCATGAATCAGAAATGGATAAATGGATGAATAAGGGAAACAAGCGGGCGCGGCATTAGAATCTAGCTAGGTAGCTAGCAATAGGAATTTACCGACGGATCACGGCTATTTATTTTCTTCACGTTAAAGGGAACACGAACACATCCATGGATAACTTTCCTGTATACTTCATCTTGGAGATTCTGAAAGTCTTAGAATAATCTCGTCGTTAATACTACATACACTTTTCCTCCATGCATCATGATCATTTCCCATATATTTGATCATTTCATGCCATATCCAACCAGCCAGCACTGTGTAAGTAAGTTCATCCACCCGTAAAATTTCGTACAATGAAATGGAATTCAAATAGCCACCGCCGCGCGATAATCATAATTTGCGGTTCAAATACAATGAGGCCCTCCATCCATAGGTCTGTCGGAAGAAAATAGTCGAAAGGTTTGCTCTGCGTAATTATATTAATGCCAGGAAATTTCTCCATCTCTTCATATATCCCCGCCATTACTCCAAACCTCCAATTCTCCCATCTCAACCTCCAATCCCAACTCCAGTGTTTCTCTCACAACCTTGGGTATTATCTCCTCCTTTCACCTCTTCGACCTTCTCCACCAACGACACCCCCAAAGCTCAATGGGTCTACAGTTCTGAATCCACTGTCTCGCTCCGCCCGCTCCCCACGCTCCCTCCTCTCCCTCTTACTCTTCGACCTTCTCGGTGGGTCGTGTTCTTCAATGACCACGACTTCATCACTACCCCTACCGCTTGAACTAGGACTTCTCTCCCTACTCCTTCTCACTTCTCTCCTCTCTTCAACCACTACTCTCTCAACAGGTGGTGGAGGCCTCCTCGTTTCTTGTCGCACTTCCTCCCTCACTACTCTCTCAACAGGCGGTGGAGGCCTCCTCATTTCTTGTCGCACTTCCTCCCTCACCACTCTCACAGGAGCCGGGCTTCGACTGCGTTGACGCCTAATCTCAACTTTCTCTGTTGTGCTCACTCTTCGACTATGCGGTCTCGAACTCCTGTGCGAATTATGTGATCTCCGTCTGACATTCTCACGGAATGTTACATCTTCGGTGACTGTAGATTGCGCAGATTGACGACGTCCCAATGTGCAACATGTATATAAGAGCCAGAGAAGCAGCAGAAAGCCTCCCACCGAACCCAAAACTATGCCCACGATTGTGCCAGGCGAAAGGGAATTGTTCTGTTGTCCGTATGTTGTAGGAATTATACTTGGGTTACTACTCGTAGTTTGTCGCGAGATTAGGCGAGTCAAGAGTTTTGCCAATTTTGAAGGGGAAGATAACTGGATATTTCTTCGTTGAAAAATTGTAGAGATTGGCTGTAAAATTGTCGTCGTCCTCGAGGTTAACGAAGCCGAATGCGCAACATCCTTTGGAAATAGTGAAATTCCCGAGAATCGAGAAATTGGAATAGGTGCCATATTTGATGATGAACCTGCGAGCGATATGACGCTCGAGGCGTAGAGGAGGCCTTTTGAATTTATTCCCAAACTATGCGCCTGAAGTGTAATGTGTTTTCATGTGCTGCGTGTTGCTACCCTGATTGATTGTTTACGACTGAGCTGTTTAAAGATGCTGGTCTAAGCTTGACGGGGTGATACGATACGATAAATTCAATTCAAGTGGAGGGGTTATGCTTGAATTTGATAAGCTGATTCTTGAAGATGGAATTATGGGGTGGGTAGGTGATTGAGTACAAGAATAACGAATGGAGGAAGGAGGAACGAGGAATGATTGACTGGAGATATTCAATTTGAAGATATATTATGTAAAGGAAAGAAAAAGGGAGAGATGATAGGTAGGGAGGAAGAAAGGAAAGAATATAGAGAAAGTTGGAAAGGAGTTGGGAAGGAAAGTATGAGCTAAAAGTAGATTTATCCCATTCCGAGGATTCCTTCAAACTATCCCATACATCCCATACATACCATACATACCGAGCATAATGGTACCTATCAACGAACGCTCATGCATCCGTTTTCTGTACCTACCTAGTAGTTCAAATTGCTTGCGCGTAGTTCTATACTTTTGGCTTGCGCAATCTAGAACAACATGAACAAGAACTCTCTGGGGAAACAGGTACAAGACAGACTTTTCCGCTTTTCTGGTACTATTCATGATCTGTGAGTGGTTGAAAATTAAGATGGCTGGCAGTATTTTCATGATATCGCGCTTTATTAGGTAGGTAGGTATTTTTGGTAAAAAGAAAGAGGCTGGCATGGGATTCTCTCACATCGAGGGGTCGAGGGTCGAGGGCGCTTGTGCTTATCAAGATACTCTCTGTACATCCGTAGTATTACTCTGTGCACTGGAATTGATTCACCTTGCAGTTGCCCCTCCACACACACACACACACACACTCTCTCTCTCTCTTTACCGCCGACGTATCACAATGTGTGTGGGCTCCAGCTCCACCAAATAATAAAAGTACCATGGCTCGAGCATGGCCATGGCTATGGACGAATAGAATAAGACATAACAAATGCTAACAATATCATAACCACGTCTCTTCTCTTTACCTTTTAGGTTGAACTTTTCAACAAACACCCATCTCCCTATCTTCGATATTTGCATCAGATTCTCCTCCGGCTGAATGATGAAAGCGTGTGTGTCGTCTCTCATGAGATGTACTCAAATGAATTGCTGGTACGAGGATAGTTGGTTGGTATTATGACCTTGTGCTAAGCCACTATCAAAGGCCAAGTTTGCGACAGTAAATGTATTATCTTATCAAAATATGAAAAGCCCAGAAACTCCGAATACCAAGCATTTCATTTCATTTCTTTGTTTCTTTTTCATTTTCATTTTCATTTTTATCTTCATTTTCATCTTCATTTTCATCTTCATTATAATACCCAAATATCCAAGGTAATCTCGACAACTTCAATAAATTCGTTTTCATCTCCTTTTTCTTTCAATCGGTGTTCTTGCCATCAAGTACCAATACCTACAGATTCGTCGGCCGAACCACATTCATATCCGTTGAATACGAAGTCAAACATACTTCGGATCTTTCTTAATTAAATAATCAATCTAGCCATCTTGTATGACGTTGATCTGGAATTATTAGATCGTACCAAGCGCCACCATCTACAGATCTGTCTTAATAATACAAAGACTTCCCATTCTATCTATAAGAAGACTTCACATCACTATCCGACAGTCTCCGAGAATTAATTATACCAACGCCAACGTCTCAATCAATCTACAAAAACTCAATAAAAAATGTCGAAGAAATACGAAGAAGGTCCTCCACCTCCAGCATATGGTTCGGATGGTCCTAGTCAGAACTCTGCACCCATCCCCCCTCAAGCAGCATATATGCATCCTTCTCACTCGCCTCAACCTCAATATCAACAGCAGCCATATCAACAACCTTATCAACAACCATACCCGCAAGGTCAATACCCGCAACAAGGCCAACAATACCCTCAACAAGGATACCCACCACAAGGAGGATACTATGCGCCAGGTCCGCAGATGGGATATCAGCAACAACCTCCATATGGATACCAACAACAACCTTATGGATATCAACAGGAATATGGTCAACAGCAGAGAGGTTCCTCTAGTGATGGCTTTTTGGGGGCTTGTTTAGGAGCTATGGCTTGTTGCTGTTGTTTGGATTTATTGTTTTAGGGGAAGTTTGTATGCAGAGAATGGGAAAGGGATCGAGTGGGACGGTTGGGTTGTTTAGTTTCGGAAGTAGATGGATTGGGGAGGCAAGCATACTGCAGCACGGATTCGACAATGGAAATGAAGTGGAAATATACGATTGGGAGTATCTTAAGGACCAGGCAGGCATATTCGACATTCACTATTTGAAAATTGGATTGGGAGGTCTGTATAACTACATAATCGGCGTATTGGGCTGGCTGGACCTGTCTTGGAAGAATACTGTATGCAATGGGTACAAGGGATTCAGGTGTATGGATGAAGCTATTTATCAAATGCAGAGGAGTTATGGGTGGCTATAGTCTGGGCTCTGAAGGACACAGGTTCTCAATTCTACATCTTTCTCAATCAAACACTTTACCAAATTCTTAGTAGAAGTATTTTCATTCCCAGATATTCTGCCTCCACGGCAGTGTTCCCCGGAGGGCCAGCGAAGCGACATTCTCCTCGTCGATATAAGTATAAATGTAATTATCTTTTGGTTCGATGAAAGATTCTACTACTATTATGGGGGCAAGCCCCCAAACCCCCATTGCTCGCTACGCTCGAAGGTACAGTATGTGACTTCTATTATATCGACTTGTATGGAGAGGAACTCTTAGATACTACAATCTAGTCCGATGATTCTGTCGAGTTTGTTTCTAGACTTAACGAATTCGGAAACTATCGAATTTGGTTATTCCAATTGAAACATTTTAATAAAATATCTAAATGGCTATTTCCTGATATATCATCTAAAAGCAAGTAAGCAAACCCTATAAATCTATAAATATATCATAATCCAATTTTCTGCGGAGATATGGAGAGATGGGATTTTTGAGAATTCCACTTCTGGTCCCTGCCAAGTCTGCTTTAGCTCGCTTTGCCCAATTAGAAATTTCGTCGACCACTTTAAACAGCTCAGTTTGAAGATCTTCTATTATCACATACATAATTACTTAACTGTGCCGCACCACAGCCTTGTGCTGAGGTATTTCAATTCCATTCTTTACATCAGTTGGTATGAATCCTTCGATAATATTTAAAGCCTGATTTCGAGAACTTCGTCTTAATGTTCATATCACAACACTTTCGTTTTTTCCAAAACTTTTAATACCCAATATTCATCTCACTGTCGTTCTCGCGCTTCGAATTCGTTGTGACACCCAGCATACATCAAGTGAATCATTTAGGCAGTATACTGGCCCCACCTTCAACAAGTATTCCTTCTGTTTTCTTGGCTACTACATATAATCTCGCGTTTATCCAAGGTCTGAAAAGTTACTATAATCATATCGTACATCATGGCCGATGTTGAAGAGCCGCAGTTTACCACCCTCGCGCAACGTATTGCTGCATTGAAGCAACAACAAGCGGGGGACTCTGCCCCTCCGAATAATGGTTTGATAGTAGCCAAACGACCTCCACCACCTCCTATTCCAAGTTCCGATAGACCTCCTCTTCCCACAAGACCAAAGACTGTCAACAATCCTCCAATTGTCACATATGGTTCTTCTGTTAGCCAGAAACCTTTCAATGAGCCACTTGGCACAAAAGCCAACTCGAATCTAGTCAATGGCAATGCCCCAGTTAATAATTCCAAGAGTCCTGCTCTCCCAGCTCGAAATGCACCTCCTCCATTACCCACGAGAAAAGCCTCAACTCCAAATCTGCCACCAAGAAGAGCATCTACTTCTACACAATTGGCAAGGAGAGATTCGGGGGATTCGACCATTTCACAAATGTCTACGGTCTCGGCCATGTCATTGAATAGTTATGGCAGACCCGCATCTTCAATAACATCTATAGGATCAAAAGATGGAAGAATGCTACCTCCCCCTTTGGATATGGCAAAACTTCCACCTCTGCCACCCTCAAGAAGAGAATTACAAGAGAAGGCAAGGTTAGAGCAGAAGGCTAAATTCCCTCTCGTTTCCGTAAGTATTTCTAGTACTATTTTTAGTCTTGGATCTGGGCGGGCGATCTCATTATCAAAGTTTGTTCTATTTCAGGTTGGGCATAGAATTCCAGGCATATTCATCTCAACTTTCCTCCTAGCTCCGAACCCCTTTATAATTACAAATTTAACACTTTTAAAAAACAGACCAAGTCAGCTCCCGTTATTCTCAAACAACCTCCAGCCGTTGAACGTGAATTACCACCCAAACTGCCATCAAGATCAAATGGCCCACCTAAAATGCCTCCTAGACCCATTGCAAATGTAGAAGATGAGAATTCAGTCTCTCTACCACCGCGAAG
The DNA here is from genome assembly GCA_004786145.1 of Botrytis paeoniae. Lineage (NCBI taxonomy): Eukaryota > Fungi > Ascomycota > Leotiomycetes > Helotiales > Sclerotiniaceae > Botrytis > Botrytis paeoniae. The sequence goes on from PQXI01000078.1 coordinate 124,402, forward strand.
ATTACCACCTCCATCCCATACTCGTTCTGTTCTATCACTAGGATTTGGTAACAAATCTACCGAGACACTAAATCCTTCATCAAGGCCAGCACCCGCATACAATAGGCCATCCGGTCCTGCTGTTCAAGAATTGAATGCCAATAATTTTGATCGTATTATTCTCTCCGGAAAATTTGCTCTTGTGGACTTTTATGCTCCATATTGCAAGTATTGTGTCGAATTGGATCCACATTATAAACAGCTTGCCGAGGATTTTGCATTTGCTTCTGACAGAATTGTGATTGCAAAAGTTGATGTTGATGCACATAAATCTTTTTTGGCAAGATATGGTATTGAAGGATATCCGACCATTATGTTCTTTGACGGAAATGGAGATAATCCGGAAAAGTATCAATATATGAGAGAAACGGACGCTATGACAAAGTTCTTGACTGAAAAGACTGGAATATCACCATCTGATGCACCAAAACCTGGGGGAGGAGTACCACCACCTGTTAACCTTCGATCCAAGCCAACATCGGCTCAAGTAAAAGCTGTAAGTGCTGCTCCAACTACATTATCTTCTCCATCACAGGGCTGCCTTTTATGTCGAGACTTTTCCGGTCCGGATCAAATTGCATCAAAATATTCAAGGGAATTCCTTCCAAGATCCCCTGATAATACAGGATATCTTGCTGATGTTCTTTGTCGTTCTTTCAGCTCGCCTACTGATAAAGCTCGTGCTATCTTCGTTTGGCTTCATCATAACATCGCTTATGATACCGGAGCTTTCTTTGGAAATCGAGTCAAAAATGTTACACCTGCCGATACTATTAAAACTGGATTAGCTGTCTGTGGTGGATATGCTGGTCTTTTCACGGCTATTGCACTTAAAGCAGGACTCGAAGCTATCATGGTAACTGGTCATGGAAAAGGATTTGGATATACACCTCTTAAACCAGGAGAATCATGTCCACCACCTAATCCTGGTGGTCATGCCTGGAATGCAGTACGTATCGATGGAGGGGAATGGAAACTGATTGACCCTTGTTGGGGTTCTGGACAACTAGGAGAGAATCAAATGTACAACAAAAATTTGATCGCATCCTACTTCACCATGTCGAATGAAGAATTTGGCCTCAAGCATTTTCCAGCCAATAAGTCACACTTTTTCAGGAAAGATAGAAGAGTTTTAACGTGGGAAGAATACTTTATTGGAAATATTGGTGGTGAACCATTACAGATTTTCGGTTCTGTAGAAGATCGTCATGGTATCTCACAAACTTCAATCACTCCACCTCAAAAATACATACAAGCCTCATCCACGTCCAACGAAATGATGCGATTTCAATTCTCAAAAGTCTGTGAACATTTCGACTTTGAACGAAATGGTCTTGGAAAACCTTATTGTCTAGTTTTGAAAATAGGAGGAGTGGATGGAAGTAACGATGATATGGTACCATTTGATTTTGATGGGTTTTGGTGGTGGGTAGATGTTAGAGTTAAGGAATTGGGAGTGAGAGGTCAGACGATTAGTTTGTTTGCAGTTACGATTGTTAATGGAGGGGATGCTAGGGGAATGACAAAGACAGATTATGAGGGGAAGAAGGGGAAGTGTGCGATGGAATTCGCGGGGGTTGCGGCGTGGGAGTTGAATTGATTTTGTTGATGATAAGGTTGTTTTGGGGAGGGATAGGTTATATGATGAGTTGGTGAGTCGGTGAGCTTTGGATAAGCTTAATTAGCGATCATTGTCTTTCATTTTGTTTCATTCGGCTCGGCTCAGCTCAGCTTGGCTTGGCTTGGCTTGGGTTATGGCGTCATGGGATCTGGGATGGAAAGGTATACACATGATGGACAAATCGAGATAGATCACATTATTCTCTTTACCTATCAATTTTTCCTTTTGTATCTTCATAATTCTGCAGATACCCAACGCAGCGTAGCGCAAAAATATATAGATATTATTTCAATCTTGATATTGAGAAAAATTCATGATCGATGTATTTCTCACCTCACACACTACCCGTTTCAAAGCCAGACATTCACTCACTCACTCATTCACTCGGATTATTCCACGTGGCTCCGAACAATACAGTGTTTTTGATTTCTGCATGTAGTGTAGCCTTGTTGTACATATGCAACTGCATGTGTGTGCGATTCGTGATATCTAATTTGAGATCTGCGATGTTGTGCCACCCGGGATAGATATTCTGGTGGTTTCTATGGGAATGGAAAACCAAGGAATTGAAAGATCTGCCTTGTGTTATCTTGTGGATTGAGGGGGTGGAATGGGGATATGAATGGTGGTTGAATGGTGATTGGATGATAGATGGTGTGAGAGAGGTCGAGAAGAAGGTCGGGTGAGGCGTAGAAGTAAAAGTGGAAGTAGAAGAGGGGTAAGGCGTACGAGGAGGGGGAGCGAAAGATGTGTATAAAGCGCTGTGAGTTGTGGTCCTACTTGTTCTGTGGATTTTGATCTCTTCAGAATTTAATGAGTTTTTATCTGAGATACGACTTGTGATATACTTAGTACAGGATAGCACAGCATAAGATATATTATACTATACCATCAGCGTTACCATCATCATCATCATCATCATTATCTTCACTATCCTTCCAAACAAATCAAATCAAATCAAACCAAATCAATATCCAGAACAAAACAAAACAGGAACACCTAGGAAAATGAAACCATTATCAACATCCGTCCTTCTCATCGGAGTCCTCGCGGGCATCGCAACAGCAGGACCGGTTGCATACGGTGTTTGTCAGAGTGGGTGTGCGTCGGTGGTGATGGCTTGCTATGGGGCGGGGGGCGCGACGGTATGATTTCTTTCTTCTCTTCTCTCCTACTTTTTTTTTAATCTAGGGTTAGGAAGATGGAGATTCAGATGGAGATGGAGATGTAATTCAGATGTATAACATATATGCACATGCTAACGTGACAAAATCAATATAGTGGGGAGCGACGCTGGGAGCGACGGCGCCGGCAACGATCGTGGCGTGTAATACGGCGTTTGGGATTTGTAGCGCGAAGTGTGCGGGGTTATTGGTGGCGCCTATTCCTTGAGTTTGGGTGCGAAGGGGGAGGGAAGGAGAGAGGGGAAAGCAGGGAGGGAGGGAGCATGATTTGATGGAGGGGAAGGGGAAAACACAAAAGCGAGATTGTTGTGATATGAAGTCCTCTGTATTTACGGAGTTTAACTTCTGATACTTAGGGATTTCTGACGATTAATTGCGTATACGATTGGGATTTGGTTCAGGGTCAAGATTGTATTCTGAGAGTATCAACATTTGGAGTTTTGTGAATGTGATAGTGATGGAGATTGATATTGGGATGTAATGGTTTTTCTTGTTATTTACTTGAGTAATGATGATTGATGATTGATACTTTTGAGATGGTTGACAACGATGTTGTGTGATTGTTCACTGAGTGAGTGACTCATATGTGTGTTTTGTTCGCTTGAGTATTAGGGGGTTGGAATGAAAGGCATTCGAAAGTGAGTGTTCGGATCTCCATGTAGGTTTTAGTTTTTTTCTTTATTATTCATTCCTGTGATACTTTCTTCTTTGACTTTGTTCATGGTGACTTCTTGATGATGTTGCGGAGCTATGTTGTCTGGTCTTGTATGTAATACCTCACTTTAACACTTCATCAATTTCGCGTTGGATACCTATGGAGAGTTAAGTATAAGCGAAGGCATACGATCAAATGACTAATTTGCTACAGCTATCAGGCTTTTCAGGGCTTGAGATTTGAGATTTTAGAATATTCGAAGAAGAAAAACAGAGTTTCCAATATTCTGGGAATGTAGTTTAAACGATTACCTGGGTAGGGGCCCTCAAAGTTACGAACAGAGTTCCCGATAACTCGGACAGATTCTAACAATTAGGGGCTTGTTCCTATAATGATAGGGGTCTGGATGTGATTACTTGTTTGATTAGAGTGTTCTATGTACAATTTTTGGGATTGGATGAGAGATATGAGGATTGGAATGAGCTATGGATATTGGATACTGAATACTGGAGTTTGAAGTGTGAAGTTTGAAGTTTGATGAAAGAAAGGGGTATTTTGTTGAGAATTTATGAGAAAAGAGTATTCTATCTCTGCATTGAAATCCCGTGCCATCGCTCCCCGCAATTCACTAGTAAGCAGGGCAAATCCCTACAATAATAACCCCGCATTCACTAAGTAATCATTATCTCAGCCTTGTAGTACATATGGACGAAAAGTACCTAGGTATCGTTTGATCCTACCTATTAAAAACATCGACACGGAAATATCATCTATTGTGAGAAAGGAATTTTTACAACAAGAACAGTTTATGAACCAGATCTTTGATAGGATACTTGGAAAATAGATTTGTTTAAGGGATCATCGTATATCAAATATTGATACGGAGGAGAATATTACAGATAAGGAAGGATAGGGATAAGGAAGGAGATTCTAGAAGTATTCATATTGCGACTGCGACTGCGACTGGCAAGATTCAACTTTCAAAATCTCTCTTGATGAGATCCATCTACTCTTCTTGAATTGAATCATATCGATATCTTCTTCAGAATCGCAGAGAAAATGTCGGAGGAGGTGCAAAATGTTGGTATTCTTCGTCTGCCATCAGAGGTTCAATCAGGAATCTTGGTGCATGTAAGTCCTTCAACTCCTCCTCTACTTTGATTGTTTGGCAGTCATTTACATACATGCCTGATGTATTTCAGTGTGTGATTCTCGATGCGACAATACTAACACTTCTATCCTAGTTGGACACCCCAGATTTACTTCAGTTGTCCGTCGTTTCAAAGCATTTCCGCGATCTAGCCGCTGAAGAGTTATATCGAACCTTTCATATTGTCTTTCCAGATCTCGATGACCCAGATGACTCAATCATCGATAGCCTTGCGTCCGGGTTGGACACATTCGCTACGAGCGATTATGATTATTCGAAATATTTGAGACATATTATTTTGGAACCTTTGAATGGGAGTTTGAAAGGGCAATTAGCATATCGTTCGTATCTATATGATACTAGCTGTGGAAAATTCATGAACACGCTCCTACTCTTGACTTTACGGAAAGCTAAAGCTCTTGAGGCATTCAAGTAGGTTGATTATTTTATCCTCTTGGCAACAATGTGCATTTGCTAATGTATGAATCTTAGATGGGACCTTCGTGTGCAGTTGAGTGGGCAGGTATTTAAAGAATTACATCGTATAAGCTCTCTACAACATTTACATATTCGAATGCCAGCTGTACAGCCCTCCGTCACCAATGCGAATCCATCTTTGACCTACAGCGTTTCAACGCCTATTGTCATTCCAGTTTTCCAAACAACCCAGACTGACTCTGCAGTTTACGATATTACATCCCATCCATATCCATCTTTCACGGCGAATAAATCTAAACAAAATGGTGAAAAAGGTCATACTTCAATCGTCAATGAAAAATCTCCAATATTTTCAGGCTTCAAAAACTTGCAAAGTCTGGCAATTCTTGATATGGATAACTTAGATGATCTATTTGAAATCGGTGAATGTTTACGAAACTCATCAACAACTCTCAATTCCCTCAAGTTGTCATTCTCGGAGGTCTTTGCTTCTAGATCTAAAAAACCGCCCGTGTCAGTTCCTGTCGAAGATGATGATGAAACTGAAACCGAGGATGAATTTGGTCAATTGACATCACTTCCTAATCCCTTTTCGGTTACATCTGATCCATTGAAAGGAACTACGGTCACAGAGGAAAAGAAAGCACAGGAAGCTGCGTTGGGAAAGATCTTTAGTATCGATTCAAATTCAAAAGGCAATACAGAAACGAGTCAAAAGGAAGATGATTCAGAGTTTGAAGTAGAGGGAAAGAAGGAAAAATCTGCTTCCTTGGCTGCCTTTGTAAAATTGATGCAAAAATCGGCAAAACTCATTGCTGAATTCGCAATTTCCGACGCGGAAAGGGAGCAACTTGTCGAGAAATTGATTAAGAAGAGTACACAGGCTTACATTATCGGCTTGAAAAATGGGATTGAATCTTCTGACAAGTCGGAGGCTAGTAATGCGGAAGGCAACAATGCAGAAAGTAGCAATACACCAGTCATTACTACAAATGAGAATGTGGAAAAAGATGCCAATGTGGAGAGTACTGATCCATCAGCTACGACTACTCCTGGAGAGGAGGAAGCTACAGATGATACCGAATCTGATGATCAACCTAGTCTATTTGACGAATCTAGAACGCCAACACAAGCACCTAAATCCAAAGAGATTATAGATCCAGACGACATCGATATAGAAGAGCCTGATTCAAAAGAGCTTACGATAGATTCTGAAACTGCTGAGGATGCTACTACTGAACCTGAGATGAACTCCGACTTGGGAGATGATTCTACTGAGAAAGTTGAACAACCTCTTAAGGCAGTCGAGACAAGTAGCAACGAAGAGGGAAAGGAGATTGAGGCTCCTAGTGTCAATTTCGACAAGGAGATGAAAGATTACGTTCGAAAAAGTCGCGGTCTTGCCCTCAAGGATTTGTCACTCTATAACATACCTATGAAAAATTCCGTCATCTCAAAAGCCATTGACATTAGAATTTTGAAAAGCATCACTCTACTAAGTGTTGGATCTCAAACAGCATTTTGGCATATGGTAGCACGCGAGAATAAAGTCGCTCCTCTCCCACTTCATGAAATCTACACCGATAATGTCACCGTACATTTCCTCGAAGCTGCTGGTCAACTTACCAAAATAACCAAACTTTGTTTGCTCGAACGATCTAACAGAACCAAAGTCGATACTGAGTCTAAAATTATAGTAACGATTGAACAAATCAGAAAATTGGTTCTTAGGAAACATGCTTCACATTTAAAGGTTTTGTCGTTGCATCAGGAGGGGATCCCTCATCAACAGAGTCCTTTTGCGTGGGATGTGGATGCTAAGACGGCGATTTTGCTTTGTAGGAAGGGGAAGAACTTGGAAGAATTGGCGGCTTCTTTTGATGTCAATATTTTGGTATGTTATTTTAATACTTCTCTTTCATTGTTCCTGTGTTGTTTGAATATTCAAATATTCCTTTTTGGGGAGGGGGGTCATTCTAGCACTCTCGTTTTGCTCTGGAAATTTGAATGGATGCCGGATGTGGCAGATTTCTCTGGTTGCACATGTCATACATCGATTTCTATTCTTGCACTTGTCAATCACCCATTTCTATTCAACATATCCAACATTTCTAATTTACTAACACCAAATCAGCACATAATCAATCAGAACCTTTCTGCACTCCCATCCCTTCGCGCTCTTCACGCAATTGAATTTCGCTCAGAAGATACATGTATGTTAGTTCGAAACGAACTACGAAAATTCACCATGGATAGCGTGGCTCACAACTCAGAGTGTAAACTGGAGTATCTGGCTTTCAAAGGAAGCGTGAGTAAGATTGAGCGCATTAGAAAGAAGGCAAAGCGAGAGATACTGAGCTTTGTGGAAATGTATAAACAGGGCTTGAAGGGGTTGGGAGTTGGAAGTGATAGTGAAAGTGATAGTGAGAGTGAGAGGCTCTTTTTGGGTGGGGAGGGTTTGTGTAGAGGACTGAAGGTGCAGAGTTTGGATGGTCTGATGTTTCATGATATTCCCGGGGTGAGGATCTTTGAGAAGGATGTTCTTTGGAAGAGGCTTTAGGGGATGAGGGATGGGGATAGGGGGATGGGGATAGGGGGAGGGGGGAATGTGAATGCGGGGTTTGATCTTGTTCGGTCTGGTCTAGTCTAGTCTAGTCTAGTCTAGTTGATAAATTACGCGGGGCGTAAATTGATGATTAATTAGAATCTTACATAGGGAATCTGTCTACTTCTTTCTTTCTTTCAAGCGATACTGAGTGAAAATAAGAATGGGATATTTCATTACGCCATCATGTCATATCATAGGAGTGTAGCTTAGCTTACCTAGCTTAGCTTAGTTTTCAATACATAGCAATGGAAATGGAAAGGACAATGACAATGAAAACTTAAATTTAAACTTTAATCATAGAGGGGAGGAAGATTTTCATGGTGTGGGTGGGGGATGAGATGGGATGATGGCTTTTAGTAAATGCGATGTGATATAATATAATGTGATATAACTTGATATAATTTGATTTCTTTGATAAGGAATAGGGAATGGGAAATGGAGAATGGGGATTTGAGGATTTGAGGATTTGAGGATAGTTTGATGGGGATGGAAGATTGGGGGGATTTGAGGGAGGGGATTTGAGGGAAGGGATTTGAGGGAGGAGATTCGATGAAGGGGATCTAAGGGGGTGTGTTTGAGGGAGTGTGTTTGAGATAATACTTGTATTGTGTTCTCTTAATTGCTTGTTTGTAGAGTAGATATGAGTATAAGATAAGTATAATATAAGTATAGTATAATATAATCAATCCAATATAATATTATTTAAGATAATATCATTCAATCCCATCCCATCCCATCCTGTTCAATTCAATATAAAAATAAGTACATCTCACATCTCACATCCCACATCCCATATCCCATATCCCATATCCCATATCCCATATCTCATATCTCATATCCCATATCCCATATCTCATATCTCATATCTCACATCTCACATCCCATATCTCCATCCTCCTCCCAAAATTCATAAACAACTCCGAATTCCAAATCTTCAATCTTCAATCCTCAATCCTCAATCCTCAATCCTCAACAATATTTTAATTCTCATTCTCATTTTTAACTTCCCTCAACTTGGTTTGTTTTCAAATTTTAAACTCCTAGAGCTTCTTCTAATGACTTGTCGCAGTCTGGAGATTTTAGATTTTAGATTTTATTCTATCATGCTTCATCATGTATGTATGAGTGATTTTATATCTTATATTATAGTCCTCTTTCGATCGGTAGCTGTACCAATTAAGGAAGTAAAGTTTGATTGTTGGGAATCTAGGATTTATAGTCAGAGAGAGAGAGAGAGAGAGAGAGAAAGAGTCCATCCCGAATCCTTAAACGACATAATAGAATAGAGGTAATGAAATCGGCGGGAAAGAAGTAAGTATTGACGAAAAATTCCCGTTAAAATTCCCATACCATGCACCCACTCACTCACTCACACAATTCCATTCATTCATTCTATATTACCATAAACCTCACTCCTCCCCCATGCACACCCCCTACAACTTCGCCTTCTCCCCCCCTATCTCCCTTTCACCCTCCTCTTTCCCCCTCCTCGCCAACCCCACAAACTTCCAACACAACTCTCCCATCGGCCACCTCGCCATTGCATGCACCTCCGCCTTTGCACTACTCGCCTGCCTCACCGCCCATCTCGCCGCAATCCCCTGATAAATACACGTATTCCTAAAGAACCCAAACGCCACTCCCCACGACAAATCAGGTTCTGGATCCCACCCTGCGATTTCCCGATACCAGGATATGAGCTCTGATTGCGCGGGCAGACCGGGGATATCATCCTCGAGAAATTGCGGGAGCGATGCGAATTTTTTTTCGTGGCGCACGGTATGTGGTGAGAGGATGTTGACGAGATCAGAGAGGGGGTGGCCAATGGTGGACATTTCCCAGCTGGAGGATGTTAGTTTCGATTTTATTTTATTTCAGATGAACCGGATATTATATGAAAATATACATACTCCAAAATCCCAATAACCCTCGGTTCCGTCTTATGAAAAACGAGATTATCAATTTTATAATCTCCATGCACCAAAGTCCCTCGATCATTCGGCTGATATCTCTTATCTCTAAAAAATCCCAAGATTTCCTCAATGTGTGGTATCTGACCCACGGGTTTCTTGGTTTCAATATCCACCGTCGAAGCTTGCGCCGCGCTGATCGTCCCAAACGTTTTAATCTGGCGATCGTAGAATCCATTTGCTTTACCAAAACTCGTCAGTCCGGCTTTCGATATATCCACACGATGGAGTTTAGCTAGAGTACGGATAGCATCGTGCCACCTAATTAAAAATTAAACACCAAATTAGCATTCCCTCTCCCATAACTTCAATTATAAAATAATAACAAGCCAGAAGAAGAAGAAGAACATACATCTCTCTCCTTTCCTCCTCTCCCACTCCCGGCATCCCAGGATCCTCAATAATTCTCCCATCCAAAAATTCCATAATATAGAATGGTGTACCAATAACCCCCTCATCCTCACACAAACAATATGCTTTCGGGACCGGCACATCTGTTTTCTCCAATGCATGAATGACGCGGTATTCGCGCTCGACTTGATGAGCCGTTTTCGAGACGAGTTTTCCGGGTGGTTTCTTGCGCATCACGTATTTTTGACCATTGGAGGATAGGAGTTGGTATGTTGGATTGGATTGTCCGAATCCGAACTACAAGAATCTCATTGAATTAGCATCAAGTCCTGTATACTCAGAAATAGAAGAATTCCTATGAAGATTTAGATGGAACATCATACGCACTTGTTTAATCTCAATTGGAGTCTTGATTTCCGGAACATGCATCTCTATATATTTCTCCAGAGCCTGGAGATCAATCGGTTGTCTTACGGGGCCAGCCATGGTGAATATACAGTTGTTTTTCGATGGGAATGTTTGTAGGAGTTGGGTTGGGACATTTTGGAGAGCTGAAGTTGTATTTATGAGACAAGATTGAGGTCAGACAATTTTGCCTCGGCATCGGTTCAACAGGGATGTGGAAAGACGCTAACCCCCGCGGAGGCGGGGAAAGCTTATTGAAGATACTACCTAGCACTTGTAGCTCAGCCTGCTCAGGAGAATAGTCAAGACTATAAAGGAATGCTACTGCTAGTGTCAGTTCTATAGACATCAATACATCTTTCGTATTCTCGATTACCAACCAATCTCGAACTTTAATCACCAATCTTCAATATTATCATTGATTTGAACGATATACATAACATCACCCAGTGTCCAATAGCCAAAAGAAAAGATTTGCAGCTCCTGGTTCAATCTATCACATGCTCAATGTCACCATTTAACATGATAAATTGTATAGTAAAATAAAATAAAAAGTTTAAGATGAGACAATTCTTGCATGTATTTGGGTATATATAGGTCCTGATTCTTTTTATTCAAAATCCCCGACAAACTAGTTGCTCGCTGTGTAAAGATAAATGCCCAAACATCATTTCCACCCACACTTCTAATCCCTTTTTTTCTCCTGTTCACATCTCCTAATTCTACCACTAAATAATACAATAATACGAATATAACAAGGGGAAGCCGACCTCGAATTAATCGGGACACCCATTCCCCTCCTTCCTCTGTCCACAATAGTGGAAAACTCCAATTCCATTCAGTCATCCAACCCAAACTCCATCCAAACCCCTCTATAAATACATTTTGGAAGAAAAGTAACAAACGAGATCTGACAAAAAAAATATCAAACTTTCCATGCTGGAATGACCACGAGATTCATGATATGCAGATAAAAGGCAAAGGTAAGACATGCTCGAAATCAGGGTGCGTATAATATAATACAGAAATGTAAATGCAGGAGAATGGGATATGAAGAAAAAATAGAAAAATAATAGATGTTCATGGTATCATCCTGAAAGTCAAAATCAAACAAGGCAAACAAATGGTGGGAATCCATACGCGATGAGGCAACTGAGATATACAAAAATCATCCAGTTATTTCTGCAGCCCTCCTTTTCTTGGATGGTTGGACTTTAAAAGTTCAAATTAGGCTGAACACCCTTCCCCATTGTGATCTGGCTTAAACTCAACGTCCTTGCATCACTATTCCCAGTGTCGACAGTCAGTCTTGAACTACCGCTTCCGTAACCCTTTCCAGTCCCAAAAACTTCATCTCCAAAGTTCTGACATCCCAATTCTTCTTTAGGGGTTTGAAAAACTTCGGAACCTGCTGCGTATGCGTCATCATCACTATCCACGCCAAAGCCTTCAGATGTGCCTTTGGACGACGATGTGGTATCAAGAATAGGGCCACCTCCAGTAGCAGAGTCGGGAGTGGGATAAGACGTGGATGCTATTGAGGGATAAGAGGCAATTTGTCGTTGTAGGGTGAGAACAATGCTTTCAAGTTGTTCGCGAGCAGATTGTTCCGCTAGGAACATATTTGTTAAATTGGTGTAGTGCTCCATTGTTAAGTGGGCATCTTTTTGGATAGTAGGAGAGCTAGATTGGAGACCCCGAATAGTAGTCGAGGTTGAAAGAGGTCGACCAGTGGTGTGGGAGCTGCTTAAGTGGACACGTTCATCTGTCGTTGCGGCATATGGAGCTTGCATTGTATCATCAAAGTCAGGGTGGTAAGAGTTATGAGATGAGGATGTCGGGCGGTGAGGATTGTTATTCGAGAGTCGACTTTGAGCTCCAAATTCGTGCCAATGTCGATGCCGGGGCAAGCCTGGTAAAGTCGTTTCTGAATTATCAGTTGGAGGACGACGAGCAGAAGAGCTGCGATCTCTTTTGCCTCCTTTGGGGGGATCTTGAAGTGCGACATTGTCTCCATTTTCGTTTATTCGCCGATGAATCTGAAATACCGTTTTCTCCATTTCGACCAATCTAGACTCAATACGATCAACTCTTGTTGCCAGGTCGGCAGCCTGGGTGATCTTCATGCCACTTAATTCACTCAAATGGCCAAAATTGAAAGGCTGTGGTTGATCCTGAGAATCTATCAATCGTGGACTTTCCGGATCATTTATTGACTTAGGCTCCTCCACTTCCGCTTTGTCTGATGATAATGGAGATAATGGCCCCGGATCGTAGCTTGCTCTCCAATAACGAATTTCATCGCTCCGACGTCTATCGATTCCTCCCGCAATTCTTGCAGCTTCACGCAATTGACCGAGAGACCTTGAACGCCTGTTTGGGTGACTGCTAATTGTGACTGCCATTCCAATTGAACCAGGAAGCGCCTCATCAGAGGGAGCTTTACTGCTTTTAGCTTGAGCACTTGCAGGTCGTGGTGAAAGTCCTGTCCAATTCATATATCCTGGTGTTTTATCTGGAGTATATAGTCTACCCGTTGTAACCCTTGTTTTTGTCGTTGTACTTTGTGTTTGTGTAGATATACGATTTGGGTCCCGCTCTGTATTAATCTGTTGCTTTAAGCTGCTATCTACGAAAGGAGAATGCGATCGGAGGGCTCGATTAAACTCATTGATCGGCATGGAAGTAGATCGTTTGGGGGAGGTCGCGGTATTCAGTGGACTTCGGCTGAGCGCAGATGGGTCCTACAAATTATTAGACAAGAGTAACGTAACGCAACATGCCTCTACTCACACTGCGGTGATGCTGCTCACTCTGCAGAGCACCAACGCTCTGCTTCTTATTTGCAGCATCCTTCTTTTTCTTGCCAAATATTTTGCCAAACACTCCTTTGAAAGTCGACTTCTTTCGCGCCGGCTTCGAGAGTATTGATCCTGATGGTCTGCCAACAGGCGATGAGCTCCTTGGAATGCTGTAATCCTCTGTCCTACGTGAGGGGGCATTATATGATGGCCGATCGGATGGTAAAGGGGTGGTTCCTATTCGCCTGGGTGGTTCGATATAACTACCGGTCCCAATATCTCCATGTGCCAGAGCACTATCGCGGCCAGAAATGGTGGACCCCCTCATAACTTTTTCGATCACATCAGAATTAAGAGATCCAAGAGGCGTTGCTATACCAGTTCCTGGAGACCGAATGGGAAATTCGTCGTCGTCCTGGATTGGAATAGGAGCAGAAATCTTTCCACGAATGGTCGAACCGGTATTTGTTCGACCTGAAGCTTCTGTCTTCCAGGTCCCGGCCTTTGTAAATTTACTCATTTTACTGAGAGCCGGATATTAGAACGGGTCCTTCAGTCTGCCTGTATTCATAAGTGGATCGAGGATTAAGGATAATTCTATTGTGACAGTGGATTGTTTGATAGATGTGAAACGACTCCTAGGCATATTCGCAAGTTCCGAACGACGAGAAGATTGAAAAGTCTCAGTTTCCCCAGTCGAATTAGATGTTAAAATCTCATCATCGCTCCTCAGGGTTGAATGTACGGCAGTCGAGTATATATGTGAATATATATCTCTCTCTCTCTCTCTCTCTCTCTCTCTCTCTCTCTCTTAAGCAACTCCGTACTATTCAATGAAATGGGTCAATGGGTCCCTTTACCCAGGGAACTTTATCGATCCAGTGCGCATCACACGTATCATATATTCTGCGACAGAAGTAAGCTACTGACAAGGAGCGACCATGAAACAAGATAAATGACAAGAAGGAAAATTGAAAGGACGGGGAGATCGATTCAAGAATAGAACTAAAAGATCCAAGCCAAACCCACAATGGTAAGGTTGAATGGAATGATCGTTTCCATCCCTGTTGAGGCGGCTGTATGGAGCATTGAAGCATTGAAGCATTGGAGGGAGGTGGATTGAAAAGATTGGTAGTGATACGAATATCTTCCAGTATCTCGCAGTATCTGACCCAGCATCTCCCAGCATTTCTTAGCATTTCTTAGCATTTCTTAGCATTTCTTCGCATTCTTCGCATTTTTCGTATCTCCTGTAAGATTTATTCTCGAAAACAAGGAAGAAGATATTGTACCAACCTACTCGAGAACCGACTGCACGAAATAGTAAGAATAGTAAGGATAGTGTGAATAGTGTGCTTAAAGCTAGGGACCTAGGGAGGTATGAGTTGTTGTCTGCAATGCACAATGATTTTACCCCACGAAGGCTTGAAGCTCGAATGCTCAAGTTTGGAGGGGTTTGGTTAATTAATTAATCAATCAATCATATCAATCATATCATATCATACATATATCCATATATCCATACATACATACACATTCATCCATACATCCATATATCCATACATCCATACATACATACATACATACATACATACATACACATCGTCCATCAACTGGAATTCAATATTATGAGTAGAGACTTGAGACGAACACAGTTAGATAGGTACATGTCAAAAGTGGAAATCCGAAAAAGGGAGAATCCTAATTTAAAGAAGAAGCAGAAGAAAACAGCTAAAAAGAGCTTTAAAAAAAATAAGAAACTAGCTACGATATAATAATCTCATTGAATCAAATCAATCAATCAATCAGTCAATCAATCACCGAAACACCATAATCTTCGGAGGTATAGCTTTACTTAGACAGTAAATAAACCATGCGAAAATTCCTTTTTCTTTTTGTTGATGAACTCCCAACATCATCCGAAAAGAGTAAAGTATCTGGGTAGAGAAAGGATATAAATCCTTATTAGTGCTTGGTGCCGTCAATCCACTATGCTTACTTTTGGAGCCTTTCTATCTTTGAACGAGGAAGAGAGGAGAATACATTTGATTGATGGATAATGGTTGATAGATGATGGATGCGGATGGGTGGTGGGTCACTGGCGGTAGTCTATTCATGCAGGGTGTGTTGGAGGTTAAGTGATTATGGGTGCAGTATCATGGCTAGTATGGCTAGTATGGATGTTATGGATGTTATGGATGTTATGGATGTTATGGATGTTATGGATGTTATGGATGTTATGGATGTTGTGATGGGTTCTGTGAGTGGAAGTGGAAGTGGAAGTGTAAGTACCAAGTACCAAATACTACTCGACTAGATATTAATTCATACATATCTACACTCCCCCCAACCCCTTCATCCAAAGCGAGGTATTTAGTATTGTTACTATTGTACCTATGTAAATCTTGTCTATGCACATCCTGTAAATCCTGTAAATCTCTATTCACACAGCAAGGAACTACTCGATATAAAGTATTGAGGTTACTCACACACTCACGTACTCATACCCAATAAACCAACAATTATAAACCTACATCTTCACCAAACTTCATACATGCATGCTTCTCTCTCCATTCCGAGGTGCTATACGCAGTACAAACTACCATACTGTCTTGGATAACGGTTAAACATGCACTGCACCTCACCTCATCCATCCCTCCCACCTCGAATCGTATAGGTATAGTACCAAACGTCAAACTATGCAATTCCAGGGCCCCATCACAAATCACACAATCCCCTTCAAAATATCCTTCACACTCCATGGCGTAATACGGCGCCAAGTAGTACAAGTAGGTATCGTAGCAGTGTCGCATATTCAGGGGATTCGGGCTCGTATCCTCCAACCGGTGAATGAACCCTTTCAATTCTAAAATCTCAATTCTGCAGGCGGGCTTGAGATTATATTATGAAAATGAGCGAGCGTAGCCACTAAATACTATAACTACATAAAATACAATACAATAATAACAATCCCCCGTTCTTGCTGCTGCATATATCTTAGCTTGATATATATGGCGTACCGGTACAACCCAAGGTCAACGAAGTGATTGTGATGGATATACTAGGTATATTTACCCGAATCTACTTCCAGTACATCTTCTTCTTCTTCTTCTTCTTCTTCTTCTTCTTCAATGCAAACCATGATCCGCGGCCACAGCGGCACAGAAAATGAATTAATAATATACACTATCAAAGTAGATCAATAGTGTCACCCATAAAAACCTCCTAGATCAATATCCATCTGGGACCAAAGTTCTAGAGGGTGCTTAGCTACATTACATTACATTACATCTAGATCTATACCCCAATTGTGCAAACAAGAAAATGCAAACGGGAACTCAATCTCCAATTCGCGATTAGCTTTTTCCACGCGGCATAAATCTTCTTAAACTTTGGTCTTCGCTCCAGATGTGGTATATCACATCATGTCATATCAAGATTCGACACTAAAACTTCAACACCCCGTATACATCCCCACTATTTTCTTGAACCTTGAAGATGCGATAGGTCATGTCGTCTTCAAACTTTCCATGCAATATACAGATGTGACAGCTAACGCCGCCATAATCAAATTTGGGGGTCTTTGACTCTTTGGTAAGAGAAAAAAAACGGGTTATCAAGTCTTTTGGGAGATGGAAGGTGGATTTCTTGAAAGGTTCTCTGTACGAAGCACACCTTGGGATCCGTGCCACTGCCATACTCTACGTGAAACTACAGGGGGTCCTTGATATAGAGTTCGTCATTCGTCTGATGCACACCCTCTTCTTGAAAGGGAAAGAACAAAATCGCGTGGCACGACAGCGATGGTGCTTATGGACAATTTTGTGGGTCGTCAGCAAAGACCAAAAAGAAAAGCGAAAAGCTTCCGAGGCAATCCTCCAAGCTCCATGCGTAACTGCATAATTTCTTTCATGGATCTAAAACATTTGGTACGGGAACTAGAGTACCATTGAGGTGTAACGGTTTTCGGAATTTTCAACCGAAGTCCTAATTTATTGATTGTCACTACGAATTCAACTCCGCTATGGATGGGTATCGTAAGTCGGCATTTTCTTCCAGAAAGTCCATCCATCGTTTGAGAAATTTACTACCTCTGCATCGATCATACATCAATTGTCAGCATATGGTCTCAACCGGATTGGATCAAGTAAATATATACAGAGTATAAGAAGATGAAAAGGAGGTCTGAACTTACCTCGAGACAGTTTCCGAATCACCAATGATTGTCAGTGAGCGTCGCGGTCGGGTCATAGCGACTAGATTTTGCAGGTTATATCAGTTGCATGATCATGATTTCCTCATTCTTATTTGTGCATAGATATTTGGAAGTGTAAATGCTTAGCATTCGTTGTGTGAGGTTGATTATCAAACATGCTATAGCCCAAGAACCATTTGATTTTGTTTGCGGGAGATCTGCTTTAACAGTGATCATACTGGGATGCGGGGGCGGGTGTTTAACGAAATTCATGCAAAGAAGGGTTCAATGGTTCTAGAAGTAGAGAACAGATGAAGAAATTCATGCAAAAGGGTGGACGTACCGTTCAATCTGCGCCTCTCTCCTAAAAATCCCACTTCGCGTTCGCTGTTACTTCGAACGAGGGAAACAATGATGGCTTCTTTTTCCCTTCCTTGGAACCCATCAACACTGCCCAGTTCGATGCCGGGAAAGGCCTCCTTCATCGATCGAGACATCAATGCGAGCTTTTTGGGTTAGTATTACTTCAGAGGAAAGATTATGAGGCACGAAAAACTGCTATAATTCTTACCTGAGCGTTGTATGGCGTCACGACTGCAATATCCTCTGGCTTCAACCCAGCATCGACAAGATTCTGGACATGTCGTCTCACAAGAACCGCTTCCATTTCGTTACTTTTACTTTCACCTAACATTCCCTTGCCGGCTTTCTTATCAACACTCTCCTCTTCGCTCTTTTCCGGAAAGTCGCCGCCCTGAGTATCGAAGAATATCAGGGGCTCAATAGTATCCTCTGTTTCCTCGACATTATACGGTAGTTCTGTGAGAAGTCTTGCCTTAATTGCTTCAGCTGCGACAAGTTTTGATTCATATAACTCGTCCGAGGGAAATCTCATGATCTTCTCATGCATACGGTATTGTGTAGTAAGCATGACTTTAATTCCAGTTCCATGTAATTTTAGTAATCTGTCGAACAGAGTGGTCTCCAAAGTCATCCCCTTAATGATACGCTCTGTCTCTTTGTCTTGTGATTTCGTTTTAGTCTTGGAATTTAGTGATTTGATTGTTGGGGGCAATTGGAGATGATCTCCGGCAAGAACAACTTTACTGGCGGATAGCAAAGGCACCCAACATTGAGCTTCCAAAGCCTGACTTTAGCATAAGAAGTTAGTAATTATTTTCTGAGGAGGAATCGCTGAGAAAGACTAGAGACGCTCAGAAAAAGAGAAGAGAATAAAGCGACATAGATGATTGGAATTGAATGACGCGAATTCAAAGAAAACATTGCACTCTTACCTAGCTTCATCAATGATCACAACGTCAAACTTCTCATCCCTCAGTTGAAATCCTCCAGCACCATGCAAGGTTGCAAGCACGACTTTTGAACCGCCCACCAAAGTATTGACGCATTTCCTTTCACGTTCTCGAAACTCTTTACGAAGTTCCTTGAGATCGCCATATATGGCTTTTCGTTCTCTACCACTCTTGGTCTTTTTTATAGAAGCTTGTTTGGTATCCATTTCTTTTCGTACATCTTGCACAATTGCAGCCGCTTCTGAAGTCTGTGTAAGGACATCAAGAGAATGATTGACAACTGATGGCAAAAGTCTCGCTGGATGACCCAAGCGTACAATAGGTACCTTATGTGATGCAAGTCGCTCAACAATATTATCCACGGATATATTGGATGGTCCACACACCAGAACTCTGAGATTCTGCTTGAGCATATGCAGAATAAGCTCAATTAATGTATGGGTTTTTCCAGTCTATCAATTATTAGCAAATTCTTCAAGCGGCATTATTCCTCTATCTATTATTCTTGACATTTTGCCAACATTCCCGTTGAAACTGGTTGTGTTTTGCGTGATTCAAAAAACTGCAACCACAGTACCATCATCCATTAATGTGGACATATTTGATAGTACTCGTCCTCATGAAAGAAGCTTCATAAATACTTTAAAATGACCCGCTGAATGCCAGAAAATAAATCTAGGATACTTACTCCAGGTGGCCCATGAATCAAAGCCATCTCTCTCGAAGCAAGTGCAAACTTAATGGCATGCTTTTGACTATCATTCAAACTTGGATCCAGCCATTCAATTCCCGCGTCCCCCAGGTTTTCTGGAACTGGCGAAGGTGATGACAATCCAAATAAAACCCTTACGAAATTCGAATATTCCGCTTCTTGCATCTTCCCCAACTTTCCCATGGTATCATTCATCCTAAGTTACCAATTAGCAACCCACCCCATTCTCCTCTTACTCAATCGGCTATCAATCCAGCAGATCAAATCAACATAGAATAAACAAACCTCTTGTACGTAACATCATTTGCGAGCTTGACCACCCAACATCTTTTCATACCCCCAACATTCTCCTCGCCCTTCCCATTCTCATCCAGCGCAACCCACACCGCACTCCTCCCTACTTTGGTCACCACACCTCTACTTCCCTTCTCCTCTAACTCTTTGACTTCCCTCTTCTTTGCACTACCACTGGGCTGTTCACTGACTGCCACAATATCGCCAACCCGTATCCCATGTTCTTGTAATTCACCTTCTCCCGAACCCCCACTACCACCTTTACCTTTGGCTCCAGAGCCAGAACTGGAAGTTGCCGGATCGGGACCCAACTCAACAACGGTTTTTCCACCCAATCCCGTTCTTTGAGATATCAAAACGAGATTTGTAATCGCAAGTCCAGCTCGCTGAAGGGAAGTGGGTGAGGTTCCAGTTATGAGGGTCGAAGTTTCGGACAGCTCGGATTGAAGTTCTTGGTCCAAGAGGTGGAGTTGAGTTGTACAGAAGGATGGAACATCTACTGGTTTTAGAGTAAGAGCCATGATTTTACTCGAGATTCTTGTCAGGTGGGTGTGTAGAGAGATTATATTTGCGAGATGTAGAGGTTAGGTAACTAGCACGTGTAGTGGGGATCTCCTGCTTGGGCAATGGAAGTGGCTACCAGGTAAGTTTTTATCTCGACCCTTTTCTGCTTGAGAGGGTCAAAGAATGATTCAAGAACTCGACTGCGAACAGAACAAAAAGTGTTGTTAATTATCGAGACCAAAAGTCTCAGAGGATGAGAGAGAGTTGAGGTTGAGGACATTAAATTTCAAAATTGTGGTTGCGTCAAATCACACGTGACTTTGGGATGTTATCGATATGCTATTGATACCTAAGTATACACTTAACATTATCACCTACCGGTACACATTTTCCTCCGTCAACTGATTGCTCTTTCACTGGAATCTTGTGATGTTTTATTAAAGTACTTTGTCCTTTCATGATGTATTGATACAGGTTAAAAGTTTCTTCAAATCGGTGATTTTTGACCCTATTCAGAGAGCAATTGTCCCGTTCCATCTCGTTACGACACAACTTTCCTCTTTATTTCATTAACCCTTGGATTGTTGACAATATAAAATAATACAAGAATCACCAGCGTGATTCTATTATGATTTTGATTTCTAATTTTCGATCCTTTCCCCTCGTTCGTCACATGCCCCATCCAATCAAAGCTCATTCTTCATATCAAAAAGTCTCCGAGTCGGGCGGACTTTCCTCCTTCAATAGTCTCCACCTAGAAAAAAAGTCCCCTTTTAATTCCCTCTGTTTTCGATGTCAGTATATCTTGTGGTAAATATCCTTCTTCGCAATCCACATCTTCTATCCTGAGTCAACTTTACTCTCTATACTTTCTCCACTCCTGAACAAAGATGGAATCCAAATTCGCCACCAAGGTTCCGGCAACAATGCGTGCACTCGCTCTCTCCAAGTTTGGAAAACCAGATACATACGACATAGCAAGCATTCCAACTCCAAAAATCACGCATGAAAATGATATATTGATCAAAGTGGAAGCGGCTAGTGTCAATCCTATTGATGTCAAGATGGCTGGCGGGTATGCAAAGATGATTTTCGATGTTAAGTACGTACTTTCTCTGCCGTGACATCGATGGATGAAGGACGTCAATGCTATGATGAGGAATGTGAGGTTGCGACTATATTAAGTAATCATAGTCAACGCTATGTCTGAGATATTCTCATGCGCACGAGATGATCATTTTATCCAGCCTTGCGAATGATTCACACCTTTCAAGATCTCCTAAAATTTGTATTGTCATGAAATTCAGAAGAAAGGATGTAATTCTACTGCAGTTCCACGTAATCTTGCATCGAGCGTCACATTTCTCCGTTCTATCTCTAATTTGGTCTGATATTTTCCAGGTTCCCCTACTTGATGGGCTACGATGTATCGGGTACTGTCGTCTCCACTGGTTCTTCCGTCACCCACGTCAAGCCCGGTGACGCAGTCTACTCTCGCGTACCTGAACGTCACCGTGGAACCATTGGTATGCGCTGTCCCTTTTTTCGTTTTCCGGTCATTATCCCCCTCTTCCTAGCTTTGAAAAATACCCCAGTGTGTAATTAACTCAATTGACTTCCCATTTAAGCACAATACTGTCTCTCGACTTCTGCAGCTGTAGCTCAAAAGCCATCCTCCCTTTCCCATTCCGAAGCTGCCGCTATGCCACTCGCAGCGCTGACAGCCTATCAATCTGTACTCCGAGCAGACAGTCAGTTACCCGGCGGACTAAAAGGTAAGACTGTACTTATCCCTGCTGGTATGAGCGGAACGGGTAGTATCGCTGTTCAGCTCGCCAAGAATGTCTTTGGAGCTGGGAGGGTCATTACCACTTTAAGTACTGGAAAGATTGGTAGAGCAGAGGAATTGTTAGGGAAGGGAATCGAAGCAGTAGATTATACGAAAGAAGATGTCGTAAAAGCAATAGGGAAAGGGAGTGTTGATTTTCTCTTCGACACAACATCCTGCTCACTTTCTCTTGGTTCTCTCGTTAAAAAGGGGGGAGTCATAGTCTCTATTTCTATGATACCCGGTGGCACCAAAAGTATCGAGCGTATGAGTCGCCATACTGATGGGGTATCTGAAGGAGGTGTTAAGGTCAAATTAAGTTGGTGGATGGTCAAAATTATGGATTTCTTGGATTGGAGTTTAAAAACGTGGGCCAGTTGGAATGGAAGAAGCTATAGCTATCTGATGATGGAACCAAGCCGGGAGGACTTGGAAAGGCTAGGAGAGTTAGTTAAAGAAGGAAAGCTAAGACCAATTGTAGGCTCTGAAGTCAAGCTTGAGGATATTGACGGTATTAGAAAAGGCTGTCAAGAGGTTTTTGCTGGGAAGGGTGGAGTTGGGAAATTTGTTATTACTCCTTGAAAGGTTGTCGGAACCTGAGGAGTAGATCATAAATGCACTATGGGCTTCATTTTTTGAAAAATAGCGCGAAACACAACAGTATATTTTGACTCGTCCCATCGCTCTTCAACGCACATGTGATATCATATCTTTCCATCTTTGAAGATCTATTATCTTATTATATGCGCTCGACAGTTTCACCGAGCATGTCGGCAATAATGTGTGCTTTGGGCAGTTCACCAATCCCAGACCCACATCCATTGTGAAGAATATGTATTTTTGGAAGCCCAAATTTTGGTAAAACACTTAGAAAATGGGAATTGGGAATTCCGGGGGGGGAGATTTAGGGGTATATAGATGGAGTTTTTGATAGAGTTTTTGATAGACGTCGTATTGAATTCAGAGCGCGTATATCTTATATGATTCCTACAAAATTGAAAGTTGTGAATGAGGAGGTAGTTAGGAAGAAGTTATGGGCAAAGAAGAAAAAAGATTGACTGTGATCATATACATACTGTATGCACATCGAGATACAGCCAGCCAGTCATTCATTCATCGTTCACTCCATACATACAAAAATGAAAAAGATGTTAATCCACACACACCCTACACAAGCAGCATGGCAAAAATAGTGCGTTCGCCGGGAATCGAACCCGGGGCCCATCGAAGTTGTTTTCGCACTCTTCAGAAAAGAGAAGAGAGTGATGGCAACGATGGATTTTACCACTAAACCACAAACGCTGGTTGATCATTAGTTGATGCTTCTATCGGTAATTGTTGAATATACTTCAATAGGTGCAAATGTGCAATTGGATGAAAAAGTGAAATAAAAAGTCTTTCTTTGTTTGGTGGGGGTGAGGGGTGGTGGATATAAGAAGTGGGGTTGGACAGGGGGGCGGGGCTCTGCTTTAGCGAGTAAAATTGATAGATTAAAGTGTTTAGAAAGCTTTTTACTTTAGGGATTATGTTAGTGGATGAATAGATGTTGAGTTACTATGATATGGAGTAAGTAGATGAGAGGGAAAGACGTGTTTCGGTTTCGAGGATTTCATTCGTCCGTTTATGAGTGATTGTTGAGATTGAGCTATGCAAGCGATTCTGCTAATTTATTCTGTGTGTCTGAAGTTTAGATATACGAATGAGGTGAGGGTGAGGAGTAGGGGAGGGGATATTCTTGGGGATAGTATTGTAAGTAAGAGATAGATTGAATAAGAATGATAAGATAATAGAGAAAATGTAATATTGACTTTTGTTTGTTCTTGTGTTTCTACTTTTGTATGTTTGTGAAGTGTAAGAATGATTATCTTCTAGTGTCCTGTTTGTCTAGTGTATATAACTACTTTCATTTATTTAATATCTGATTATATCAATTGATAGTGTAAGTCTCATTCTACAGACTATTCAAGGTAGCATGGTATCATGCACCATCGTTTATCCTGTCAATGTTAAATGAGTACATCTGAACCTCCCCAAAAGAACTGATGCAGCCAAAATTGGGATTGTTCTTTTTGGAAAAGAACTTAAAGTGTGAGCTGGCTTTCTGGTGGTGATTGTCTGGTCTTATCCTCACGTATAGGATCTCTGCCCTTGTGGGAATGGGACAAAGCCGTGCCTGGCATTTCCTTTTCTATTTCGACGGGCGCCGTAACGGACGAAATTGCAATCATGGAAGAATATGGTGATTTCGGAAACATGTGATCCGGTGCATCTGCATCGAGCAGTAGATCCAGCGCTTTTGCAGAATTTTGTTGCTAGGGTTTCTGGTCTCAGAAAGGAGGCAAGTATTGTCTGTCTAGACAGGAGCGGGATATGTATATTGAGCTTACATTCGCGATGAAGCTTTTGTAACGAAGATTTACCTTTCAAGTAATGTTCAAGTCAATATCTTCTCGCTCTTATTCTACTGCTTCTGGAGCTGCTTCTCCCCCTTCTCCCTCTCCATTCGTGCCGCCTCATGTGCTTTCCTCCATGCTTTGCGCCGCGCTCCTTCAAGTAGCTCCCGTCTCTCATCAGTATTATCAGAATTCCACCACTTTTCTTCCCAATCAAGCAGCTTTCCAGGAAAAAACTCCTTTACAAGAGCGTTACCTCGCCCGCGATGTTTTTCCTCAAATTCCATTATTGTCCACATCACTTTCGGCTCTGCGAAAATCTCCGGAATAACCTGGTCTTCATCTCCACTGCTGCAGAGCTCAATAGGTAGACCAAGCACTGCGGGAGTCCGCGGTACGCTCGCAACTATAAGGTTTTGCGCCATACCTAATCCACCGACGGCGAGCAGATACCATAAGTCTGTTTTGATGCCACAGCATGTGGTTAACGATACCAGCCAGACGACAGCTAGGAGAGAAGTATAGATACAGCAAAGATCGAACCATATGTAATTGGACCCTTTCATCTTGGCAGCATGTGCCATTTGGTTCAGCCCAATTCAACTGAGGTTCACCAATCTTAATCCTGTTCCGCCATGCGGAGGATCAAATTCTACCCCAAATAAGTCCGTGTCAATCATAGCGTTCATTTGATCTTCAACCTCGGGGGAAGGATTCCAGACATGGCTGATTGCTGTGTACTTGATGCCAAGAGTAGGAACTTTTTGAAGTTTGCGTGCTGCATTATGACCAAATTTTGTGTCGGAAAATTCAACGATCTTCAGAACCGGAGGGCTCAACGTGAGACTCTTGACTTCGATAAGACGAAAGGCGCCCTCTGTGCGATTCCTTCCTCCATTGAAATTGTCATAATTCAGTGGGGTTGCTGGTACTGTAGTACCTTGTGGGAAAGTGAAGAGTGTACTACGTTTTGCCATAGTACCGAGCTTATGAGGAAATTCGGGCGAAGAGGGATAAAGATTATGATGTTCGTACGTTGAACCAGTCACAAACTACATTGACCGCGAGTGAGCTTTCTTTGAAGAAATGGCCTCAAAATATTCTCAAGTAAAAAGCGAAAAGTGATCTCGGTGTAGCACTAAATATCAATTGCCAAACACAGGATAAGTTGACGGGTTTTTTTTTTCTTTAGAAAAATACTAAGTTGAATGTGGAAAGCTGCAGCCATCTAAAATAATAAAACACCGTTGTATAGAGGTAGATCAATTGGTAGTATATATGCCAATCAATAGATAGCCATAAGTCTGACATGCATCTGTACGTAGGATTGGTCCGAGGTGGTGGGGTCTAAGTGTAGCTGAAATGCGACCTGCATCTGCCGATGTTATTTTATGAAACATATAGCCGCAAATGAAGAAGGCTACCGTTGAATAGAAGTAAATCAATAGGCAGTTATGAATCTGGCATGCATCTGCAGTGTTTGATAGCTGTCCACTACGGAGTGGTAATTGCCGACGCAGAATCAAACAGTCGATAAGAAGATGATTTAAAAGAGCTTCAAAAGCCTGCATACGAATTGAAATTTAACCATCATATTAGTCAAGTGTCGACTAGATCTTCATTTCTTCATCAACTCGAAACATCAGCGTTTCCCGTGCCGACTGCTATTGAGCATCGTATCTTTACCATGACTTCTCCTAGTCCACTTTCGTGGTTATTCTGCTCGTAACTCATTTCTGTGGCTACGTTTTGTGGGGCGATTTTTTTATCTACTCCATACCCTTCGTCTCAACTTGGTAGATCTAGAGCCATTTCACAACCCAGCACTCCTTATCGGTCTGGTATTTGCTTACAGAAAAGGCTATCTGAGATTTCCCGAGAGCAGTCCAGCTGGCGAGGATCCGGAAGTGTCTGAGTTCGAGAAAGCTCTACCAGCCATCGAAGCCGTGACTACACGTTTAGCACCCTACGTCAAAAGGAAGTCTTCTGAATTTGTAGAACTTGTTAGCTTGTCTCGAAAGTCTTACTGGATCTAACTCTTGCAGTTGGCTCATTGGTCGTTTTACTTACGTACATTTCCATCCATTATGGGCTCGCACTTCCGTTGCGACCATGGCTCCATGTCTCTCTTCTTGCAGGCACAGCCACCATCGGATTCTTTGCACCAACTGCAAAGTTTTATGGTCCATTTCGCTTCGGCTATCTAGAATACTCTGACCATACCTCTCGATTGTATAAACTCCTCGACTGGTGGTGCTGTGTTGCACTCTTCCTATTTCCCTGCCTGACATCTTTCCATCCGGATGGTTTCTACTTAATGCTCCTGCCAATTCTTAGTCTCAGTCTGGTCGCTATGCTAGTAGCTGCATGGATCTATGTATACGTTGAATATCGCAAACAGCTACTTGCCATTACTCATGCAGTTGCAGCTGATATCTCCCGCATCACTATTGCTGCCTCTTCTACGAGTGAATTTGCTTCAAAAGTATCCGGGTACGATAAACAGCTATGTGAGGCTGCAAAAACCGCCAAACGCGACTCCTTGAAAGCCACAGCAATCCGAATCACAGACTTCTTTATATGCGGAACTACTGCCTGGGCCTCATTTGCCGAATTACGGAGGCGGTGCGACGAATAATAAGCAAGACTAATGCTATCGTGGAGGCAGCAACCAATATCGAGGACGCCGAGAAACCGGACTATGTCCCTGGAAATGATGATGAAGAAGATGAAGAGGACGAAAGCCAGACGCAAATACTCTCTCGGGAATTAAGAGAACAGGCAGAGGTAACTTCAGCCAAGGTGGAAGATGTTTTAGTAAGGGTCGAAGCTGCCCAGGCAAAAGTCCGCGAATGCGATAACGCTCGAAAGCAAGACATTTCTGCACGTGCTATGGCTGAAAAATACGCAACGGCTACAAGTGATGCGGTAGTAAAACTGAATATCAGTTTGACAGACTCTTTGAATGAGTCTCTGTTAGTAGTAGCTGCGGCAGAAAGGGCACGGATAATCGCAGATCAAGCTATTACTTCTGCTACATATGGAGAGATGGCGACAGCTAGAGGAACTGCAGCTTCTGTAAAAACAGAGGCTTCCGCTGCTGAGATTTCGGTTGAGAGAGGCCGTAGGGCCATGGATACCGCCCGTGAGATCCTTCTCGGATGGCTACAAGGAAAGTAGAAGAGAGAACCACTAGGGAAAACATTCTTTGAACGTATATAGTTGCGAACTTACGATAGGGAAAAAAGACTGATGGAGAAGCGGCCGTTGCAGCCATAGTGTCTGAGGCTATTCGTATCGACATGTAGATAATTTAGCTACGTGCGTGGGTAAACTTTGATTGAAGTTCTTGGATCTGATAATAGATTAATTATGGTGTTGTGCACGTGATTGATCGAATGACATATCAATGATCTAAGTTCACCAGGTGATTGTCCATCTCTACCTTGCAATTCAGGAGCAAAGTTTGGTAGACTTGATGACGCTTTCGAGAGCTTTTGGCCTCCATGAACTGATGTTTACAGCAAGTCGATCATTCGATTATTATTGAATACCAAATCGTTGATTTGTCCATCCTCTCCCCGTAAAAAGAAACTTCATTCATAGTGTCAAGTCCTCTCAAATCCATCCAATCAAACCCCACCTATTTCAGTACAAAGTCTGTCCGGCCAATAAACGCTCGCGTAATTGTAAGCAATAGTCATCAATTGACGACCAACACAGCTTCTAGTATCAGAAACCAACTCTATAGTACGGGAGTGAAAGTATATAAAGGACTTGTATTACTTCATTATCAACATCAATTCATTACTTTACAGTTAATCTTCATCCTTTCGCCAATAAATACTTTCAAGAAACAACTCCAAAACCAACCACTCCAACGATCTCGAAATCAACAACATCGAATTCTCAAAACTTCGACAAACAATATCAAACAAAATTCTAAGTAAAATGGCTCCATCAACATGTTGCAAGAAGGGCGAGAATGCCAGCAATGGCTGTGTCTGTGGTATGTTCCTATCTATCTATTTTCGTTCCTCTCTCATCCTCCTTCACCTTTTCCCTACCTTTTCTATCATGATGTTCATCCTTACAACACATTCTCACAATATATCTCGTGAAATATCACATGAAATAAATCGAATCACATAACTAACGCATCCCTCCAGCAACTCAAGCAAAATGTTCTTGTGGCGAAAAGAAAGCTCTCGAATGCACCTGCGCTAAATCCGAGAGTGAGAATAAGGTCGAGGGTGCCAGATGTTCTTGTCGTATGTATTACCCTCCTATAAACATTCTTCAAGATAATAATTAACAATTCCCCAGGTGCCCGTGCAGCCGGAGCTTGTACCTGCGAGCGTTCAGCCGAGGAAAACAAAGTTCCTTCTGGAAACCTCTGTTCATGTGGTGCTAGACCTGCTGGTATGTTTTTTCTTCTCATCTTTCCTTTCTATAAGCGAGGAATGGAATGATATATAAATCTGAGTACTGATGAAAAATAGATGCATGCACCTGTGAGAAAGCTACAGATGGTGGATTACTTCCTACTGAGACGGATTTCACTACCAAGGCTTAGGTGATAGATGGGGATGGAGTTCTGGATGAACAGGGAACTCGGAGTGGCGTTTGTAGTTTGAGGGAATAAGTTGCATTGGGTTGGCGTTTGAGTGTGTCGTCTAGATGATGTGGATTGGGGATTATGGACTGGACTGGACTGGGCTGGGCTGGGCTGGACTGGGTTTAGGGGCATATGTATTCAAGCATATATAAATAATCAAAAGCTCTTGAGTGTAATCAAAGAATGAAGTGCAATGTGGAGTGTGGAGTGTGGAGCGATTATGGACTATGGAGTCAAGAGGGTGTTCCTTGGATGGGAATGGAATGGATGGGGATTCGATGTGAAGAAATGGAAACGTAATTGTGAAGCTATGAAAATAAAAGAGAGGTCATGAATGGAAAGGAAGATTGAGTAGGGTATAGTTGGGGGAATCGAGGGGCAAGGGGGGGG